>CM076663.1:11977558-12026466 GCA_038496675.1 Rachycentron canadum | reverse complement strand
GGGGAGGGGTAGAAGAAGGGGGGGGGGGGGTTGCTCGTCTATGTGTCCGGGCTGAGAGCCTTTTTAAAGCCGTCCAGTGGAGCCAGAGTGCCTTTTGTCTGTTGATACGATCGGTGAACTGGAGGAAGTGAAGGAGCTCGAGAGAGTTTTTCTGTCAACCTCTGTGCCTCTTCTTCCTGCTGCCGCTGCTGCTCTAAAGGAGACTTGAACAGGGCTATCTGTTTCCCTCTATTCAGCTCTGCTCCAACAGGGCAGATCGTTCACCATGAAGGGCACTGGGGTAAGTCTGACCGCTGAAAACACACACATAGAGAGTCTTGTCAAGTTGGACTTATAATTTCTGAATAAATTGTTCTCTCCAGTTCACTTTCTGATGTCTACTCTCTCCATCATGCTCTGCAGTGATGAGACTGTGTCTGTCCTTTACAGCCGTCCTCAGTCCCCTCCCTTTCCTGTCCTGTAGTACTCTCCTTGGAAGACTTGACTTGTGGATTTTCTGTGTGTATGTGTTTTTTTTTTTTCTCATCCATATCCTTGTGAAAAACACTGATGCTTTTCAGAGAATGGACTGTGGTTAGCAAAAACCTTTTATAGCTCTTTGTGTTGGATTTGTTTTGTGTATTTTCATCCTCAAAGTAACAATATAGAGTGAAGTTAGTCTGTCTTGTTGCTTGTCACTTGTTGTGTTTTGACTTTGGACTACCACACACAGACAGACACACACTTGAACACTTTCTCAGTGTCCTGTTATTGGCTGCATGGAAAATGCATAGCTGCTGAACTCTGACTCTGTACTTGGATGTGCTTCACTGTCTTGGTGGTGTTGATGTCCTGGAGGCCTGTGACCACAGCACTTGTCCGGACACCGCCTTCCAATGAATGTCCTTGTTTATATGTTAGCTCCTGACAGTGACGCATAGCTGAGCAGCAAAGATGGCATCCATGTTGAAAGGATATTTTGTCATATATGGAGGACTCTGAGAGGATATTTCTCAGGGTTGTTGTCACTGTTGGTGTCAGGGGTCTCCAGGGGTGGAGATACAGCTGGTTGTAGTGACCTCAGGACCCCTCAGGCCCCCTCCCTTGACAGTGCCAGGCGCCCAGATGGGACAGACTGTCAGCCTGTCAGCTTCAGGGGCAGGGGAGGCTAATAGTTTGATCTGATCTCTTCTGATGGAATCTTTTGAGGGTGCCTCTTCTCTCACTTGCCTCTGACTCCTTTTCTCTTCCTTTCCCTTGCTCCCTAATTGAAAGTTTCCATTGGTGCCTTTGACAAAACAAAGTCCCGTTGGGGAAAGAGGGAGCGAGCGAGAGAGAGAGAGAGAGAGAGAGAGCGAGAGAGAGCGAGAGAGAGCGAGAGAGAGAGAGAGAGAGAGAGAGAGAGAGAGAGAGGGTGTGTGAGAGACTGAGAGAGCGAGACTAAAAATAACTCTTAAGTTGAAGCCCTTGCTGCCAAATCCCAGGGCTGGCTGCTGTCTGCATGAGATTTGAATATCATTTGTGCCCTACGTTGTACCATAGGGACACCGGGGGAGAAAAAAGTAAACGACACACGCAAACCACTTAGACATAGCTAGGCCTTTCACCTTATCACTGCGGTGCGTTCACTGTGCCCTTGCGCCCTTCCCCTCGTGTTTTTACATGTGCACACTGTCAGAAAAGACAGTGCGTGTGGTCAGCCAGGGGGAGTCAGCTGTGTTCCAGCATGTAATATGCAGGTAGCTTTAGCCCTGCCTACTTTGACGCCAGGGACTGGGCCTAGCATTGGATGAAGGTCACAGGAATGTGAGATTGGCTCCCTGCAGTCTCTCTGTCAGCAACGAGAAGGAAACATGTAGCGGGTGATGAAAAGTGAAACTCAAAGGATACTGAACATAGATAATATATAAAGTATGTGATGTTTTTATTAAGCTTCTTAGAAAGTGCACAGCCTGAACCACTGGGGTCACTTAAGTGCTGCAGTGAAAGTTGAAAAACGTGTCCTTTTCTATCCTCCCCCTGTCCCTCCCCTTCTCTCTTTCATCTCCCTCTCTCTCTCTCTCTCCCTCCTCCCTCTCTGGTTTCTCTCCTCTGTTGAATGACCTTGGGAGATCAGTGACTAGCACTTCCTGGAGTTGGCTTGAAGCAGAACCAAGGGCAAAGTTTGCAGGACTGTTTGGTTGGCTGGATCAGTCCTGCCATGCCAAAGAGATGTTGCACTGCAGGTCACTGTGAGCATGTCTGTCATTATAACCCTATCATTTTTTTGCACCAACATCTGTGAAAATGTTGTGTGTTTCCCAGTAGTTAATATGTAATTTCTAGCTGAGAACTTCTTGTTTTTTTGTTTTGCATGAGTAGATCATTTACCCTGCATGTTGTAACCATGCCAGTCTGTATGGCATTTGCGATTGGGTTCATCAAGGTGAACACTTAAATAGTTAAAGATTTGTAAATACACCTCCTTTGATTTATGGCCATCAATTGAACTAAATATATGTAAGTATGACATTTGTTACCTAGTCTGTATTTATTCAATCTGCTTGAGTACAATAGATCAGACTAAAACTGTCATAGTAAATGCCTAATCTTAAACATTCAGGGGTTCGATGATATATCCAGGTTTATGGTACTATATATATGAACACAGCTGCATTTGCTTTTCAGGGGCCCAGTTAAAAACTAGCAAACATCTACCTTTAGTGACCTTCATGCAGAACTGTCCATTCTGCATCATTGACAGTTTCTCACAGCAGCATGTGGAAAACTGATCTCCAAAAAAAGTATTTTGTATTATTTATATTCAAACCAAGTTGTTACCAGTCCATGTGGATACCTACTTGGCTTTTGTACAACTGGATGTTTTAACTGTATTATCCACAAAGAGTAGTAATGTGGAAGTTTACTTTAAGGTGGAAAGAAAGGTAAGGAGAAAGAAATCAACTGTATCTCTTTCATCTCTTCCTCTCGCTCTAACATTTGTCAGCACAATCAATGTCAATTTTCTCCACGTTTATGAACACCCACTGGTGTTAAATAGGGAGTTGTAAGGTAAGGAGTGTAATATGCAATTATTTACAGCACTGTCAAAAAATGAAGTAGCAAATAATTACTGTACTAACTTACTGTTTGTTTATGTTTATTAACCACATCAGTGGCATACTTTCTCTTCAATCAGACACAGTAACTAAATGGCTACACAGAGGTGTTTAAACTTACAAAGATACTTCGTGATCAAGGTTTAAGAATTTTCTCAATGGATATTATGTGTGCCACAAAATGATGCACTAATTACAGTATATGCCACTTTATTTCTGTGTAAGTCAGGTCTTCTCAATGTATATCTGCTTCAGTGTGAAGTGTCAGCCCTGCTGAGCGGAAAGATCTCTTCTTCACCACAGCAACTATGTGACACTGACGCACCTCAGGGAAAAGTTGACTCTTCTGCCGCAAATAAGCCTTTAGGTTGTCCCGAACTGCCTTGTCTCGTTACCTATTGACTACATTCCAAATAAAATTAAGCTGACTTGAAGACCATTTATCAGGTGATTAAAGAGCAATTAACTGCAAAACATTTCACCTTAACCGAAGAGCGGTTAGATAATTTGCTCAGCTGTACCACTCCTTTACAATGACACCTATTTGTGGAGTTGCGGGATTGAAATGTTGCAGTGCCTCTTAAAGAGCAACTAAATAGGCACATGGCTAAGCGATACCATCTTGTTTTTTCCGGTCTTTAGCCTTCCTGCCTACACTGATCCAAGGACCTCTCAGGTTTATCTGGACATGAATTGATGGCTCATGTAAAATGGTGTGATGTCAGAGTTGGAGCGAGTTGCCGATGCTGCTGTGAGTGGCCACTTGATGTGACGTGCCAGCAAGCAAGAGGGAGGGGGGGTGGGATGAGAACAAGAGCGGAGAGATGGGTGACGGGGCTGCGAGAACAACATTAGCGCTGATTCAGCTGCTGCAAGCGGAGCAACATTGACTTTCCTAGAGAAGTTGGAAGAAGGGGGATCAGGTGAAAGCAAGTCAGACAGGAAGAGAGAAATGCACACCCACGAGTGACAGAGAGAGATGGGAAGCACTGGAGAAGAGACAGGAAGAGAGATGTAGAGCTGCAGAAGGAGGAAGAGCAAGTTGCTGTGTTGGACGATGTCGACAAAGTGCAGACATCACATTTGTCCTACACATACACAGAGCAGAGTTCCTAGGAAACCCAACACCGGCATGTCTCTGTCTCAATGACCTGATGAAGGACAATGGAACCGCAGGGAAGTGGAGAGATGCACAGTGCAGAACAACACAATGTACCCTAATATAGCATACAGTAACAGCTTACAACAACACAACGTAGATGAACTTGAACAGAATTATCCACTGCATTATCAAGAAAAACAAGCTCACATAGAAGCATGGTACATTCGCAGCATTTGTAGACACTTCATGTAGAGTGACTTACAACACTGACAACAGGTAGTAAGAAGTGAACTGGATTAACAAGCTTTAACAGATTCTTTAGTACAGATTTGTATTTAAGAAGTACTTCAGAACTTACTATAGATTGGAGAGCTAAAATACGGAGTCAAAAAGTAGTTTTTACTGCACATAAAATGAGCGGCCTTGATGTTGGCTGTCTATAGTTATCTGTGTCAACCTCCAGACTATTACAAGTTTTATAATGCTGACATTTATTAGCTTTCAGGGAGTTTCAAAATTGATTTTCTTTGTGCAGTGGATAGTCCCAGTGTTTATTTGACTAAACCCAGACCATAGAAGGTGTTGCCTAAAGTCAGCAAAAGATATTATGTTCAGCATTTGTGTGTCAGACATCAGCATTCTCCCACGCAAACTTTCCATTGATGCAAAGCCTTGGGAAATATGGTAATATTGGTATACTGTAGGTTGAACACAGTGACTTGGAGGAGCAACACTCAAGGGCATGTTGATACTTAGCCCTTCCATCTCACATATGTTCTCTCTCTTTTCCCCCACTCACACGTCAGCCTGTCTCTCATCACACTTGCTTTGTCATATTGACTTCCCCTCCTCCTGCTGATGTGCTTAGTGCATGGCTGTGTATTTAGATTGAAGGTCACGGGGTCAGAGTGAGGGGGCTGGGCTGTATGTGATTTAATAATCTCTCTCTCTCTCGCTCACTCTCGCTCTCTCTCTGTCTCTCTCTGTCTCTCTGATTTGAAACTAAAGAGCTGTGTGTTTTACTTATCTTTTTATCAATTGAGTAATTTGGTATTTTACCTTTTTATCCAATGTTTCCTCAGGGCCTCAGTGTTACCATGGTAATTAGCCTGATGGTTGTGTGTAACACTGTTAAGTGAAATAATTCAAAATCCTAATTATTGTTTCTTATCGGGTTTCCAGTCAGAGAGAGCCACACAAGCTGGCAGACAGTAAACATGCAGATACACAATGTTGCGTTGTTCAAAGTGATCACAAGATCGAGTGCTGATACAGATGCTAAAATGCCATTTGGCTAGAAAAACAAATGGCTCCCATTGCTTACTTTTATCAGCCCATTTGCATGGTCATGGCGCTGCAAAGTATACAGAGGAAGTGAAAGAACTGGCTAGAGGTCGGTTCACCCATCAGTAAGAGGAGGAAGAACTACAATCCCCATCAGTCATTCCTGCCGCATGGAATGCTGGGATTGTTATAGTGACTGCAGGATTTCAATCAACCTTGAAATGCAACTGGACACTGGAGCATCAGACAGAAGGGGAGACATTGTCAAGGTCAATCACTAGCCTGGCATGTCATAGCTACAAGCGGCCTGATTGATTTATATAAAGCCCCCCTCCCCGCTGCCATTCTGTCTCATTGATTTAGGTTACTCTCTGTCGAAAAGTGAATGACACAACAGGACGCAGCAGTGCTTCTTCCATATTATTCAGTAACTTCTACAAAGGCCAGAGAAAGCAACTTCCTGTCAAAAATCAATCAGGCAAAGGGTCTGCATTCTGAATTAGTGATTTATTAGTGTAAAATATTTACAGCTGCACTTAACTGGTATGACTGAAGGAGCTGACCTGGACCCAGAGTCAAAGCAATCTCATACAACACCACTGTAACAGGACCTAGAGGAGGACTCTGGATGGGGTGTTTGAAAGGCTGTCTTTTTTTATTGTAATGGTCTGTCAGCTGGACCTGAGCTGTAGCCATTCATGCTTGTTGGCCCAGAGTGAGAAAAGAGAGGGAAGATAAAGAGGAGATACCCCCCCCACCTTTCTCCTAACACTCTTTTTCTTTGTACTGTCATGTCCCTCGCTTTCTCTCTGTGTCTCCCCCTTTCTGTCTTGTTTGACCCACATAGCTAGTTTGCACAGCAGTCTGACTACGGCCCTCTCTGTCTCTTACCTCCCCCTGTTAAAGCCGTTGGCACTTTGTCTTAGCGCTGGATTAATGCTGAACTGGACAAGGCACTACCCCTCCCTCAGCAACACACAAACACACTCCGTCTCCCTTGAGTAGCCCCACACACTCATCTCTTGTTCTGCCCCCCCCCCATGTCTCTATTTTTCTTCTCCCCTCTGCTGAATCTACTGAGGTAGGGAGAAAAAGGAGAGAGTGAAAGAGTGCAATCCAGACACTCCAAGCTCTGCGTGCTCAGACAGGCAGTCCAATATTCCCCCAGCAGATTCCTGGCATGCCATAGTAACCTGCTGGATCCTCTTTCAATCATCAGACCCCTTGTAGAAGCACTGGCTTTTATGTCTGCATGCATGTGTAAAAGTTGCTTACTTTCACTTTATAATTTTAAAAATTTGTTTGTGAGCATGTGTGTACATGTTATGTTCATTTGTCAAAAACTTGGACCTGGTTGTTGTCAGGAGACAAACATCTGTATGACTCAAACACACATGTGTCCTCAGTGCATGGGGTCACCCGTAGCAATTGACTTTCACATGACGTGCTTGTGTTTGCAATGGGGCTCCAGCTATGGGCCAAAGGTGATGGAGCCATTCATAATCAGGGAGTGTGCAGCTAGTCTGGTGGTGGGTTCTTGGGCATGTCAACAACCCACAAGGACAAGAATAGAAGCCCATTGGGGCTCTATTTTAGATTTCACTGTATTATAATTATAGGCTATGATAGGATATGTGGTTGTGACACATGGAGAGCTTTGGCAGTGTAGACCTGGCTTGGACTGACACTGTATTCTGTGTCCTGGTGTTCTTTGTTCTTAGTGAATGACCTGTCTCCAATGTCTCTGAATCTTCACATCACATCTTTTTTAGTTCTCTAACAATTTATATTTTGCTTCTTCCTTTCTCCTCCCGGTCATCCCTCCATGCAGCAGAGTAGAGGATGTCTGCAGATGCATTCGGGGCTGGGGGCAGCGATGCCCAGCAAACCCTGCAGTCCTTCTGGCCTCGTGTCATGGAGGAAATCAGGAACCTGACTGTGGTATGTTATATTCACTTAAACAGATAAGACATATACATGCCTGGGAATTTAACATAGCAATTCAATTACTTTATTTATAGACAGATACTAAAACACAATTTTCTTGTGTTCTATTTTGTGTGTTTAATGTCTCTAACTGGACACCCATCTGTTATTTTCAGAAGGATTTTCGCGTGCAGGAGTTGCCTCTGGCTCGAATCAAGAAAATTATGAAGCTGGATGAAGATGTCAAAGTAAGAAGCAAGTCTAAATAAATGACAATACTGAGAGAAAATTTGCTGTAGGCGGTATATAACACTGCAGGCGAATGTGTCACTATTTTCTTCATGAAACGGAGAGGTATGAGACCATATGACAAATTACAGAAGAGAGTGGTTCACTTAAAGGTAAGACTGGGGGTAAAATAGATAGTTATATGCAGCAAATCATGGCAATGAGGCAACCCTGATTTTGTATATGTAGATTATATATAGAGCCTGCATTTTGGTTATTTTAAATCCTTAAAGATAATGGTCCTCACTCAGTGCCTGCTGGACTCAACACCAAAGATTATTTTATAATGGAAATATATTATCAGCTGTTTAGCAGTGACTGTTGATAAGAAGTCCATTATTTATATCGGATGGGTTAAGATCAAAACATATTAACAATGTACGTATAAACCATCATTAAGTAAAATTACAAAACTGACATTGCAGCCATTAGATGATTGCTTCATTTTAGCTGCTTGTTGACTTTTTAAAAAATTCCACATTTCTGCAAGTTGTGGTTTATGTCAAACGGCAGTTGAGTAAAATAAACTAACAAATTACTTGTTATAATTCATAGCAATCACTTTGGCACCAATACCAATCTTTCAGATTCTCATGTTATCTCTGTTTTTTTTGGCGCATGTGTGCATATACTCAATTCAGAGCCACCCATCTCCTAAATTTTGTCAGTTGCATTTAATGAGGCAGTTATGGCACATGAAGGAGTAATTATTTCCCCCCCCATTACACCAGATTATAAGCCAGTGCTTTTCATAGTCTCCAAAGGAGAAAGCCTTGGAATGTGAGTGTGTGTGACTTGAGTCACACACACTCTGGTTAAGCACCAGATTATAGGGGTAAAGAGATCAGGAGATCACAGGCATATCTGTCTTCTGTCAGCTGTGACACAGTAGCTTTTACTGCATGTGTGTGGGCACATGTGAGTATTGTGGAATTTTTAAAGTTCATTAAGCTTCAAATTAATGTCCACATACTTCAGCAAATGATCAACCAACTGTAAAAATAAAAAGATGGTTCTTCTTAGCAATATAATCAATTTGAGTTGTGTTTTGGGCTGGCACATTAACATTTTAAAACAAATTAATTATTTTGTTGCACCTGAGAATGTGATGTAGCCTTTTGTTGCTCAGGTCCAGAGTGATTCATGTGAATGAAGTGTAATAGTCTGTGGGTGTATTTAACAAGTGTAATTCCTTCTCCTCTATACAGATGATCAGTGCAGAGGCTCCGGTCCTGTTTGCCAAAGCAGCTCAGATCTTCATCACAGAGCTTACCCTCAGAGCTTGGATCCACACTGAGGACAACAAGAGACGCACATTACAGGTCAGACACACACCTACCTCTTTCTTCGATCTTTACATATCCTTAATCTACTACATTTTACTCCCACACCCCTGCACTTAGCTGGTGTGTTGGTTTGTTTTCTCCTATTCACCAAGTGTCCCTGTGCACGTATACAAGCAGAGGCCCCATACCAGCATCCCCTTGAGGACTATCCCTCTGTTTAGTTCTTTCTCCCTCCATTGACTTTGAAAGCAAAGCCAGGCGGGCGCCGGTGACCCAGTTTTCCCTCCGGTGCCATTTTGCCTGTTCCGCTGTCCCAAACTTGAATAAGATGGACCCTGGAATGATACAGTGAGGAAAGGAAGTGGCGATGTTGAGAGCACTGATGGGAGCAGTTGGGAAAACCAGGCTAGAGTTTGTCTCACCTGGATGTCAAGAGGGGAAAACTGTGGAGCAGAACATGAAAGCCCTTAAGTCCACTTTATCCATTCACATACCTCTGAGAGATTAGCAGCCTGTGGATATTTGTGTGTGTATGCCAATGCAGGTAGAAAAAAAGGGGGTAAAAAAAAGAGGAGTCTAAAATTGAAGACCTACTTTGGAAGTGTGCTGCTTTTCCTGTTGTCTTGTTTCATCTCTCTTTTTTCTTAGCATGAAACCCTTGCTGGACTGTATGCTTTAAATAGAAACTTCATTTACTGTGCAGGTTTACATGTTAATTACATTTCGTACCACAGATGGCATATGAGGTACTTGTGACACTTCACCTCATGAATGTGTGATTTTTCTTGTGTCTCAGTGAGGAAAAGCAGTGCCCTCCATTTCCACATGTTCCCACATACACACAGGCACTGAGCCCGAGTCCTATTGTGAAGAGGGCACGCCAGTTGGGGTCACTATAGCAACGCTCATCAATAGAACAAGTGTAGATGTGACCTGGTGTTACCAGATATTAATCAAGCTACTATAAATAGCTTCTAGTGCAGGGAAGGCCACAATGGGGGGTCCTGACAGCCAATATCCTGTGGAAAATTCCACATAGACAGTCCACTGCTGTGGATATAGGAGATGTATAGCAGCAGAGTATGGGCTCATAAGACCAGGAAAACGTCATTCTGGTTCATATCCACCCATCCGCGTTGGGTACATTATTGTGGTGTTAGGTTAGTTGGTTTTATTAATCCATTTGCCTTTTATTTATGGTTAAAAAAGAAAGTCAAACTTGCACTAAACTTATTTTGAGCTGTGATTAATTATTAGTTTAAATATCATTTAATCTGCCAACAATTTACTTGATTATTTTTTGCGTATATAAAACAAAGGTGTGCAGGTGAAATGTTGAAATTACTTATGTCTGACCAGCAGTCCAAAATATTTTAAGAACAAACAAATGTTTGGCTTTTTGTTTTTGCTGAGTGATCAAATGGTTAATTTATTTATCAAAGTAATTGCCAATTCATATTTTATAGACTTAATTGTTTCAGTTCTAAACATTCATGTTATTTTTCTTTGAGCCTAGCTGTCAAAGCAAAAAGCTATTACAATATTACTAGGAACTTCATTTCAATTCCAAAGTAGCCTTTCATGTGGCTATTTTGAGAGAGTTGACCTTAGTCCTTGAGGCATGTTTATATATAGGTTGCTGCATATATTGACTGTGACCTAATCACCCTCTGTTTCTGGTGTGTTTACAGAGGAATGACATTGCCATGGCAATAACAAAGTTTGACCAATTTGACTTCCTGATTGACATTGTGCCCCGGGACGACCTGAAGCCTCCTAAACGACAGGTAGGGAAGCACCCACTTCCTACCAGGATAGTCTTGTTATCTGCACAGTGACAGGCAAACTGCTGTTATATCCAAAGTGATTTTGAGTTATTTGAAAAATAATTTGATTACAAATTAAAGTGAGTGTGGGAAGCAGGGCTGATCGTTTGAGTCTTCATCTCAGGTGTGTTTCCATTGTTGGCAATCTGGAGGGGCTGTAAACATCCTTGACTGGAAGCTGGGGTTTGGACAGCGAGGGCTTTCAGTCGGATGTTTGCAGCATCTTATTGCCTCTGACAGCCAACAGTAACCTCAGCAATGACACTAGTTGTCTGAGTTAACAGCTAATAGTTACTAGTAGTGTCATGTGTTTAAACATCCTTCCCAGGAAACCAATTTAACAACCTGCATTCATTTTCAGCTCGAGCAGGGGATTTATGTTCTGTACAAAAAAATGTGTAAACCAGATGGAGGAGTGAGATATTTAAATTTGTTTTCAAGTAGACTGTCTCCAGGCATGTAAACATCCTACACTCTCAGCTGTGTTGTCATGGAGCTGGGAGAGGGGTGTTTACGCTTCTGGTGATGGAGAAACATCATCAAGAATCAGCCATACTCATTAGTCAGTTGTGAAGCAGCATAACACAGGTCAGTGTTCACTGATAATTACATTTGTAAGAATTGTTTGACCTGGGTTCAACCCCCCATGCCAGCAAACATTTAACCTGCTGAACTATGCTGAGTAAACTGAATCCCAACAAACTCTGACACTGCATTTGTTTGAGTGACCCAGGGAGAGGACGGACAGAGAGGACATTTCCATACATAAATCAATAACTGTTAGTTTATCTGTTATTTCACTTTTAGTTATTGGATTGCAAATGTTTGATTTTTTTTTTTGTATGAATTGCTCCTTGCTGATCAGAGTAGAAACATATATCACCATGTTCAGCCTAGCATGCCTCCAGGCCTGCACTGTATGGTATTGACCAGTATGATGCTTGTAATAGATCTTACATCCAGATTACATTACTCCTCCCCAGCCACATCCCATCAGTTATTTATCAGTCCTGCTCTTCTCTTCTGTTACACCTACAAAAATAATTCATGGAGATGTAATAGACTGTTAGGCCTCTTTCGATGTGTGTGTGTGTCTGTGTCTCATCAGGAGGAGATGCGTCAGTCGGTTGCTCCAGCAGAGCCGGTGCAGTACTACTTTACGCTGGCCCAGCAGCCTGGAGCAGTACAGGTGCAGGGAACGCAACAAGGCCAGCAACCTGGTGCACAAGCAGCCACGACCATCCAGCCTGGACAGATCATCATCGCACAACCACAGCAAGGACAAGTAAGAGCACTTACCAGTGTTCGTCATAAAGCACTTTAGAGCGCAAGTCATCTGTGCTCTGAAGATTACCAGATAATAAATCCTGCACTGAACTTCAAGAAAAAGACTAGGAGGACTACCTCTCCCCAGTAGTGTTAAGTAGCACATTGTGAACTCCACCCAGTCTTTGGTATCCCACTGCAAAAGGCTTGTTACTGGGGTCATCGTGCCTGACTATATTGACATTAGTATTAGCTGACATTCAGGAACTGACCACTCTCCCACCAGCAGGAGTAACTGAACCTCAGGACACACCCAGCGCACATAACAACACTTATGCACACCCTCCCTCTGAAACCCTGCAGAGTAAACATTTGATCTGAGAACTTTGCCAGAGAGAATTTTTCCTCTTCCTCTATTTACTTATATACATTATTTTATATTAATTATTTTATTATGTTTAGACACTGTAAATGGTTGAAATATGTGCTATCAATCCCTGCTTATTTATGCCATATTGTAACCTGTAAAACCTACATATATACAGCTGCACAGTGTATGAATCATGGTTGGGTAAGCAGAGTATGTTTTGCCTTTATAAGTGAAGTATACAGTAAAAAAAAAAGGGGGGAGGGGGGGTGGAGGGTCATGACCTTTAAGATTTAATTATCAAACACTTTTTCTCTTTTTGCTCTTTCTCATCTTTATTAATGTTGTGTGCTTCAGCTACAGAAAAATGAGCTGAAAGAGACAAAAAGTGGAAATCAATTGTTTCTTAATGGAACCAAGTCTCTCTCTCTCTCTCTCTCTCTCTCTCTCACACACACACACACACACACACACACACACACACACACACACACACACACACACACAATCACACACACTCACATTGTTCCTCACACTGTTCCTCACACACATACTCACAGTGACGACTAGTGAGAGTGCCCCCTCAGGATCACAATGTTTCACTAAACAACGTGATAACAAACATGCATAATTAGGAACACTGTTCAGTTGTCTCTCTTTCTAATGATCTCATTCCTACTGCTTTTGCTCCTAAGCGCTAACGCGTTCTCTGCAGCTTGGTCTCTGCATGTCATGTATCTGTGCTGCTGGGCTTCTGTGGTGTTTCGTGCTGCTTCAGCAGACTGCCTTTAGCTGAGCTGTCATAGTCATTTAGACCTGGCCTGATTCACTAGTGCTGCGACTGCTGCAGTCCCTGCTGAGAGCTGGGAGGTCGCACTGTGACACTCACCTTACGTAGACCTCATAACTTATTAACAAGCTAGTGCTTTAAAAGGTGGGCCTACAGGTAATCAGTGAAAAATTTAAATTTGACTCTCCTAAGAAAGTTTTTTTGATTTGTTGTCTCCCAGTGCACATTTGCATCCCTGCTATTCGTCTTCTTTCTTTTAAAGACCGCTCCTTCCATCAGGCATGTTATGTTGCGTATAATAGATTTGGTCTGTGGAACGAGGGCAGTGTCAGCAGGAAGTCCTATATATTTAAGAAGTATAACGAATAGACAGAAAAGAAAGATGTAGAAAGGTGAAAAGTGAAGGTCAGATCTCATTTCATATCCTTTATTTATGTATCTGCACATAGCTTTCAGTGTTACTCATTGTTGTACCATTATTACCATTATTCGCTCACTTCACCAACTCTCTCATAAGCACTTATGAAACTTGGTTGGTGTTACTTGTGATGTACATTCATTTTTAAAACCTTTTCAAACTTTTCAAACACCTTTAATTTTGTAATTTCCCCTCAGCTTTTTAATAATTTCTCCTGTTTTAGTTTAGTTGTATAAATCAAAACCATGCTCTAAATTGTCATTTGCTGCTTATATTTCCCTGTTTGCTGTGTTAGCACTTATGCTTTCTATGCATACACTCCACACATGCTTACATTCATGTGTTATGTTGTTGCTGTCGCTGCTTTCTCACTGTGTGTCTTTCTCATGTTCTCATTCTATTCTGTCGGCCATCAGATGCTGCAAGGTGCCACCATGCAGCAGTTACAGCAAGTGCAGGTGCAATCACAGGGCACACCCATCACGGTAAACACGCATGCACACATGCATTTATATGTTCACTAACCACACACGGAGGCCAATGCTTGTTGCCTCAGTTCTGTAGATGACCGCTGCCAATGAGCCTATTGGTCCTGCTCAGATGACTCAGGTCTGTATGGATGGCTACAGCATGAGATCAGGTGGCCTTTCCTGTATAGTGTGACAGACAGAAGAGAAGGAGAGGTCTTGAAGCTTGCGTTGTCACCTTATGTCCTGTCTCACCTGATGATCTTCTAACAGGCTTTTAATATTTAAGGTTACATGAGCTTCATGCATCTGGTTAAAATCACATTCCAGGGAAGTTAGTGATTTCCTGGATCTTGTCCTGTTAATCTTAAACTACATGCCTGTACCCGTTGTTGTCCAATGGCTAATGTGCTACTTCTGTCTCTGTCTCCTATCTGCTTCTTTATTTTTCTCCATCAGAGTGCGCCGGTGGCCATGCAGGTGGGTGAGGGCCAACAGGTACAGATTGTCCAGGCTGCAGCAGCTCAGGGTCAGGCCCAGACTGCTCAAGCCCAGGGCCAGACCATGCAGGTCATGCAGCAGATCATCACTAACACAGGAGAGATTCAGCAAATCCCAGTAAGAAATGGCATCACGCTTGAACAGAAAAGCAATGGGAACTAGGGGGAAGGATTGGTGACATCGTAAAGAAGGTGATCTGGGGTTTGACACTATGGGATTGCAGAAACATGGTGTCTTTAGTGAATTGAAATGTACAGCTGGAAGCCATTAAACATAAATTTCAGAAAGGTATTAAATCAGAGGAAAGTAAATTATTCTTGCTGCTGTTGTGTAGAGTTGGAAAATGGCTGTGACCTCTGCATTCAAATGACCTTTGCTCTTAACCAAACTTTGTCTCCCCCTTGTGTTGACTACAGGTGCAACTAAACACGGGCCAGCTACAGTACATCCGACTAGCCCAGTCTGTGTCCGGAGCACAAGTGGTCCAAGGACAGATTCAGACTCTTGCCAACACCCAGCAGGTAATCACGATAGCATCATAAATAGAATTCATAAAACAAATAAGATGATATCCAAACATTTAAATTGTGTTTTTGTGTGTTTTGTTTTTTTTTAACTTGTTTTGTTTTTCAGATCACACAGACAGAGGTTCAGCAAGGACAGCAGCAATTCAATCAGTTTACTGACGGACAGGTAACAGTTACAACATATATCTAAAGTATCAAAGCAGTAGAAACGACAGCGACAATTTGAACTACATATTGAACACCTGATTTAGACGTGCTGCTTGGAAGAAAGATGATTAATCTGATGCTTATTTAATGAGGAAAACCTAATTTAGATTAAATGGCTCTCTTTCTCTGGCCAAGATACAGTTACAGACAAGTATGTTCAGTCAGATAACACAAAATATGCCACAAGTCAGAATTAGCCAGAAATGTAATCATACAATCATCAATAAAATTTATAATCCAGTCAGATAATTATTATTTATAATAATAATAATACTAACAAGCCTTATTTATGTAGCACATTTCAAAACACAGTTACAAAGAGTTTTGCAAGCCAAGATAAAATTGTGGATGAATTTATTAAATACTAATTATCCTAGAAAGAGCCTAAATGGCACGTAACCCAAGAGCAACCCGAAAACCTTGTCATAATGCCATCCAGAATCCAACTACACACAGACCTTCAACCTTTCTGCCTGTCTCTCTGTTTCACAGCAGTTGTATCAGATTCAGCAGGTGACGATGCCAGCAGGACAGGAGCTGACCCAACCAATGTTCATTCAGTCCACCAACCAGACAGCTGACGCACAGGTCACGCAGGTCAGCACCGACTGAGCCCAACCAGGAACCTTTGCTTCACACACACAACATGCACACCAGCCCATGTGACCGAACAGATGCCACCAACTTCGACAAAGGACGCTCGATAACCTTGATCTTAAGCACTGCTCATTTAGACAAGGGACCTAACATCTTGGAACACTCATCACTTTTTTAATAAATTTAGTGCACTGGAAAACCAAAGGGACACTGATTGACTCTCTCACAATCATATGCTAAGTTGCATCCATGCTCAGATACCATTTAAGTTTTGTACTTAATGTCACCCACTTCTGTAGAGAAGATATGCATCTACTGCCACAACCAACCATCTCTCCACCCACTAACTCTACTCCTCTTGTCTTTGTTTAAACTACAACGACTCCTAAAACATAAAAACAGCGTGTGCTTTATTCTTGACACTTCCCTTTCCTCTCGCTATTTGTAAATGAATTGGGAAAGTGCCTGTCTCTGTCTACATGATCTGGTCGTGGCATTTCTGTGATTGAAGGAAGCCATGGGATTCTTCACCTCTTGCTCTCCTTCTGGTGAAAACATGAATCATACCTTCTTCTTTGTTTGTCATATAATTGATGGATGAAATGAAGCCATATACCTCAGATATCACTTTTTACAGCAACTCAATCTAAGGGATCTTGAGAAAAAGTTATAGATTCAATGATAATTTCATGTAGTTTCTATGTTGTATTATTTTCCACATTGACGCTGAAGCATGACTTTGTGTTGGAAGGGCTTCAAACTATATTGGTTATTGTGTATGTGATGGCACGCACCCACACTGCAGTCATCTTTACTCTTCCATTTTGTTTCTTCGTCCACTTAATGTCTTCACCCCTCTTCCCCCTCTTAGAGCAGAGGAGGTTTTCTCTGCCTCTATGCAGTTTCACACAACCTTCTCTACCCGGGTGGTTTTGGAGTCTTGCGCCCTGGTTTAAGTCTCATGTACAAACACATGACTCCGTCTGGAGGAAAAAAAACACCCTTTTTATAGAAGTCTCTCTTTTTTCTTTTTTTCAATACAAGTGTTTTTCTTTTAGTTTTGAAATTATGTTTGGCCTCATATCTTTCCCATCATTTTTGTACAGTAATGATTATTATTAATGTTCTTATTATTGTTGTTTTTGCATGTAGTTCAAACTGCCAGCATGACATGCAATAGATAGGTACAATTTTATTTTTGATGTTCCTTTTTTGTAAACAAACTTTGTTTGTGAGAAAAAAATAAAGACCATAACTTGTCTAAGAGTCCTGTTTTTATAGAATTACTCTGAATTTGTATCATCAAGCACTGATCTTTGTTTTATTGTTCTGTTTTAGGGGAATTAAGCCTCTCTAGTGTGTGGACAGTAGACAGGGAGACACCAAGACTTAGGACTGAAACCAACCCAGTCATCCACCTACTGTATTTCCAGGTAGACAAATCTCACCATTGGGGGCCAAAATATCATTGCGTCTGTTGAGTACATAGTAACTTTTTCTAATAGGTGTGAAGTAGAAGCCATATTATAGGACAAGGCATATTTCAGATGTTCAAGGCACTCATTTTAATTGATGACAAGAGAATGCTGGTAGTTATTACCATTCAATGTTTTTCTTGTGTTGTTTTCCCAAATGGCCATAGGAGGGCAGCACTGATCCAATAAACTGTAAATGCCACTGGTGTACTATACTAGAGCACCTGATTAGTTTCCAAACACAGGTGTATAATTTTTCACCAGCGGTGTTGTTTAGGGAGAATGGACATTTAAAGTGCACAGCACCGCAATGCTCTGGCAAAAATGTGCAATCAATACCTACCCACGTTGCACCCAACACAGACTATATGAATGCCACTAATCTTATTTCTGCTGCCCCCCTGCGTGCTGGAAAGGCTTCATGTGCCACAAAGGGCAAGCAGTTAACAATAGAGTCACGAGTTATTTGGCTGGAGACTGCTCAGCTCCTGCGAGATCAGGGTGCATTCCTTATCCGACCTAAATCTTAAAAGGAAGAGAGGTAATTATGGTGGAACTGAAAATTGGGTAGGAAGAAAGATGCACATGCTCATAATGTCCCATTTTACCCCAACTAAAAGGTCATATTTGGCACGATGTCAGTGTTGAGAGTCAAAGTTCAAAAGTTGAAAGTATCCCTTTGATTTGCTTTCCCATCAAGCTGTGTTTTAAAAAAAAAAAAAAGAATTTCCCCACACACACCCCCTCAGTGGTTGCTCACTACACAATTGTCTGGGTAAGCCATGGTAGTCACAAGTAAACATTACTCAAACTGTAGGGCTCTTTCTTAATCGACTTAATCACCAAACAATAACTGCATTAATGAGTGCAGACTCATGCTCGGCTCTTTCTAACAAGAGGAACAAGGATTGTGAGAATTTTTGAGCTTAAGTCAAGCGTGAAAAGGATTGTCTGGTGGTATTTTTCTTGGCCGGCCCGTCTGGTCAGATCAAGGCAACCTTGTCCAGATGAACCGAGGCCGACTGCCTTGGCTGCAGTCCGGACCTTGTGATTGGGCCACAACACCAGTTGGCCTCACCAAGTTAGCAACAAAACCATAACAGGAGTGTACGTTTACTTAGATGGAGTTTGTGTTTGATCCCCTTTTCTCTTTGTGAGGTGTCCGGAGAGTTTGTTTTAATCACCATCAAACTAAAATTCAAGCTTTTCCCAGGTCAGTGTTGTGCAAGGACAGTTAAATACTCCACATAGTGAGAATTTTTTAGCACTCTCTCCCTTTACAAGAAGCTCACAGGGCAGGATCAGCCACAGAACTGATTTTGTGACATTAAGAATCTAACTCAATCTATCTTTAAAAAGCCAAAAAAATTAAGTAGTTTTTGAATTGTGAAGAAAATACTTAATTTAGCTTGATTGTAATTTGGGCTAATTTAGAAGGTGAATATCCATTTGGGATGCTTTAAGTAATAGACTACCTTTTAAGTTCAAAACTACATAGACAGATGTTTTACTTTTCATGCTGTTTTAACACAGTCCACTGTAGTACATATTCTGCTCTCAAACACCTGCATTTAGTTACAAAATACACCACTGCTCAAAAAATTCAGGTTAATTCAGGACAATTGAGAAACATTGTGCTCCATAAAGCAACTGTATGAGACCTTCAGAAACATGTTTCAGTAGCACTTTCCCCTGCACCTCCCCATCTTTTGACTCTTTTTTTGGCTTTTTATACAGGAGAGTAACTCTCAGTGGCTCACTGAGAAAACTGGAATTTTTGATGTGTTGAAGTTAAAAAATTTGTCAATGCCGCTCCTCGCATGCATTTGCTCAGTCTTTTTACAGCATGGATTTGTGTGTTTCAGGGTTGTTTTTGCCTGACGGAAGTGAGGTCATGTCTACAGTTCCCTCCACTCCTATGAATGGTTCAGTATAATGCTGCACAGTCATAGAAGAAACATGCTCTGTCACTTCTGAAAAAGCTCTATGAGTGGTCGTAAGCTACAAAGGATCTTTTGAGTGCCCATGAATGGGCTACTGAGCAAAGTCTCAACCCAAACTTCTGTTATTTCCTGACTCATTTCCTGTGTCACTGTATGTAGAAACTTGTGTTGCTGAAAGGCAGATTGTCAAATTGATAAACACAGGAAATTGTCTTCACATCAGTTGATAGCATCTACGTGATGGTTGGGGTGTGTTGCTCGGCAGGTGTTCTCTCTCCAAGCACAGTGCCGTTTGAAGCAAGGTCATTTCATCTCTCCGAAGACTATAACTAGACTTATCACAACAACATTAACCCAACACAACAGACACTGTATCAACAATTCTACTTCTAGTCTCTGAAGAAGGGAGGTCCCCCTGAAGTTTTCCATTAAGAAAAATCTGTATTTAACAGGCAAGAAACGAGATTAAACAAAGGCAAACAAGAGTGCAGTCCGGGAAAGCCATTAAGTGGTGTAAGTAAACGTCCAAGTGCACAGTGGAAATAAAAGGTTGGTGGGGGTTGGACGGAGTGAGTTTGAGCTGTGCTATGTGTAGCGAACAATTGCTGATGTGAGTATTTTTAAGTTCCCATAGATTCCCTGAGTGGCTGTCGACTCCCGGAGCTCAGTGGGCTCTGTGGGGCGTGAGTGAATGCTTGGAGTGAAGAGTGCAGTGGAAAAACAACAGAGACGGGAGAGGTGGGCTCGAAGGGAACACAGCAGCCGCCTCCTAACACTGGGCCCCTGTAGTCCACTCTGGGTCATCCCCGACTGTAATTCCACTCGCATAAAGAGTTGTTGATGAGTGCCACCAAATCTGTTTATATGAGTGTGCGTGAGCTCTTCCTTATGGCCTGGTAGTGTACATTTGTGCATTGAACCATCCATTCCACATTCACATTTTACAGTCTGACCTTGTTCAGCTGTTGTGTGTTGTCATATGGCAGCCTTTAGCCCAGAGGCCATGTTGGATCCTCTGTGAGCTCTAAGTGTTGATTACTGGATGAAAGTAACACTGGAGCAGAGCTGGTACCGTAATAGAAAGAGGGGGAGTGTTGCTTTGCCCCTGTGAAACTTTGATGTAAATCCCTGAACAGGGCCGGCTTGTCCGTTGGCAACTTTGTCCTTTGTGGCCTGGTTTGGACGACTGAGAGACGGAGAGGAAACCATGCTAACAGAGAGAGTGTTGTAGTGGGAGATTCCCGGCACAGGATGTCGTTTGTGTTGATGTTTAGATCATACCTTCTCCTTTCATCGTGGGCTGTTTATGATCCTCAAGACTCAACTGCTAGATGACCTTCTTCCCAAATTAGATCCACCTATACTTTATCTGTCATTTGCATTTATATTGCTATAATAAGAAGGTGTAAATACTTGTAACACCTAAGACTTAGGGAGTCTTAGTTTCACCTTCACCCTTTTTAAAAACCCAGTCCTTACATTTTTGCTCTCTAAATTAAAATTCAAAACTTTTATTTATAAATCAAATATACAAATCTGCTTCTCAAGTTATTCTAATCTAAATTTATTGATACTAATGCCAGTATAATACCTATATTTTGGTATTAACAACAAAATCATACTTTTTGATACCTCACTATTAAAAACACAAACCTACCAAACCTTATTTAATATAACTTTTACAAAATAAAAAAGTCTAAATTTGGCAATATTGATTAAATGTAGCATTGATGGCGGGTGTAGGTCTACATGAAATAAACAACAGCAATAGTGTAGTTTGTTATTATACAAAATTTAAGTGAATTAGAAACATGCTTTGTAAAACGGATAGTAGTGCACATTTTTAATACATAACAAATTTTCTCTTACACATCATGCTAACCAGTCCCCAGTCTGAATGAACACATTGCTGTTAGAAGTACAGCTGTCAACAGTTGATTCCACATCATACCTACATTAAATCTGTCAGCCTTTGTGCTAAGTAAAGAGTTAAGGATTACGAATGTTATGTTATGTAAGGGGAGTGGGCCCTGGGAATAATGTCTAGATTTGTTGCGTTCCCACTTGTCAATCCACAGACCTGCATGTTCCATAAACTGCAGCAGCCACATTTAGTACCTGCTGTCACAGGCCACTGTAAAACTTACACAATACCAAACACATGTCTGAGGTACATGGTCACTTTCTCTGTCTGATGCAGCCAGATATAAACATTTTATTCATGACAAATTTCAATGTAGTGTACTTAAGTAGGTGCCAGAGTTATGAGTGATAAGGTACTGGAGAAAAAGGGCAGATTCCTTCTTTGTTTTGAAAAAATGTCATAAGACCAAGAGCAGAAAACCAAACCCCTCTTTTGTTTTTTCTCATCGGGACTTTAACTTCCATTAAGTCCAGGTTTACATTTGACTCTTTGTTTCTGTTTTATCTGAACTATTAGTGCAAAGGAACAGCTCACTGTGAATTATCCCGGCTTTTGCTGATGTGACTTTTAGTGGTCAGATGACACAATGAGGCCAACAGGAGTTTGGGGACCACCTCACTGCATTCCTCAGAGGCCCTCCGACAGGTGATGTCTCTACAGGGCGCAATGCTCCATAACCCCAGTATTTGTGTCATAACCACAAGCCTGTGTGTGTGTGTCACAGTCATAGATTTAGAAAGCTCTGTCCACTGAGGTGGAGGCTGTGGTGGTCAGAGTCGCTGTGTCCCCCAGCACCTGTCTCTGCTGTCCCAAACTACTGTAGCCATGGATTCAAGCCCCCTCCCACAATAAACACAAGTGACATTTAGGGAAAGACAAGAGAAACCCTCACTTCAAGCCATGACCAGTGAAAAAGTATGTTTTTAAAACCCCGTGCAGTTTTGATGCTTATAAACTGTCAAGATGTCAACACGCATTATGCAGAGTTTAGGTGTGTGTGCATAAGCAGCAGTAGCAAAGACAAACAAAAAGAGCCACTGTCCGGTCTGCAAACCCCCCGTCTCTGCGTGTATCCCAGAGTCCCTCAGAGTCCTCCAGAGTCCTCCAGAGTCCCCACAGAGTCCCCCAGAGTCCTCCAGAGTCCCTCAGAGTCCCCACAGAGTCCCCCAGAGTCCCTCAGAGTCCTCGCCTCCCGCCAGCGCCTCTGCTCCTGCACGTCAACTCCCTGCTGAGGAAGGAGGTTTCCGTCTTTGCAAGCGTTTGCAAACCAGATGCAGACATCGTCAGGCGTTTGTCTGGCCTTTCTACACACTTTTGGAGTTGGTCGCCCGCGGTTCTTGACATCACACTGATGCTCTTCACTCCTGCGCGCTGCAGCTCGCCCGCCGGAGCGGAGGAGCGCTGGAGCAGAGAGGCGCACAAGGAGGCGAGGGCAGGCTGATGTTAGCAGCTGTGAACAGCTCAGTCTGCCAATGAAAACTACACAGAGAGCTAAGACGGACTTAATGAAATACTTTCCGCTGATGAAATTGGTTTAGATAACAGATCTGCACGACCCATTTCGCATGCTTGCTCTGTGGTGTGTGACTGCACGGTAGTTCATTTGTGGGAATAGATGGTTTTCTTGGCTGAGGCTATAGGTTGTGTTGTCTTTTCTGCAAACTGATTGCAGCTCACTTTCATATTTTTCCCCGGGGTTAGTGTGCATGAAGTTACTTCCCTGCTGTTTACGTCCCTCAGCTGACTCTTAACAATGATCGCTGACATTTCTGTGCGTCTCACTTGTCCCAGTATTGTGCATCTCTTCTTTCGCGACCGTGATTTGATTTACAGATAACTTTCATATCTTAACGAACCGGTCGGAGGCTGTTTTGATGGGTAGACTACTTTGAGTCCACTTTAAAGCAAAGACGAACCGGACCATGACTTGGTGTAAACTTTGCTCTGTGCGGATGATCCAGTGAAGAAGTGTCAAATCATATGTAGTTTAATCGTCTCAGCCTGAAGATGTTAGCAAGTCCGCCAAACAACGGCGGCATCAGAATGCTGGCGTCCCCGGCTCCGAACGACGACAGGCGGGTCGAGTTCGTGGCTCTCACCGCTGTCCACACGGAGAGGAGCGAGCCGTCCACCCCGGAGCGCGGACACCCGTCTCACCGCACAGGTCTGCTGGGCACCCCGCTGCCCGGGCCGCCTGGCCCCCGGGCCAACTCATCCGCCTCAAGCAAGCGCTACAGAAAGTTACAAAACTGCCTGTACAACGTGCTGGAGAGACCGAGGGGATGGGCATTCATCTACCATGCATTCATGTGAGTTTGTCATCATTATTATCATTGTTTTTTTATGTGCACATCCAAAACTCCACGTGTCATTTTCCAAACTTTTTCTTGATACTTTTAATAAATGACTTTTTAAAGTCTCATAAAGTTTGCGGATGAAGCCAAATAGTACAAGATAAACTTCATTACTCGCTTTTCACAATCATGTGTTTTTATCAGTGCACGCCAGCAGTCGTTTGATGAATTTTCCAATTAACCAAGCAGAGTTGCTTATGTGGCAATTAGCTCGGTCATATGCCATATATCATCTCAACACGGGGTCCAGCGTTCAATTTCCCCCTGTCTCTGTCTGATTAAATCACCAGGAGGACCATGGATACTAAACTTAATTTACCCAAATCATTCAAAGTCCTGTTGTAAACATTTTTGAAACCTGCTGATGGATACATTTGTTCATTGAATTACTCTCTACAGTAATTTACTACATTAAGTTTGTGTTTTCTTTAAGTTGACATGCTCAACTAATACGTTTGAATAACATAGAAGTTTGAATGAAATTCTGGAAAGATTTGCAATGGCAGGATGTAAGAAACAACACCAGTGTTGTTATGGTTAGAGGTGTAATTAAAAAAAAACTTAAAACTTTATGCTGAGTGGACGTTTGTTGCAACATTTTTCTGACAGGTGACACAAATTAAACAAAAGTTGAAAAAAAAAAAAAACAGCACAGGAGAGCTTGTTAACCTAATGAGGTAAAATTTTACCTATTAAAAACTTGCACCAAACATCCATCTTGAACTAAAGCGGCTCCCCCACTGCAGAGAGTGTGCTGTCAGGGGTTTCAAGCACCTCTGTGCCATATACTTCTTAATGTATACAGCATGTAAACATTGGGAAAGGATGAGCTCACTAGTAGCTGTGCCTCCTTCCCTCTGACAGACCAACGGCCCAGGACTAATATGTGAACCAGGCAGTATTCATTTAATTAGGACAAAAAATCAAACTGTAACATTTTCTAATACGCTGAAACAAGTTAGGGGAAAAAAACATGAATTCAACGTTAATTCTCACTAAAAGTCAAAGTTCACTCAGAGCATATTTACCCTTACCCTTATTTACCACTAGTATGTTTCAGTCACTTTGTAAGTGAAGCCAGAGACAGCTGTGCACCAGCAGCTGTCTTCTCAGTGTCTGTCTCTGGCACATAGTGGACAGAGCATTATGTGTGGAGACTTGGACTGGGCCATGCTTTCTGTGTAGTTGTTTAGACAAGTACAGCTGTCCCCCTGCCAATGCCATCATATGTTTATAACAGAGGGAAATCCCAAAGCCTGGACACGACTCTCATGTGTGTTCTCGTCATACGCCGTCATCAAATTAGTGAGTGCAAACTCTAATCTCCACCTCTTTCACTTCTTAAATTCTGTTTCTTCCTTTTTCATTCCCACGAGTCTACAAACATGTCTTTGGAGAACACACAAAGCAACATGTGCCACTGCCACACAAGGTGTTTCTCATTAAGAGCAATGGCCTTTTCCAAGTGGTTGTCGGTGACATTCTCCTTGACATTAGTGGGCGTTGGAGTGGATGGGAGCTCTGCCACTGTTGTTATTTCTCTGACAGAGAGGCAGGGCAGGCGCTCAGAGGTGGTCAGATAGTGTTTCAGATGCCACGGCCTCAAAGAAGGAGGTGGACTGACTTTGGAAATGAGCTGTCTCTGTAATGGCCTGTTTAATGTCGCCTTCTTAACAGATTACAAATTGTACCTGAGGCTTTTTAAAAACCCCTGAACATTGATGTGAAAAATGTTGGGTGCACATCTGTCAATTTGAGGGCATCACTTCCATGATACGATATCACCCTAAACTGTGCATTTGTTTTCATTAATTACATGTGAGGCGCTCACCATGCTGAGGGCTGAACCATGTGTGAAGTGAATTCATTGTATGATGAAGCTCAATTAAGGCAGCGTTGATCTATTGTAATTAAATTGAGGCATACACTGCTGTGTAGGGTGCTGAGCTAACTTCCCTAGGTCCTTTAATTAGTCCTGCCTTGTAACGGGGGATGCTGGAACAGATGTGTTGCTTCTGGAGAGCCTCTCTTTGCAGGTGTGTGTTGGAGTGTATGTGGAAGGGGGGTGAGGTAGCTCCTCTCTGTAATATCTCTCCACAGGCACCCACTTAAGTCCCGCCACACTCCTCAACCCTCCTCATTGCTGTCACAGCTGCACATAAGGTACACCTTCACCGAGACAGATTTCTCTGCTAGATAAAGGTCTGGTTTAATTTTAACATCCTGCCTTCTAAACGGTTCAGGTTACATTATTGTAAACTTTGTCACATCTGTATGTCAGCCGCCTCGTCTGCATAAAACAAATCTTCAGACACTCTCTCCTGCAAGTGTAACAGCTGTATGATGATTCAACAACAGACACTCCTCCTCCTAACCTCTCCTCTCCTCTCCTCTCCTCTCCGAACAGACTCAACTAAAAGTAGGGATATAAAATAGGAATGAGTAAGAACCTAGACACATATTGAAATAGATAACCATGTTCCCTGAAACAATGTAACTACAAAAAAATTCCTGTGCTCACCATCTTGTTTGGTTGCTTGGACACACAACGGTTTTTGTACTTGCTTAAGCTCTGGTTCAAATGATAGATGGACCCTTTGAAATGTTAAGTGCCTCATGCGTTGTTATGGTCCCTTCACTCACTCACAGTAAAAGCTCAAGACCTCTTGTCGCCTTCGAATTCCTTCTCTTTTTTTCACCAGCAGTAAACGTACAATGTCAGCAGGAGGGTTGGTCTGCTTGTCTGAGCTCTTTCTGTCCATTGATGTTTGTACAAACTCCGGTGGCACAGCAAGAAAGTTTGAGTTGGAAGAAAATGTGGGAGTTTGCCCCTAAACATCTACATAATACAGACACGTACAGTAGCTCATTGTGCATGTGGCTACAGAGTGTGTGAACATTATCTGTGTGTGTTTTTGAGAAGCTGTTGGTCAGGGTAGCAAGAACTGCTTATTTTTTATTATTCATACATCAGTTGGATCATTTTTTTATCAAATGCTTACCTCATAAAAGTGTGACAATAGTTATAATAGTGATAATTTCACTATTCACCTTGAGAACAGGCTAATGTTTTTCAGTATCTTGTTTTGTGCAGCCGACGGTTGATTGTGATTAGTTGACTCAGTTGCACTGTCCTGTTATTTCTATGTTTGTGTGTGTGTTCGTGCGTGTGCAGTATCTGTGTGGAAACCTGGCATCTGAGCTGGCAACATTCAGAGGGATTGGTTTCAGTGTTTCCTGTCACCCTTGACTCCTCACTCCTTTTCACTATAGGCAGTGCCACATATAGACTATCACATGAGGCTGCCTGTTGTGCCCATAGTAATTCATCCAAGTAGGAGGTCCCTTGGGGCCATGGACTCCAAGTGTAGACCACCAGCCTCTGAACAAGTCATACTACAAGTTGCCAACTAATACTGGTACAGTGCAAATCTAAGAAGCCATGTCATGTCTTGATGTTGGCTTTGGCTGCCATACTCTCATCTTAGTCTGTGGGTTGGTGCAGCATTCCTCTGGACTCCAGCCTGAATATACAGTAATAGTGCTTCTGGATTTACAGGAAAAAGGGTCAAGACCAAGCACTGACCAGCCAGAGTGATTGATTGGTTCTAAGGAGGGTGAAAATATACCGGTCATGTATTATTGATGTCTTACAGAGGTGGAGCAAAGATGTAAGGCATAATTATACATGGTAGCAATGAATGTGGAGTTTTTAGATTTGAGCCGTAAAATCAGTACAAGTAGAGCAGAGAGAAATGTCTTGAGAGGTAGTTGTTTTCTGAGGAGCTTTGTGCTAATACCTCCAACAGAACAAATTTATCATGTTCAGTAGCTCTGCTCAAGTTAAAGGATAACATATATTTAACATATCAAGCATGAATGGTTTTTTTTGTCCCTGTATGTGGTGTTTACCAGCGAGGGAGGATCTGAGATGAGATTGAGTTGCATCATAGAAAGTTGGATCAACTGTTTTTATACCCATAATGAACCAAAAACTCTGAATATCTTCACCTATGCTGCTCCAGTTTCACTTTAAATTGTAAATAAAAATCACTTCATTTAAGATGTCTTACAAACTGCCATTTGGATGTAATCTTAAACCAACACACCTCACTCTGCAAAAACTGAATGCATGAGAGACTTTAGTGCTTGCAAATCTGTTGCAACTTTGAATAATGCATTGTTTATGCTTTTAAGGATTAATTACCCTGGACACTCCTCTCTCCTTTCTCTTTCTTTGATATGAAAACATAGCTTAACCAATTTCCAAAGTACATGTCTCATGCCAGGTAAATCTTTCTCAGATAAACCATTCAGTCTCCATGGTGTGTGGGAATCCCTTCACCTTAACCTTTTATGGCACAAGCACCAGTGTTGGTGTCTGTTTATGAAAGCTTGAGCCTAAAGCCACCTTATTTATAGATGTGGAGGGAGATACCCACAACAGGACTCACGGCCTAATGCTCTCCATAACCTCTCCACAGATGGTTTGTTCAAATAGGCTTTGAAATATCTATATGGCAGTTTTTAATTCTT
Organism: Rachycentron canadum; assembly: GCA_038496675.1. Classification (NCBI taxonomy): domain Eukaryota; kingdom Metazoa; phylum Chordata; class Actinopteri; order Carangiformes; family Rachycentridae; genus Rachycentron; species Rachycentron canadum. The sequence continues at coordinate 11,998,305 of CM076663.1, read as the reverse complement.
CACACATCTTTTGTGCTGTACACAGAATTCATCTTGCAAGCTTTTCATTAAAGTTGAATTGCCTCTCTGACATTATTAAACTCATTTAGCTCAGGCAGCTTGTTGATTGAATGTGTTCCCTCTATCTGTCTGTTTTTGCATATTTTCCTCCCTCCCGTCTCTGTTTTAAGCAAGCTAATCTGCTCGTGTTGCAGAAACAGTCTACTCCGCTTCTCCAGGTTTTCAACCACGCAACACAAAATCCACTAAAATCGCATCCTCCAAAAACCACTGATGTGTTTGATGTTGGACCTTTTTATTATTAATGGTCAGAGTAATGTCAGAAAATAGCTTTTCATTTTGTTTTGTTTGCTTTTTTACCATGAATGTGCAGCGCATGAATGTGTTTTTATTGATGACTAAGTAACAGTGCAGCGGAGGGAGGAAGTGGCACTGTAAAATGGTGATGGGAGAAAGCCACTCAGCACTTTGTGTGTGGCTTTAACCTGCTCAGGACTGCAGATTGGATGCTTGTTGTTCATTTACTGCTGATTTTTTTTTATCTGTTCAGCTCAGCAGGCTGTGTAAATTCTGCTCCATTAAGAATCCTGTACAGTCCAAATGCTTTCTCTCTTCCTTCGCTCTCTCTCTCTCTCTACTCCATCATTCCCTCCTTCACTTTCCTCCTGAGTGGGAATATCATCTCTCATTTGCTGTGCCATCCCATCTAATTGCCTTCCCCTACCTTACCGCCTCTCTGCCCCACACCCCTCTTCCTACCCAGTCAGTCCTGATTAGCTGGTCACTGTTTCTCTTAGAAGGGTTTTGTTTGAAGTGAAATGAGAATGTGCAAGATACAAAAAGTAAAAGTTACATGTTAGTTAGTCTGAAAGTCAATTGATTGATTAGTTGATTAGTTGAATGACAGAAGATTATCAACAGTTTTGATAATTAATTAGACACATCCGTCATTTTGACAAAAAACATTTTTGTGTTTCATCTTCACAAATGTGATGACTTTCTGCTTTTCATTGTTATAAATTGGAGAAAATTTAATATCGTAGTGTTTTGTCCATCTCTGGCAAATTATAATGATATATTTTACTATTTTCCAACACTTTGTTGACAAAACTAACATGTAATTATTGAGGAAAATAATTTTGCACTGTTACACTGGTCAATAAATTCTGGAGAGTGAATAAACTCATGCCACCTAATGTGTAGAAGTGACTACTGTAAACTGGTAAAACGTATTTTACACAAAACGTTGGCTGTTTACTCAGGATCTTCAGTGTTCAGAGTCTGCTGCAGAGACTCACTAACAGTGCAGTCCCATTAATGCTTCTTTGATAGAGCATCTTTGGCATTTCCTTTAATTTGACTGAAGGAGGAACCAACATGCAGTCGAGCTGCTAATGAGATTAAGGCCAGAGTAACTGGATTGGTGCAGAGTTCTTGAGATTTTAAAGACACAGTTTTGACAGACTTGAGGTCATTTTTGAGTCAAGTCATGTCTTGGCCATATGCGTCTGTGCTTCCTGAGAGGGCAAAAGTTCATTGTTCATCTGATATAATAGAATATTAGGTGTTATTTCAATTATCTTTATCTTTCTACTTAAAAATATGCTAAAAGCGTTTTTTCACATTTTAGTGAGTTCTCTGCAGACATGTTTTAATCGATGTAAAGATATATTTATATTGATTTCCTTACTGAGAGATCAGGATTAGACCTTGTGCTCTGCCCATCACTGATACGCTGAGTTAACATGTGAAAGGGCAGAATTTATCAAAATGTTTGAGCCTCAGTCAGATCCAGATTCAGGAGTTTTTGAGGAGTTTGTTGTGATCAAAATCGGCAACTGGAAGACATCAGAACAGTAAGCGTAGTTCATAGGTTATGTTGCTTGTTAGCTTGTAAGGCTAAGATGGTCAGTGTTGACGCAGTGTAAGTGGTTCTGCTAATGCAAACTCTAGCTCTAAGTTTCAAGTTTATTTTGCTTTCCACTTGTCCTTAAAAGTTGACAGGATTGGTTCCTTAGTTATGTGATGTTCCTTAGTTAAGAATTGTCTGTATGAAACAAGACTGTCATTGACTCATGATATGTCTTGCATTATACTAAAAATATCATATGGACCTCTCAACAAGGCTAAAAACTTTTCTTCAGAAGGGGTCTTTAAAAATCTTGATATCTTTCCTACACCTCTTTTACACCTGGTCTGTGTTTGCCACAGTCTGCCTAAGGGTCTCAGTTCATGTGTCCTGATGTTACTTTCAGTGGCCTGTCGCATTCTGCAGCAACTGCTTTAATCTCCTTGCCTGCCCCGCTCTGGCTTTATTTTTCCATAGAGTGGTTTGCTACCTGCTAACACTGAAGTGTGACACAGAGGACAAGCAGAATAAGGAGGAAGGAGTGGGAGAGAGCATGATTTTGGTTGCTAAGGGTGAATGACAATGATAATGTGACTCTATTGATTCCTGTTGGAAAATATTCTTTTCATTTGTCCTCTACTACAACAGCAACCAGCAGCCCCAGCTGGTAGGGATCTAGAGTCTTGCTCAAGGACACTCCAGCAGGGCAGATGCTTCTTGACTTGGACTGAATCTCTTTTAAGCCAAAAGACAGGGAAAAATGATGTGAGGCTGTTGGGAACTAACAGTATGCACAGAGGCAGTAGAGAGTAGAGAAAACGTCCCTGTTTTAGAGGTTTTATCCTTTGAAGGCTTCATCGTCCTTCAAAGGAAGCAAGGGCTTGTTACAGGACAGGTTATTTGTGTGTGCATGGAGGGAAAGGTATGGTGAGGAGAACAGCAGTGAGTTGGAAAGAGGGGAGAGTCGAGGTTAGTTGCTGTATTAATTTCTCCTTTCGGGGCAAAATGTGTCTCCCCAGGGAGAGGACTGTCTGTCCTGTGATGGCTGACCAGGAATCAGGTTTCTCCCCCAATATCCAGCCTTGTTCTCTCTGCTCACTTTCAGCAAGGAACAGGACATGCACACACACACACGCACACACACACACACACACACACACACACACACACACACACACACACACACACACACACACACACACACACACACACACCATAATCATCATCAGCTACTGTTGTTTAGTTACTGGGCAGTGCAGAACATGCAAAAAGATTGAAGGTGAAATGCAGTATACATGCAAACCACCCCCCACCACCCCTATCACCACCACCACCACCACCACCACCACCACCACACACACACACACACACACAGCAGTCCTTGAGCCATAGGCAATTCAGATAGGTGATCATCAGGGGTGTTGACACCCCTTAAGCTGCAGTAATCTGTGTTTATATAATGATATTGTCACTGAAGCCGTCCAGAAATACTGTGGCATTTGGCCGGGACGGTCTAAGGGAAATGCCAAGAGTTTATTTTGACAAGTCAAGACCCTCTAAACACTCCATATCTTTCACAGCCAGGAAAATCCGGAGGCAGCTTCCAAGCTCCCTTCTACTTTATATCTTATTATTACATCTCTGCAATATATAGCATCTGCAATTTCTGCAGTGGTGGTAAGTCTGCTCAAGTAGACAAACCACAGGAGCTGCAAAACACAGACATATTGTTCTGTCATTTTCTTGCAGCAGTCATTCCATCAGTACTTTCTTAATTTTCTGGGATTTTGCTATATTGCTGTCCAAAATGCATGTTCCTCTTAGGTGCTGATACATGTATATGTGTATATGTGATGCTAAAAAGGAAGATATAGATAGACAATATAGATATAACTTGGCAGCTACAGCTGATGCAAACAAACTCTCCCCCTTCCTTTTTTTGTACTAGAGGCAAAGATGGTAGAAAAAACAGTCCTACATCATGAATGACCATATAGGTCTTATGTTTCTACCCTGGAGCATCTCCTTAAACAGCAGCTTCATCATTGTGGGTACAATAATAACCACATGATTAAACTGAAATGATCAAGGTTTGATTAGTCTTAGGTACAAAAACAACTTGGTTGGGGTCAAGAAAAGATCATAGTTTGGTTTAAAATAATTACTTTCTTAATGTTAGAGGAGCTTCATTGTCATAGTTACAGTAATAAAGACCTTCATCATCATAGTTACAGTAATAAACACAGCTAAGTTTGTTTAAAGGAAACAACAGCAGCCACCATTTTCAAAGGGGAACAGAAAGCAAGCTGCAGTTTCCCAAAGCCCTGTGTTCAACCATCCATCCACCTCAACCTCCTCCTGAGTCTGGGCTTTGTTGCTTTTAGCAGCATTACCTGACTTTCTCTTTTGCTTCCACCAAATTCCTACAAGAAGTTACCTGACAATAAAACATAACTATGAATCTTAATAAACTACTCACACTGATGACTTACGGAAGACAGTCTTCTTTTTAGCACCATTTAAAAAAAACAAAACAAAACAAATGTTTTTGATGCTGGCCGGCCATACCTTTGCACTTTTCCACCCCCAATTTGTATGTTTGCATTATATTGCAAAATGGTAAAAAAGAGACACATCATCAGAGGTGATTTCATTGCAACTATTCAATCCTGATCTATGTTGATTGATCAACATTAACTTCTCTATGTTTCACTGCAAAATTAGTTTGACACCTTTTTGTCTTGGCTGTTCTCGTAGCTTTCTCTTTCAAGTCTATTGTGCTGCCACCGCTTTGGTTCTCACACTCTCCTGTTTTAAATCAATGTTACACTGGACTGTCAAAACCCTGCAACCTTACAGATAGGTCAAACGGGACAATTAGGACGTTGGCAACAATAGACAGTCCTACCAGTAAAGTCTGACTCTTGACTGGAAATGTATTGTGTCACAAGCCATGGGAAGCTGTTCTGAATGTCACCCACAGTTGCTGCGTCATTGAACAACCTCTATTAAATCCTGTTTGTATACAAAGTCAGTAAATTGCCTTCAGCTTGGGCACAATGACACCTCCTGTACACTAACCATGCCTGGCAGCTCAGCATGTGGGTTTTCACACAAACTTTTCTCCATTGTCCGCAATTAGGTGAATACTGAGCCTCGATAGTTGACATCCCCCTTTCTCTTGTATGTTCACTGACAAAAGTTATCAGGCCTTCAATGGATGGACATGGCAGTGGATAAAGGGTACTGTGTTCATCAAGGTGTTCAGTATGAATGAGAGTGTTGCACTAAGGAAGCAGGGTCTGTGTGTTGCCAGCGTCTGCAAAGACCATAAGGCAGGCAGAAAGTAAATCAATAGCTGTAGCTTAGCCATTATCTCTCAGCAACACTCTTAAGGCCTGACCCTAATGGGCGGCTGCAACTGCACATGCCGATGATCAGCAGATACTGAGTAATGTGGAAATTAACACTTTAGCTAACCGCTGATAAGGATTTAACATGTTTCCACAAACGTGTGAAAGCCAGTTGTTCTTATCTCTTCACTGGTCTATTTGACAAGTGGTTAATCTGGTCTGGTCTAGACGGTTAAACTTGTGGTTCCTAACTCAGATCAGAATGTAAACATAAAAGGAAAAGTGTTATTTTAAAAAAGGGTCCAGGGACCTGTGAGAAGTGAGATGTTCAGTAGCTCAAATTATTTGTCATTTGGAGGAAAGTCGTATGGATAAAATACTTGACTGTTATGTTATTTTATTATAATTATTATAGTAATAATAATAATAATAATTATTATTATTATTTAATCAGTTAAACACTGTTTCTAAACAATTACAGATAAAATAAGCACATATACCTGCCGGACTTTCACTGACTCAGAAAATGAAAACCTGGCTGCTGGTGCTTCATCACATGGATTCAAAACCTTCTGCTAAAGCAATTGTTATTATTGATCTGGATATTGTTAAATTACACATTTCTATTACCTCAAAGTATATATTATCATATTGTGTATCCCTTGTTATTGGGTTGGATTGTTCATTCTTTGGCTGCACAGAGCTGAATTGTAAAATTAACCTAAATGTTTTTAAATGTGAAATTAGTATAAACAAGTTTTAAAGCTTTAAGGTTAAATGAAGATTGAACATAATTTCTCAATGACAGCTCATCTGTGGTGGATAACCCTGCAGAGGTGGGCCAGTCTTGTTGATGTGTCTGGTTCCAACCCCAACAGCTTCTGTACATTAGCCTGTGTCTCTCTGGCTGCTTATTTTTCTGGTATTAGATTTTATTCTGCCCACGTGTTTGTAACTTGAAACCCATCAAGCATGTGAGCACTGTGGATATAGTTTTCAGGACGAGGAGCCTGCATGACTGTGCAGGGTTACCTGATGTGTATGCATAGTTGTAGAGGCACACACACACACATACACACACGCATACACACACACACACACATACACACACACACACATACATACACACACACACACACACAAAACATCCTTAGGTATTTTAGTATACCTTTGTCAAGAGCTGCTTAACATCTTACTTGCTGTTCGGAGCAAACCTTGTTCTTTCTTTCCCTCTCTCTCTCCTAGACATCTTCCTGCTCTCTGCTCAGTCTCTGTCTCTTGTCTCTCTATATCCTGGGATAGCCCAGGATAGGTCTCTGTGTCTTTCTCCTGTTATCCCTGCCTGGCTGCGTCCGCATGCATGGCCCATCTTAAGTGTTGTTAAGATCATTTTAATTTATAACGGCCGTCACTATAAACATGTGAGGAAGCAGCACCATGGAGACGGAGCTCAAACAAAATCACAATGTAGGACAGTATTTATAAGGTCTGCCGTGCCTGCAGAAAGCGCTTTGCAATGTGTGTATATACTATGTGTGTGTCTGCATGTGTGTGTGTATGTGTGTATGTGTGTGTGTCTGTGTGTATGTGTGTGTACCATCACTCATGTGGCTGAGTGTGCATGTTGTCAGAAAAGGTCTTGATTGGCATGTGTACATTTGCGAAATGTGTGTGCATTCATGCATGTGCAGGTTTATAGAGCGTGTGTGTGTGTGAGCGTGTGTGCATGTGTGCGTGTGTGTGTGTGTTAATGCCTGGCCAATGGCACTGTGGGCAGAGCATAAACAATAATCAAATGTTAACGACTGAGCCATAATTACACAGGCTGCCTGCTACTCCTTGAAATTGTGTTCGTCCTGCATTCAGTCCCCTCCTCCTCTAAAATGTCCTATTTGGACAGTTGCTTCACTTGATCACAGTGTCATTTCCTCTAATCCTGTGCGACTCTTACTTTTTCAGTTCCTGTGGTTCTAATCTGCCTCTTTGCTCTCATATCTCAGTTTCCACAAGAGCTATGAGCTTTCTGTCCCTAAGCTGCATCTGTTTGTCTGTTTTTCTACCCTCTTTCCCACCATTTTTTCTTTCTCCTTCAGCACCTCCTTGTGCAATATTATTTCCCTTTTCATTGTTTTTCTCACTCTATCCTGGTTGCTCACTACATGAACAGGTTCCTTGTCAACACTCACTGTAAGGAGAGCAGGGGGGAGAGAGATTTGTCATCTCAAAAGTCATCTTGTCTCTGTCTTCCAAGTCCTCTGCATCTGTTGCTGCTTTGGCGTCACACCACACTAATTTACTTGTTTCTTTACAGCAGAAATTGAACATTATGGATGATTAATGATGGTGAAAATGTTTCAGTTGATGTCAAAACATGCTTTGGTGAAGAAAGTACAGAAATGATTACAATGTAATGGATTATGTTATTCTTAAGTGTGAAATACAAACATAAACATAAACCTGTCCTCATTTTGTTCAACATTTTCTATGTTGTGATGTCATGCAGGTGTCCTGCCTGACTTTCTTTACTCCCTTTGCAAAACAAATAGCTGTCAACTCTGCTCACAAACACACAGTAAATCTGTCCTGCATGCCGCTTACCATGTTCGCAGTGCAAAAGTGTGTGTGTGTGTGTGTGTGTGTGTGTGTGTGTGTGTGTGTGTGTGTGTGATTGGGCCCTCTGGTCTTCTCTTGGCCCTGAGATTAAAGCAATGTCAGCAAGTGTGTGATGAGACCTCACAGACGATACCTCATCTCTCTCTCTTTTCCATTCTGGCTCTCTTAGTCTCACCATCCCCTTGTCTGTCCAATCCATTATTCAGCCACCTCTTTCTGTCTTTTGTCCACTATTTTTTTCTCATTATCTATCTCCTTGTCTGTCTGATACTTGCTCGTTGTGGTCATTGCTACTTTTCCCTTCTCCCTCTCACTTCTATTTCTATCTATACATCTATTACTGTACAATATCTATTCTCCGTCTTTCTTCCTCTGCCTCTTCTTTGCGCTCTCTCTCTCTCTCTTAGCCTTTGCTACTTATCAGAGTTCAATCAATCATTTTGGCCCCTGGCTGCCCTGTGAAGTCTGAGCGGTGTCCTACACAGTGCACTTCAGACCAGGCCGATAAAACTGATGGCAGTAGTCAGGAATACATACCACTGTGCAGTCAGACAATCTAAACTAAGACTAAAACTAAAGTTGTCCTGATGCTTCAACTGAAGTTCTTGCTGGATTGTTTAACAGGGTAGGAAACCAACCAGCACCGCCGCAATGTATGTTATTAATTTGTTGTTATTAATGTTTACAATTTTTTTTTTAACTTTCTGAGACTGACAATTCAACAAGCACAAACATGCCATCACCCAATGACTGGTCAAGTGTGTGGAGGTGAGAAGGTCAGTGTGGAGCTGGGTTTGAGCTTCTCTCTTCATTTCTCAGATGCTGCTTCAGCCACAGACAGATGCCTCTGACTGTGACTGAAATTATTTTTTAAATTATCACGTCCCCTCCCTCTCTTTGATGGCAGCCATTATCCCTCCCTCAAGTGTTGCCATTTGGAAAAGTTTGTTTCAGGCATACCTATGTCCTTTACTGTGGATGTAGTTTAAAGATGAAGAGAGAGAATGAAACAAGAGAACGAAAGGACGGAGCTGAGAGAGAATAGCAACAAAAAGAAGATCAGTGCAGTGAGAGAGCAGGAGAAGGGTGGAGGTAGGGTGAATTTCAGTCATGGATGAATAATTCAGAAGAGTATTATCTCTCTGCTCTCATCCACCATTGCCTTCCCTGACCTGTCATCTAATTGGTTGTAATGAGTTAAAGAGGGGGGTGGGTGAGGCTGAGAGGCCCACAAGTGGTCCACTCTGGTCCTGGCTCTGCTTCAGTTACGCTAAAGAGAGGAAGAGGAGGAGATGACAGACAGAGTAGAGTGAAGAGAGGGCGAGATAAGGATGAGGACAAGACAGTGGGTGGATGAATGGATGGAAGATTCAGAAGTGTAATGGAAATGTACAAGTGGGTTTGTGGAACACATGGTTACTTTTGAAAATCATTTGCGTGTTATTCAGTTATTAGTTCCACATAATGAATTTATTGTGATGTTGAAATCTTGAAAGCAAATACTGACATTTGCAATCTTGTGTAAGCAGCACTGAGTTATGTTAGAGTATCCAGTCTAGTAACATGAGGAAGGGACTTGGTATGTGGACAGAATGTGTAAACTTTATGAATGCTCTTTATCCCAAGCCATGTTTTTGTTCATCCACAGTGGGATATGGGTCAGAGGGAAAAAATAACACTGTACAGGGATGAGATAATTATGACCAAACATTTAGTCCAGGCATTGAAAACATACTTCCTGTGCTGTACTGAGTCAATGAACACAGATCAACAGTGATTTAGTTGTGCAATTAATTTTGCGAAAACATGGCTACGTGTTTACTGTTTATTGCAGCAGTATGTTTGGAGTGGTGCCCTTTATTCTCCAAGGAAATGCATGTTACAGGAAGGAAGTACATACGTTAGCTGTGCTCTTTTGCCCAGTGTTGTGGATAGGGATATTGCTCAATGTACAAGGAGTAAAAAAAAAAAAAANAACATTATCAAAATTGTTATGAACACATAGTTTTTAGAGGTGTCAGTCTTTAATGACTGTTGCAACCTTTGATATTTTCTGAGAATATTACTGTATATTTAGCATATCATTCTAACTCTACCAGGACCTCCTTGCGTCGATGCCCTTACTGTATTCATAACACCTGTCAGATCTGGAGGCTGGAGGCATGGACATTTGTATCACCACAGGAAACTCTGCAGGCATGTCTCCTTTCATAAGCATGTCACTTGGACCAGAATGGCTTCCACACAACTACCTCTGAGGCCACTAGGGGTCACTAGTCTAAGAAACCAAGTATGAAAAACAGTAATTGATACTGACTGAATGCTATGCATGACTCAATCTGCACGTTCTCTTTTCTCTTATCACTCCGTTCTTCTTTATGAAGTCCTTACCATCCATTGTTCACTGACTTGCTGCCATTTGACATTCCAGCTCATTGCCCTTTAAGTCTCTTAGGTATTGGAACTGTTGTTAAAATGAAACACAAACTGATCAAAGCAATAAGCGAAATGCTGACCTAACAAAGTCTTCCTATTGATGCTACTGGTTGTTGACATATTACGCTTATCTTATTTTCTAATCTAATGCACACCTCTATTTGATCTTTTAAAAAGATACAAAAATGTGTATCTGCTGAGGATAAAATTAGCTCACTTGACTAACTTATTAATTTATTTGTTTCAATAAAGCTCTTTGGAATGTATATTGACTGTTCTTTTTTCTTTGAACTGAACTTATCCATATGATACTGTGTAAAGGTATATATTCACAGAATAATGACAAAAAAATGGTTATATTAAAATTTGTTGAACATGTCCATGGATTTGATGTTTAAATGAACTGATGTAAAAAAAAAAAAAGGATGAGTTAAATAATTTGTCAAAGAGCCATCATGATCAAATCTCTTTTGATGTATTGAAGAGTTTACTCACATTTAGTCAGACCAAGATGCTACCTGTGTAAATTATTATTGGCAGGCACAGAGTTGTTTATTTTAAGGCTGGTTAGAAACATTTCATCGTCACACTTCAATAAAACTAAATATTTCCTTATTCTACAACTCCATCTGGGAATTCTCCACTTTGTATCCTGGTCCTGCATTTGACTGTTTATGCTCAAATTTCTCACCAGTAAAAGGGGAAAGTGAACTGACAGCAGAGTGAGCCAATTCATTAGGCTAAAGCTCCCACTCAGAGCTGATGTGTTTGGATACACACTGTCTGACTGGTTTGATTGAGGCTACACAACCATTTCTATTTCTTCCATGTCATAGTGTGAAGTTTCCAACACCATAGAAGTGGTAGAACAAAGTCACGTGTCGTTTGAAGGGGTCGACAATCAAATAGGCAAATGTCTGCTCCTCCTCACGTCTCCCAGGGTAACATCGCCCTGACTCATCCTGCAAGGGATAAACAATAGTGATTGTTAAAGTTTTGGGAAACAACAGCTATGGCTCTCATCTGTCTGAAGAAAAACAGATTAGAGCATTTATTAGTAATGGTTAATATCTAAACAGAAAAATGCTACTTTAAATTTATGATGCAATGTCTTCAAACAGAACAGTGCAGTCGTTATTGTGCCTTTTATCACAGTGGTTCCATGCTGCTATGTGCTCTTTAGTCAATTAGAGGTGAGATCCAAATATGTTCACATGACAATAACGAATAAGGCACTTAGCTTGATGCACCTACACGTTTAATATTACAAATGATGAGATACACACAGTCTTCTTTCATGTGTACAGCTCACACAAACACTCAACGTGTGACTTACATAGGCAGTGATTTTGAGCACCATGGAGACAACAGCGATCTTCTTTGTGTCTGGATCCTTCTGAACACTGCACAATAAAGCATTAAATTACAAGTTTACTATTATAAATTACACAGGCATGATATGTGTGTATATGTGGAGATAAGGACAAACCTGATTTGACCTGATTTGTATTTTCACATACTTATAGCTGGGTTCTGCTCACCTGATCAGATCTTTGTACACTTGCTTTGTGGTATTGATGTAAGGATCAATGGTGTCTTCATACTGACAGAGCTCTCCTCCGAGACACAGGTGCTTGAAAAGCTGAAACAGAAACTCTCCTCGCTCCTCTCTTCCAACAGCATGGTAGTGTTCACTCTCCTCTTCCTGCAGCATCTGGAGAAACACAGGAGGACATAGACTGATCTCATGTCAAAACACAAAACACATAGGTACAGACAAGACAGACAGATGGTAGAAGATGGAGACAGTCACCTGTCTGAGTTCATCATAGTCAGAGTAGACATCATGAAAGCATTTAACTACATGTCCAGAGGGCCTCAGGATGCCACAAGAGTAGATTGGGTCAAACAGCTCCATGGAAACTTTAGTGCACGGCATGACCTCCACGTCCACAGATACCACTGGCTTGTCTACAACACATACAAACACACACAAAAGTCGAAAACATTCCATGGAGATCTGACAGCAAATATTGTCAAGCAGATGAGAGCAATTTCCTATGATCAGTGATGAAAGGCTTTCTGGGGGATATTACATACCAAGAGGGACCCAGACTCCAGCCTCCATATTTTTAAGATTGGCAACCACATCAGGGTCTGTGAAGAAACACTGCTCATACAGAGTGAAATCAAGAGCATTCAAATATGATTAGAAACACTGAAATCACTTGATCAAAACAGACAATTATTTTTGTTTTTCTTCTTAACTTAAAATGATATGTGAGTATGTTTTAGACCTCAGAGACAAAGAAAATCATATCATTTTAGGGTTGCTACTTTTTTTCTTATTTAATAATCTGTCTTAAGTTTTCCCAATTCATTAAATTTTCACAGTTTGTGAAAATAGTTACCAACTAATTCAACATTCATTACAATAATAAAGAGCGTGATTATTAAAGGGCATTTTCAGTTCTTAGACACTACTATAATTTCAGATTGAGTGTTACCCTGTCTTATTGTGGTGGGTCTTACCAGTGCAAACCTTTTACTGCTGTAAGAGTGAAAGCTCTGGTCGAAGCTGTAAGACTGAGTTGAAATCCTTCCCAACATGGACCTGAAATTAGCACAACACATCCAGTACAAGTCAAGCCAACAGCGAGGAGCTACGGTACAGAGGAAGGCAGTAACTTTATTCAAGTTTCCTGGTTGGCTAAAGTTTCTCACCATTTCATTAACAGTGCTAATGTAGTTTTGTCCCGTAGGAAAGAGAATTTCTTAGAAGGAAGAGGACTAAAAGAAAAAGTTTCATCTGCCATGTTTACTCTTTCTTGGTTGTTATCCTAAAAAAACCGTGACCTCTCACTCCTACTCACAAACAAGGGGGAGGTTTGTAGGCGCTCACACGCCAATCAGTGACAGGCGTGTGCACTAAAAGCCAATGAGCGTGTTACTTTGTTCCGGTTGCATGAAATGGTGACAAAGTGACTACTCTTACCTTTTTTAAGCCCATCTCAGATTTGTATAGTGTTGCCTGGGCAACGTACGCTGGCAACGTCTCCTCTAGAACATTCTTCCTGCTAAAGCTAAAGCTAACGCTAACTTCTTCTACTTTATTTTTCTTTTTACTTTGTTATTATGGTTCATTTGTCCTCGGCAACTGTCCGTGTTTCTTTATTTAACTGTAATGTATCAAATTAATTACCTCAATCAACTTCAGTAAACGTTCACCAGGGAGGCGAAGCTGTTACAGCCACCAGAGAGCGACCTTGTCATACTTTAAACACTCCTTCAACCAGATTTTTTTTTTTTGTTTATCTTCATCTATTTTTCACTCACATCTCTTCGTTACCTTTGTTTTCTCATTCTTTCCTCTACATAGGATGCAGGCTACAGGTGACTTAGATTATTGATTCTGTCAAGGGAGGATAATGGGTTTTTACCCTTTACTCTTTACATACTTTTTTCGTCGTGGAAAGTCCAAACATGATCTGAAACATCCAATAACTTAGTTATTTCACATTTTGCCTCAGATGTTACAGAGCGTTTTTAATCAGTAAGGAACAGCTGAGCCTCAGAAACAGGCAAAGGACAAGGGCCCTCAAACTATAAACCTTACATTTATAGAGATTATATCGAAAGGGCACTATGTGTTATGAAGCTTCTTTTCAGTTAATGGTGATATACTGCATATGCCTCTGTTGCTTGTTCTTGTATGTGTGTTTACACTTGTTCAACCTCAAACAAGTCCTTCTTCTAACTCCCTACAGATCCCTACAAGCATCTTTATGCATCCTGGCTCAAGTACTCATTTCATTCCCCTCATTCCCAACATTCCAGGATGGTTGAGGATGTGGGATCCCTTTGATCCACATTACGTTATGGGACACACAGACTCTGATATTCCCAATGAGGAGAACCAAGAATATCCGGTGTGGGGACACCCTGAAGTCATGATAATGTAAATGTGATGTGTTGTCTTTTCTTTTGTTGCTCTTGATCTCATAGATGTGGATGCATCAAGAAACCTACAACTTAGATAAGACAAGTGAGGTTTATTACTGTGATAACTATGTGATTTCCACCATTTAATGGGTAGAATGAATGAAGTCACAGTGCAATGGTTACCTACCTTATGAAAACATATGAAGATAATTGATCTTATTAAGAGCATTTTGTAATGAATTGAAACATTTTTCTCAGATTGTGATTGTTTTTTTTTTCTCTGACCTGTTTAACTAAATCTAACTAAAGTTTAATCTCAGCTGATGACATGAGTGATGAGATGGTGAAGAAAGACAAGAAACTGTGAGTGGGTCAATGAGTCAGACACCGACAAACCTCTCCACCATCTCCTGCAGTAAATCTTAAACCATTTCAGTTCTAAGGAGCTACATTAATGATTCTACTTCTTGTCATGTCAGTTAATTAAAGTTGATGTTTGATGATGTTAACTCATAAGAACCTGGACTCATTTCTCCTTCAAGGAAAATTATGGGGGACATAGGACAGAATAAATAGAGCACGCAGAACACACTTCTGGCATTTTTTTTTTTCAAAATACACCCCCCCCCGTCAAAGATCTGAAATGTTACATATATGTTACAACGATATTTATCTGATTAGTTTTATATCAATATTTTCATTGAGTGTGTTTACAACAGATTAAATGTAATAAAGGACTTGTTACGTAAGCATTAGAATTCTTAAATGGCTTGAATCTTGGAAATGTTGTTATGGGAAACACAAAGTCACATGACCTGTCACATGACCTACCATGACGTTCAGCATGTATCACTTGACTTCATGAGTTAAGGTTAAGGGTAAAGCTGTATAAGGAACTTTCCAGAACATTTAAAGGGCTTGTCACACCTGTGTCACCGTGGGTTCTTATGGGTTAAAATGTACTACTATGTCTCTCTCTGCCTGGTTGGACTAGTATCATGAAATGTGTTAACATTGATTACATCTGTGTAAGCTTCTTAGCCACAACTCAGCTGTTTTACCATATTCAAAATACTGATGATATTAACAGCAGTACTTTAAACTATATTCAAACTTTATGTATGTCTGCAGATAGTGGCAAGGCCTTTCCAAATCATAAGGGACCAAGGTGGAAACAAGTCCAAAAATTCACTGATTGAAGGGAGCAAATTGTGCCAAATTGATGTTTTGACACTTTCTAGCCTGAATATATAAAAGTGTGTGTCTCATTGTCTGGTGATTGCTTTGTGGTAATGGCACTTGATTACTCCTCATTAGATCCATCAGGATCAACGCTGAAACTTGGCAGACAGGAGGGCGAGGCAGGTGAGAAGCTGTCACTGCTGAGGAATTTTAGGAGGTGATGGCTGTCTGTGATTGTATCTTTACCTAAGAATTAAAAAAACAACAAGGAGGGACTGTACTTTTTCCAGATCCTGTGTAATAGTCTGTGAAATCATGACAACTGCATGATCTCTGCTTTGTGTCATTCATTAGTTTCTATCCAAACATCCTCAATGGACAAGGTATGGAAGAATAAGCTTGTGCTGAGCCATAGCTTCGTTTTTTTTTTTTTTTTGTATGGCATTGGGGATTTAACCTTTTTCGGCTGACTACAAGCTCCCTTCCCAAGCTCATTTTAGAACAGAACTGTTCTAAAAAAAAAAATAAAAATAAATAAATAATAATAATAATAATAATAATAATAAAGATAATAATAATTGAAATAGTTTTAGTGTATCTTTTGGTGTTTTGGTGTCTGGTCAAGTTTTCTGAGTGGATATAGGGTTGAACTTGTCACCTTTACCTTCATCAAACTCAATTTCAAATCTCTCTCATTAAAACAAAATTATTCCATGTTATATTTTCATATGCCAAGAGGCTCACAATTGCCTTCTACCATTTCTTAGAGTCTGCTCTTGCGTAATCAAACTGCCAGGTCATAATATATTTAAATCATAACAAAAAAAAAAAAAAAAAAAAATGGATGACAGCTTTCACATGGAGAGGCATAAAATGGACATTTAAGCAAGAGCAAAGCTGCTAGCGGTGTTAAATTTTCAAAGATTTTCAAATCAGTAAGTGCAAGGAGAGAAAGGCAAAAAGAAAGAGAGAGGGAGAGGAGGCAAGGTTCTCTGGATGGTAAAAATGTTTAAGTAAAACATGTTGAGAGGCCCTGTGGCAGCAGAGCACTCTGAACTGATCATGTTTCCAGGCCCAGTGACATTATCTGTCAATGCAGACTGTGTCTCCCATTCCTAAATGTCACTTAACCAATTAAGAGGCTTAACCTGGCTCCAGTTTGCAACATCTCCCTCACAGGCCTCCAGGAGGACCACTTCAAGCCATGTCGTCATTTTCACCACCATCATCATCCCATGGGGTCAGACTCTAGTATCCGTTGTGATTTCTGCCCCTAATCTTTTTTTGTCTCGTCTTATGTCACTTAAAATATAGTAACAAAAAAAAGAGAGAGAAAATATGATGCATAAAGTTGAGTTGAAGCCACTACATATTAGGTAAAATTTGCTGCAGTGATTTGTTGCAGTGATTTGTGTACTTATATTATGAGTATCAGTCAAGATAAGAACAGTGACACAAATGGAAAATTACATTTTGTGGAGCAGAGAGAAATGCACGGCCAATTGTTTGTCTAAATATCAGATCCCAAAAGATTATGTGCCCAGACTTGGAGGACAATGTAAAAACCCTGTTGGGTTATTTTGATAATGACAGAATCAGTATCTGAAACTTTTCCTAGTGAAGTCATGGCAAGAGAGAACTTTGTTATTGAGCAGTTTTTATTCTGTTCAGGGTCAGACAGCAGTCCCACAGGGAGCTGGGTTATTCTCAGTCACTATGCGCCCTGCTCCTGTCTTTGTATGGCATATTGTGATGCTGTCGAACAGTGTGCCTCATGTAAACATTGGATACAGTGACTAACCCCAAGTATATTCAACCACTTCTTTATCTTTATTAATTTTGTTAATGTATTCACTTTCTTACTTACTATACTGACAAATGTCAGATATATTCTCTTCTATATTTTTTACTTATTTCTTCAATTCTAACCATTCTTTTAACATATTTCCTTTTCTTTTTCTTATTGAATTATTATTCAATTGAAGATAATTTAAATGGACTTTTCCAGAGAAATGCCCGTTGTGAAACATCCTCATGTTATGTCCTTGTACGTGGACATGAGCTGTGCAAGTTTAAACAGAGATCATCTGATAGATGTTAAAATGGAAGAAGAAAAAAAAGATAATTTTGTATTACAGAATTTTATTTTAGTCTGTTTTATACCTTTGATCATATAATGACTGCACAGATTTATTGTGGAACCTGTTGAGTGTCTTGACGCCCAGGTTACACCCCACTGTGTGCAGGCATGTGAAGGAACACAAAGCAGATGAAAAGCTGATGTTAACATACCAGAATAGCCCCTTCTCTAACTCTCAAGTTTTGTCTTAAAAAACCCGAATAACCTCAATCTGAATGAGAGCAACAGAAACAAGAACCGGTTTGTTATGTCTACCTCCAAGAACACTCTTCTTTTATTTTCTCTTGTTTATTAATTTCCCACCACCCTGTGTGATAGTGTATCTGAGATATTCTGGGAATCTCAGAGCTTTGCAGGGACACGCCAAGGAGGAGGAATATGGAGGAGGGGGAGATGAGACAAGAGGAGACAGAGGTGAATGGGAAGAGGCCACAGGTGGAATGAGGCACTTAAGATAAGACCCTCACTGATGTGGCTGCCTTTTAATGTGTGTTTGATGCTATCTGTCTGCCCTAAGTCTCCTCACCATACTGTGCCTCTTTAACCTAATCCTGTCAGCTTCTTAACGTAAAGTGTATTGATGGATGGCAGATACTGTCAACAGACAGTGCTGGTTGTAGCTGATCAGTGTTGATGGTCTTACAGGGTTAGTGTTGTCACAACTATTAGATGAAGTAGCTGATGCTTGGGTAATAGCTGCTTTGTTGTTATGTGCATGTTTTCAAATCTCTATTCTCACAAATCCAAAATTAAATGAAGTTAAAATGAAATAAAATGTTGTTATGAACAATGAGGGGAACAAAGTTGTCTACAGATCATATTGGTGGGTAATTTTTTAATATGTCCATGTGTCAAAAACTCCCTGACAATGACCCCCAAATTGTTCCAGATAACAAACACAATGAATGTGAAGGAAAATAGTGTGAGTCACTTTGGACAAAAGCGTGAGTGAATGTAATATGCCTGGTTTCTGATGACTAGAGAAAAAGGAATGGAAGATAAAGTGCTCTGGTTTGTTAAAACTAAACTGTTAATATATTCCATTAAAAACATTTGATGTAAGTGCATTTTATGTTGGCAACACTTTCCATTTATATCATTTGGCAGCGAGTTTGTGATTGAACTTCATCTCTTGCCTCTCTCACCCTCTTGACATTTGTGTGACAACCCAAACACCCTCTTTATGCTGCTTGAGACTTGAGACTTCTGTTTGGACCAATACTATCCCGGTCTCCATCGTAACGGACCTTGTACAACAATCTGAGATGGAACATAGTGCTGGATAGTGCAGGCGTCCAGGAATGTCATTTCTCGTGTTTGCCAGCTTGTTGTAGCGTCTGATGGAGACAATGATGCTCCTGTGACACTGACTGGTATCAACAAGCTCAAACAAACCCTGTCCTTGCATATGCATGTGTTTGTATGCTTATATTATGAACTAATATATGCATCCTGTATTGAATGAGACCCTCAGCTGTCTCACTGCTCTTCAGTACCAACCATTGAGACCAAAGAGTGGATTTGCTGAAGTGAGACAGGAGTGGGAGAAGATGCCAGAAAATGTCTAATATTGGGTCTAAAATAACTTAATAACCGAAAAGCTCTGTAAAAATCATAATTCACCAGTATAAACAAAGAAACCAAATTGTTCTTAACCTTGGGATGTTTCTTCAGTGTTGTATCTCAGTGGGAATACGTGGATTGATTGCATAACAGCTGGATGTGAGACAGAATAAATAGATGATAAACACAGGAGAGGTGAGGAGTGCACCTTGAAGCAGAAGACCAGACGGCTTGAAAGGAAAACACATTCCAGCCAGCGTGAGGAAGACCGTCAAGCTTGGAAGGATAGTTTATTATTATATAAAAAAGAACTTCGTAAAACCAGAAGCACGTATTATTCATCTTTAATAGAAAAGAATAAAAACAACCCCAGGTTCCTTTTCAGCACTGTAGCCAGGCTGACCAAGAACCATAGTGCTGTTGAGCCATGCATCCCTCCGACTCTCAACAGCAATGAATTCCTAAATTTCTTTACTGAAAAGATTGTGAATATTAGAGCAAGGATTGCCAATGATGAACCACAGACTGTAGTGCCTATAGAAGCATCTCCCAGACTTAATGCATACCTTGAAAGCTTCACCCCCATTGACCTGTCAGACTTAACTTCTGCTATTACCTCCTCTAAATCAGCCACATGTCTACTTGATCCAGTCCCGACAAGACTGCTCAAGGATGTCTTCCCCTTAGTTAACACTTCCATACTGAACCAGATCAATCTTTCCTTAGTCACAGGGTATGTGCCACAGTCCTTTAAGGTGGCAGTTATTAATCCCTTACTTAAAAAGCCTTCTCTAGATCCAGGCGTGTTAGCAAATTATAGGCCCATATCCAACCTTCCCTATATCTCCAAGATCCTTGAGAAGGTGGTTCTAAAGCAACTACATGAGCACCTGCACAGTAATGAACTGTTTGAAGCTTTCCAATCTGGATTCAGAGAACACCATAGCACTGAAACAGCACTGGTAAAAGTCTCCAACGATCTTCTTATAGCTTCTGATAGAGATCTGGTCTCTATACTGGTACTTCTGGACCTCAGTGCTGCATTTGACACCATTGACCACAGCATTCTGCTGCAGAGACTAGAACATGAAATCGGGATTAAAGGCTCTGCCCTAAAATGGTTAAAATCATACTTATCCGATAGGTTTCAGTTTGTTAGTGTTAACAATGACAATTCAGAGTACAGCAGAGTTACGTATGGCGTACCACAGGGCTCAGTTTTAGGGCCAATTCTTTTCATTCTTTACATACTTCCATTAGGCGATATAATCCGGAAACACTCAATCGACTTCCACTGTTACGCAGATGATACCCAGCTCTACGTATCGATGGAACCAGATGATAAAAGCCGCCTCACCAATCTGCAAGACTGCCTAAAAGACATCAAATCCTGGATGTCCACTAACTTCCTTCAACTAAACTCAGATAAAACAGAGGTCATTGTGTTTGGACCTAAAAATCTCAGGGACACCTTCTCTTTGCAGATTGCTTATCTAGATGGCATCACCCTGAACTCCAGTATGACCGCAAGGAACCTTGGAGTAATATTTGACCAAGACCTTTCATTCAGCTCACACATTAAACATGTGACTAGGACTGCCTTTTTTCACCTGCGCAGCATAGCCAAAATTAGGAATATCCTCTCTCAGAGTGATGCTGAGAAACTAGT
>CM076663.1:11863831-11972577 GCA_038496675.1 Rachycentron canadum | reverse complement strand
GGGGGGGGGGGGGGGGGCGCATTAGAGGGACAGATCTATGAGGTGCTTTTTCGGTCTTCTCCCAGTGGACACATCTCAAATCTGGACAGGTTCCCTGTACAAGTCTTTTAGTCTCTACATCCACTCTGCAATACTTTAGCATATTGCTTTGCAGAACCTGTCTCACACTCCAGAGATGTAGCTTTTCAGCATGCTGAAAAATATAAACCAATCTAAGCAACAAGCCCCTGCATGTCATATACAGTAAATTTTACCTGTGGCAAAAAAAATACAATTAGACAAAGAGAGAGCTTGAGGCACTATTTCATAAGGTGTAATTTTTGTCTCTGAAGATACCACACAAAGTAATTTAAAGTAATAAAAATAACAACAGGGATCTTTCACTAGGTTTGTAGTGACTGTATTATATAGATTTAGATCTGTCTCTTGACAAAAAAGAAAGTGTAGTACAGTAAAAAGGTAGTACATCCCTCACTCTGACTTCTTTCTTTTATGGTTTCAAAATAAACAAAGCTGGAGTTTTTTGTGTTTTTGGAAAAACTTGTACTTGAGGGAACTGGATTTGCATCCTGAGTGCTGTGTGTGAGCAGGTCGAGGCAGCAAACACATTTTGTTTAATGCTAAGTTATTACTTAAAGTGTTACAACACTTGTAACACTTTAAGTAATGACATGACTCTCAATAAATATTTAATAGTTAGCATTAATTAATCATAAATTAAGAATTATTTTCACCTTTCCTTGTTACTATCTCCTGGAAAAAGCCTAAACTAAAGTAAATGACATAATGCCAACTAATGGTGTGAATTGTGATGTTAGTGACTTCTTCAGTCAGTATGTCACAACATAATGAACATGTCTCTATCTTGCACATAGTCACACAGTTACACAGTGGTAAATCCATTAACTAATGGCTTCTGCTGAGCTTGTGATTGATTAATCTGACAAAGCAAAATTTGTGTTTAACTTTGCTGAAATGAATGGAGATTTTAAGCAACTCCATTTACCTTGAATGATTCAGAATCAGTCATTTCTGAGGCATCAAGAATCAGCCTGCAAGACAGTGGTTTCACAACCAGTATGAATCTGATGCAACAGACATGTGTGGGTGGCAGAAGTGACAGACAGACTGACCCTTATACCATTTTACATCCTGTACCATCCTGCTGACTAATCCTTTTTTTCATCTCATGGAAATGAATGTCTATACTTAGTGAAAAGATCATGGTCTTGGCTAAGTACTGAAGCAAAAAACTAAATCAATTAAATTTCCTTAAGGCTTGGTTGGTTTTTGGATAAAATACAAACTTCTGGATAATTTTTTGATCATGAAAAAGATGTATGTCTGTGTGTGTACAGTGTGTATAGTATTTTTACTGGGTTGTTACGATTGTCTCTTTTCCCCTTTTACCACAGTTTAGTTCGAAAGCTGCTAATTTGAGTTTTTACATCAGCCGTGTTAAAAAAGATACTCCTTTTCCCCTCCTTGTCCTGGTTCTGCTAACTGACTATGCTACTGGTGTTTTGTCATGGAGATATGGAAAACAAAAGCAACTGTAGTTACCCAAACAGGATTGGAACCTGTTTTATTCAACATGAGAAGCAATTTGAGCCTGAAACTGACCTGGACAAGAGGATTAGGGGACTAGTTTAGATGTAGTGTATCTCATATTCCACACACCATGAAGCTGTTTGTATAAGGGTCACTAAGTATGGAGCGCCCAAACAAAAGTGTGTCCACTGTTATCAAAAACAAAGCAGTCAAGTGCCATAGATCCAGCTGCAAGAAAGAGAGAACAAACAGTACAGTGAAATTCTGCTAATCTCTCAAATGTCTGTGCTTCTCATCAACACTAACATGTGGGTGTTTTTCCATACACCTGCTGCTGCAGCAACTGCCACATGACATCTAGGAAGTTTGTTGATGCACTCCTTCCACGTACATGACGCCAGCACGGCCGTTCTTGTTTACTATGAGCCTTACTCACCCTACATGTTCTTGGAACAGAAAATGCTCCAGAGAGATGGAGATTGCTATGTGTCTACTCCTCCAAGGGGTCAGGGGAGCAGACTTCCACCCTGATGCAGTGCAGATGGGATTCTCGGCCTCGCTGCGTAGCATCATAGGAGGATTGTGATGCAATGATCACAAGAAAGAGACGGATTGTTCCTCAAGATGACTGTGTGTGCATGTGTGTGTGTGTGTTTTTCTGGCCCACACCATATGCCTGTCAGGTCCAATCTCAAAGCTGGAGCCTTTTTCCTAAAGTTTCCTAATTAAACACATTTAAAGTCTATTCACATTAATGTGCAACACAACTGGCTTGTTGTGTGTATGGGAGTGTGTGTGTGTGTGTGTGTGTGTGTGTGTGTATGTATTTCCCTGGAGTGCACTTGCTGTGAGCTCCTTGTGTATGTATAGGCTCTATTGTTACCATGTGTGTCCTCAGCCTCCACAGTTCAGTCTATTTTTGGGAAATGACCTCACAAACAGAAGCACTGCTGATCTGATATCTGTTCTCTTTTTTCTTCTGCTGTCTTGGAGAATCAGTGTCACAGTCAAACATCTGGAAGCTTTGTTAAGGCCTGAGTCACTGCAGGCTTAGTCAGGCTTACGTGTGCACATATCAAATGTACACTCTGACATGAGTCTTACAACACACCACCTACAGATCTTGTAAGACAGACTTCACTGTTAAATTGTGGGTGAATCACACACACACCCTCATCTTGTGACTTTTTCTTCTGATTCAGGGGCCTGTAAGGGGCTTATCTGAAGGTCCTCACACACAAACATACACATATGCACACATCATCTTCTACAGGTGGCTACAATCAAGCACTTGTGCATTTACTGTCAATGAAGAGTCACAGCCATATCAATCAATTACAGGAAGGTAAACAACATGTTTTGTAAAGGGCGTAATAATGATTGAGCAATAAATGGCTTAAGGCCATTGAGTCGAGGAGGTATACTGTTGCATAAAAAGTTTTAAAGCCTAAAAAAAGCAAACATGCTAACCAGGACTGGTTCATCTTTGTTCACATTATTCTGTGAAACTCTCTGAAAGATTTTGATTTCTGTTTCTTGTCAGTCAAAGACATCATCTTGCAGATGACAGTAAGGGTTCCCTATGGTACTTGCAAGTTGAATTTCCTTCCTCAAAATGTTGTGTGAGATATTAAGCATATATTGTTTTTTATAGCAGTGGTTACCCAGCTTATATTTCATATTATATTTCAATAAACCCAGTAGTGGAAGAAATATTCAGAACAATCAATTTATTAGATTTTTCTCAGTGTATTGACTACAGCAGTATACACCATGTCAGTAACTAGCAGATGAGTATATTTCTCCAGTTGAAAAGACAGTGTTTCATGTTATGTGTGAAGTCACAGTGAACATTGTTTAAATTTGTTAAAAGAAACTAGACATTTGGAGGATGATTTCTTTGACTTATTCTTTTTTAGTTTAAAGATTAAAGTTGTAGCAGAAGTTGCAGCATTTCATATATTTTTATGGAAGCAGACTGTGAAGAGATTTCAGATGTAGCAAGTCACATAAATTTTGTCCTGATGGACTGAAAAAATGTTTTAAATTGCACAGAAACTTAACTGTTTAGCAAGTGTTTTTTTTTTTCTTATTTGTATTTGGAAACTGCTGAACAATTTATGATGAATATTTTCTAATACTGATAAAACGATAAATAAACCAGCACATGAACAACCATCTATTAGTACTATTTCTACTCCACAAATTCAACACACTGATATTTTTGTATTTATGTACCTTTGTGTGGTCAATCTTCTCTTTTGTGGTGAGAGGATTTTCTGTGAAGCCCCCCTCGCTCCCTCCCCCCCGTCCAACACCCTGCTGTGTTATAGTTATTGATTCAGCCTTTAGCTTATCGATCAACCCAAAGGGGGGTCACTGGGACAGCTGTGTCCTTTGGGACCACCATGTTAGTCTTCTTAATACCTGTTTAGTATTCTATTAGAAAAAATGCAAAAAGTTTAGACAAATCACAGTTTGAGCAACCACAATAAACAGTGCTAGTTCTAGTTTTTCAGCAAACTGATTTATATATCCATTACAATCTGTAATCTATTCTGTTTGGAGAGATGTTACAAAACAGAGGCTGTAAAAAGACTGAAGATAACTAACATGTGGTTCATGCAAATGAAAACAAGTGTCTTTTTTTTTTTTTTTTTTGTTACATTCATGGAATTTAGCTTCCCTAAGAAGCCAGAACTTCACCTCTAGAGGCTAGTTTGTATGTTTCTGGAAGATGGGAGGTCCTCCGCAGGCCATCAAATAATGTCCTGGCTGACTGAGGTGAAGTTATGCAACCAGTGACCACTAGATGGTGGGCAGGAGGTCAGTAGTACTCACCACTATGTACAACACAAGAAGATGTGACCCTGCAGGGGAAAAGCAGATACAGTTAGTGAAGAGGAAAGCTGCTTGTAGAAAGTGACAGTGAAAAGAGAGAAAGAAACCATTAGGATCAGCATGAGACAAGAGGAGAGGAGATAGTCGACCT
This sequence comes from Rachycentron canadum, assembly GCA_038496675.1. Taxonomy (NCBI): domain Eukaryota; kingdom Metazoa; phylum Chordata; class Actinopteri; order Carangiformes; family Rachycentridae; genus Rachycentron; species Rachycentron canadum. The sequence continues at coordinate 11,968,034 of CM076663.1, read as the reverse complement.
GTGGAGTCACAGAGAAAGAAATGTGAGAGGGAGGGAGAACAAGCAGGAGGCAGTGAAGGAAGGGACAGAGGGCAGAGAGTGGAGGGTGGAGATAGGGGTCGAAGGGGAGGAGTGGTTAGTCCTCACTGACTGCCTGTATATAGAGAAGTGAGTCAGACAGAGCAGATCCTAGGAGAGAGGCTGGGAGGGAGGTTCACTTTTTACCCAAACTGACTCAACCTGTGAATGAGTTCCTGAGCGACACACCAACAAAGCTTTTATTGGATTATTTACAATTACAAAACCCAGATTCTTCTCTCAGCTCAAGGTAAAGAAACCTTTCTTTCTTTCACTTTTTGACAGCAGCTCTGTTTTATGCCAGATTTGAAGCAGGTGCAAACTGAACATCACAGACACACTTTTCTCATGTTACTTTAAATATGTTTAGGATTTACTGGAAAAGTTTTAAGATCTTTTGTTCTTTATGTTTGGTGATCATCTCCTTTTCCTCCATTTATTCTCCTTCTCTGCATCAATAATTATCTTTATTGAGCCAAATGTGCAGAAGTTATGTTAGTAAGTCTTGTTGCCACATATTTGCCTTCTGGGTGTAGGATTATGGAACACAATATTCAAGATGTTATTAATAGGTCCAAGAATATGACTGGGAGACAGCTGAGATTTTAATTTTTTAAATGGTTACTATGTCAAGTGACTTGTGTAATTCACAATGAGACTGATAATGCATTAAGAGCAGTAATCCCTTCACTCAGCTGTAGTGGTGGTGGCCTTATGAGACACCTGTACAGTATTACAAACGCTGTCCAATGCCTTGACCTGGTGGGTGTTTTGAAAATAGAGCTGGACAGATAATAGTCAAGGACTGTGTCACACAGAAGGAAATGGAGCTGAAAGAGCTTTCATACAGATATACTGAGCCAAGATTCCTGAATCATCTGGTGGCTGGTGCAGAGATATCTCAAAGGTCAACTGTGTGATGGAAAGTGAAAGAGTACACTCACAGAACACGTGGAAAGAAGGGAATTTAATGGTTAAATTAATCAAAATTACAATATAAGACTTAAGGTTTCCCTTTCCCATGCAGAGAGTTTTGGTTTTCTATTTATTTATATTTTAATATATTAGTATCTGATATTTCTGCCTCTACAAAAATGCAACGATGAGGTGAACAAATAAAATTTTTATTCTGCACAGCATTAAACATGTTCAACATGCTGTAAAAAGACTGCAGAGAGTAATTTGCTAAATAAGGTTTGTGCTGATGAATTAAATCTAAATATTGCAAAACCAGGGAAAACTAAAAACAAAATTAATAACACATCTAGATACTAGTGGTGATAGATACTAGATGAAAATATGATGTAATTTTGGTGAAATGACTATTGAAAAGAGAAAGAACTGTGCTATTGATATAATCAGAGAAGAAAATGTTAGTTTTGAACATGGTCCTGAAGCTGTGACTGAAGTCCAGCTGTGACACACTGACTCTGCAGGGCTCTGCTGCTACTCCGTGATATGTGTATGTACATTACGTATATGTCTATGTGTGTGTTTGAGTGTGTGTGTGTGTGTGTGTATGATGTGTGGTCTGCCTATGCTAAGGGCTCATCTGTTCATCTGTGGCTTCAATGAGGGATCAGTAGTTTGGCTGCAGCTGTCTGGAGCACTGTTGGGCCATATGGCAGCTTCAGTGACACTCTGTAAAACCCATGTTTCATAAGACTAAAATGAGCTGTGACATCAGTCCACTATATGTTGAAATCAAATCTATTAGATTATTAGTCTATTGCTCAGATGCTGATCCTTATCCATTAAGTTTTCTTGATATGTTTAAAATTTTGCATTTTACAGAATGGTTTGGACTTCAACTAAAATAATCAATAATTTCTTACTTTGCCCAACAACTGTGCCGAACACAATCACAAGTTTTCTTATATTGAAACTAGTGGTAGAATAACAGTAATCAGTGGTTTATGCTACTCCACAAATCTAAGTTTCTCTGTAGGATGAAGCTGCTGATGGGCGACTGTCAGCAGGCACCATTATCATTTGGTTTTCTGACAATTTGACCTGAAGGCCTCATCAGTGCATTCAGCGGACTGGTGGGTGTTTTATTGCACTGCTGCTCAGGGTCTGCCACAACAAAACACTTGTGTGAAGGAGGAGCCCTGCCCATCCCATGCTGCCATATGCTTGTGTGTGTATGTGTGTGTGTATGTCTGTGTGCGTGTGTGTATGCGAATGTGGTGTATGTGTGTGTGTTTCAACTAAAGGTGCAATCATGCAGAAAACAGCACAGCAAAGATCTTCTCCAGAGCCCCTCTTTATGTGCAGAGTGTCTATTGTGCTTGGAGATCAGATTGGATAATTAATGATGCTATTTATGTAAGCTGTGGGCCAACCCCTTGTCTTAGTCTGGCCCCATGTAGACTCTCCATTCAGTAAACTGACACAGACACTCAAGCAAACAACCATACATTTGGGTGATTGTTTGTCAAGCCTTGCAGGAGTTGTAATGCTGTTTCATACACACACACAAACACTAAGCTAAGCTGTGTGATAATTAAAACCAATGGAGAAGCTGTACCAAAAGAAATCAAAATATATGGCAGTCTACCTCATATAATGTCAGGGAATCGAAAACACAAATGGAAGGAGAAAGGTTTTTGTTCATAGCAAACCTTGTTTCTTTTGTGTTTTTAACTTATGTACACTTGTTATACACTCTCAGATTTGTATCTGTATCTGTGTTAAATAGACATTCACTGTATCTGTGCAGTTTCCCCCCTAACTGCCCTGCTACAGGATCAAATATTGCATTTAGATAACTCTTATTGTTCATTCTGCACATGGACTATATGTGTTCACGCAGACTATTTCCTAAAGTGCAACAGATTAGCTTTGACAGCAAGACATTACTTAATTTCTGTGAATGTGAGAGCATCAACGATCAATGCTGTGTGAATAAAAATAAATACAGTGCAGGAGCGATTAAATACAATAATAGAGGGGCAAAGAGCAAAAAAAAAAAAAAAAATGTAAAAGATATATATAAATCGCTCTATAGATAGATAGATATAGACAACTAGCTCTTTATACATGATTCAACAAATTTAAACCAATATCTTTCTACTGAGCACTATCAAGCTTTCCATCACTTTCCTGGTGAATATATTTTTATATTTTGGCTGCTGTTTGTCTTGGCAGCTTGTCTTGGCAGCTTGAAAGGGAAAGTTGAAAAAAATAAGCAGATGACGCTCCAAGGATCATGTGGGTCTGTCTTTGGAACATTTGCTGCCAGCAAAATTGATCTTTTCTGTGTGCGTGTGTGTGTGTGTCTGTGTGTGTGTGTGCGTGTTTGGTAGTAACTGTTTAAGCATTAGTGTGTATGTGAATTACACAGCAGGAGGCGGATGATGGTGTTGGCACCAGTCATACCCGAATTATCCTGCTCACTGCGCAACCCCTTCACCTCTCTTCCTGTGAAGTGTGAAGCAGTTGGAGTGTGCCCTCTTGGGAAAAATAGACCAACTTTCACCAACATTTTTCCATCCCATCATAAAACTGTTCATTTTTGAGTAAGCATATCACCCTAAAGCATAGCTTGGATAGAATTATCTTAATCTAAATCTTTGCCCCCTTTTTACTCCCAGATTTATCATGAAGCTCATCCTGTTCATGGTTTTGGTGCTGCTCCTGGTGGTGGGAGAGGGTATTGCAGACAGACTCCTGTCTAGGAGGACCAAGAGGGAACTTGCCAGTCCTCTCCATGTTGGTGGCATCAGGGACCCATTTGGCTCGTACTGCCAGCGGAGAGGAGGCTGCTGCCCGGGCAGAGACGACCTGTGCACGGTGCCTTACCTGGACACTATCTGCTACTGTGACTTGTTCTGCAACCGCACAGTCTCTGACTGCTGCCCTGACTTCTGGAGTCACTGTTTGGGCGTGGAGCCACCTTTTATTGGTAAGTATAGGTGCACTATATGTGTTTGTGTGTGTGTGTGTGTGTGTGTGTGTGTGTGTGTCAGAATTAGTTAAGCTTAGTCAGAAAGAAGTAGAGAAACCCTGCTGACAATCTCTGTGCTGGACCACAATGCAAAGCAGCATGACACCAGAAAATGAATTACAATTAGCCTACATACCTGCTCTTTTCTCTCTCTTGAATTCAAAAGAAAGACACATGCTTAAGACTGAGAAAGAATGAAATGTGCTATGCTTTCAGTCAGTAACCATTAATTAGCTTCACATGTATTGTGTTTCTCAAAATTTGCTCAATGTTTCTCCAAGAAACATGTGAATCTGATGATGATAAAAATCTCTGATTCAAGGACAGGACTACATATGGCAGAACACTTTTATGACCCATGATGCACATGAAACTATCTATTCACTTGTCTATACAATAAAACTCATGGAAGCCAAATAAAAATAAAAACTATTGGCCCTTTGGCAAAAAAACAAAACAAATCATACTTACCATTTCTGACCTCAATTCTCTGCAACAATTGTCATAAGTAAAGGCTCATTAGCCCATTTTTCCTCCAGCCAAATGTTCAAATATCTGGACTCCCCACACATTTATAGTGGCATTCTCTCAGCACAGAGGTGTAAAATGTGCCAGTGTAGAGTAGAGGCCTACCTGAGAACAGAGCAGGGAACAGTAGGCTTCTTATTAACCCAGACAGAGGGAGGGAGGGTAGAAGGGTGGATGGAAGGATGAATGGAGGTCAGGACAAAGAATGTGGGTTATGCAGAGGGAGGAAGAGACAGACAACTGACTCCTCAATCATGCAGCCTGAAGGAAACCTAAAAAAGGAGGTGACAGGTTTTCACAATGGGTCCTTTCTTTTATCACTGTGTACTAGGCACAGTTTTCTTCAGTATATAACTTAGTATTCAAACCTCTGTTCAGTTGGACTTTGCTCATTATGTTGTCAAACTCAGTATAAAATTTTCTAATATCCACCACCAGTGGCAGTAAATACAGACAAAATTGTACATTATGCTCAGTAAAAAATGTCACAACCACCTATTCCATGAAATAACATACTGTCAGTTCAGCAGTCAGCCTCCTGCATTTAAAATCCCTCTGTAAAAAGGTGTGACTTATCCCACACCGCAGCTCTGGAGTAACTAAGTTGTGTCAGACCAGTTTGAGACAGCTGGGAAGGAGAAGATAAATATTAGAGGACCTCAGTAATAAATTACACATTATCAGCTCAGGGCCTTACGCCAGAGACCAGGAAACCTATTCACACTGGAAATTTTTCATTTGGCTCAAATTCCACATGAAAATCACACAGCACCCTCTGCTGTAAATCAGCTTGTAGATAAAGCTCAATCTGAACGTGTCACCAAGTCAGTTTAGTTTTCACAATATCTGAGTGAGCAAGGTTCAAACTTCAAGTGCAATGGGTCAGAGTCGTTCAAAAGGAACACTAATGCTGTGTCACCCCTGGACCATTATTGGATTTTTGATAATGCAGACTGAACCATTGCTGCTCACAAATGCCAATACATTTTTGGGGGGCTTAATTATGATTATAATGTACTTTTCTGGCCCTTTCCTGCAATCTCACAAAAGGGGGTGAATTTGAGCGTAAGCTGGTTAAAGCATGACGAGGGCCTGGGAAGCCTGGGAAGAAGCTAACGCCACATTCCTACACTGGATTACTGGAGTTAGAGCTCCTTAGACCTCACATATTCTGTGTACACACTCTCACATAGACCCATACACACTGAGTACACACACTGGAAGAGTTGCACGTTTTGTTGTGGTTGCAAGTGAAGGAATATCATTGTGTTTGTATTATATTGATGGTGAGTGTTTTATACGTAGGCCAGATTTGTGTCCCTGTATTTTAGGGTGTTTCTGTGAGATTAGTGGCAGGACTTTTGTTGTTTGCCACATCAAACTCATATATATTAAGATGTCCCTCTTTCTCTCTTCTCAGGCATCTGTGAAAGAAATGGCAACAGGTTCTTTACAGGGCAAACATACAAAGAGAACTGCAATTTATGGTATGTAAACACCTGTTTTTTCTTACACTATTCTCTTTCAACCCCTTAAATCCTGGGCTTTCCCTCAAAAATCCCCTTAAGTAGCATGCACATACACACACACACACACACACACACAAACACATACACACAGACTGACCACGTCTATCTGCACTTCTTCTATATCATAACTCTTTGACCATAATAGGCCTTTTTCTTCATATTATATATGTCAAAGCAGACGAAGTGTGAGTGTAAACAATAAAATGAATGAAGGCTGTTTACCATTTAGCTGCTTCAGTTTCAGGGTTGTTGTTGTTTATGCTGGTTTGATGTCACACATGTCACGGTTAACAGAGACACCTGAATAAAACATTTCCCTCATGGTAAATTTAATTTGAAATAGATTTCCTATTGAGCCTCTGAACTGCCCCCAGCTCTTCAAAAATAAAAGCCTCTCCTTTAATGCTACTAATGCTACTTAACTGAGTCTGGGTAATCTGATACAATGCTAAAAGTACTGTTGTCTTGACTCCTTGAACAGATCCCTTCAACAGAGTTGCATCACATTTTCCATTTTGTGGACATGAAGTTAAGTGGCCCTGAAAACCATAATTTCGCTTTACACACATTACACATTACATACATTACATTTGCTCTCGGTGGCGTAAGAGTGACTTTTATTGACACAGTTTTTCTGCGCCTTGAAATCAACAGTCTGTGAAGTAGTTGTCATTTTTCTGTGTGATATTGGCTTGGGCTTAGAGACGTAGGACGTTAAGTAAGCGAATGCAGGATGAAGCTAAACTGAATTCCACACCTATCCTCCATGCTGGTTTCTCTCGTCTCTGCCATTTGATGTTCCCCAAACACCCTGTAAGTATACGTGTGTGAACATGCAAACTTGCACACAAATTGATTTAACATCCATTTGTGTGTCAGTATTATATTTAGTTTCATTCAAAATTAACTCACCATAGCTGTTTGTCTTGACATGTCCAACGCAAACCAGGCTGACCCCACTGATCTCAACATCATCCGCTTTGAGCCTCCTCGCTGTTCAGCCCCAGTAGCTGCTGTGTCAGTCTGGCAGGCCTCAAGTATGACACTTATCAAGGCAGCGCAAATAGGTTTGACCCAAGAGGTGTGATGGGTGTGCAGGATGCAGGTTGATAAATGGCAGAACTGACATTTTTTTGTGAGGAAAGACTTGTGGAAGTTGTACAAAAACCAGTTGTATGGTTAAAAATAACCTCAACCTTCTGGTCACCAGAAAACAGCATTTATGTGCTAACTCCCCTTTCGCCACCAAACAAAAGAGCGTTATACACATACGCTCTAACACATGATTGTCAAGGCAATACACACAGATGCTTGAAAAATTACACTGCAACTTTGGCCCACAGGAACAAACACACTCCCTTTTCCTGCTCCCACTCTCTTCGCTTATTAATTTCCCAAATGTCCGTCCACTCAGATACAGAGCTGGAGGAGGAGGACAGGGCTTCCGACAGACAGCTCTCCCTCTTCTCCCTCCTAAGTCTCTCATTAGCAGTGATGGAGCCCCTGCATATTCTCATCTGTACCTCCCTCATGTCTTCGCTGAACAAAACCACCAATGAATGTATGCACTTTGACAGTTGTGTCACAACAAATATAAACTGTATTTATCAGTTAATTATAGCTACAGCTTGAAATAACTCCTGGGCAGACAGCATAGAAACACATCACAACCAGACTGAGCATGAGATATTAAAGCAATGTTATGTTTACTGTCGTGTGTGTGTGTGTGACGATGTGCCATGATAAGTGTCGTTGTCTTTTGTTGTGTTAATGGAATCTCCAGCTGAGGCTTTTTCCTGCCTGTGCTGCTGGCATCCTGATAACTCTTTATCTCCTCGAAATGATCTGAAACGTGGCGCCTTCTGCTCATACCGCCATGCTCACATAGGAGCAACTATCTGAGCTCTGATTTGGCAGCAGCAGATCCGCTCTGTCTGCTTGTACTGTACTTCAGATTGGACAACAGCCAATGCTAGCTTCAAACTTTTTCATGTTGTTTTATAGTTTCTCAGATGGTGTCGATATTTCATATCTCAACACAGACGCAAACATGGCTCATGTCACCCAGGTGTGTGAGGCCTCATAGGTGGAGATGGTGTCTGTCTCAAGTAGGGGGTATGACAGAAAATGTAAAATATGGCCTTCCACTGTCCTCAGAGACCCTTATATATTATTCTAAGCTGCACTCTTTCCCCCTGTCTCCATAAGTCTGTCATTATGTCTGTCCCAGTGTGTGTGTCCAGTACTATTGCTGTGTGAATTTATTGCTGTTTTCTACCCACTGGCACTGAGCTGCATGCCTGGGATCCTGCTGCTCGTACAGAGAGGCAAGAGGTCATTGTCTCTTTCCTCTAACGAAAGCCATGAGACAATCCTCTGTGGGTTTCTGGGCAGACACCCACAGGTCAAATTTCTGCCAGTGTGTGTATGTAGGCATGTAGTTGTCTTTGCACATGTGTCTCAGAGACCCAGCAGGGAGGAGTGCAGTGTGAGAGGTGATACACACTCTCCTGGATTCAGTGTGACAGAAAGGGAATTTGGCCTCCTTGTCACTGTGTGTGTTTAATGATCCTCTTGGAAAAGTTTTCTACTCTGTAAACACGACGTCTAATGTACACTAGACATTATGAATATTAGTCACCCTCCTTACAATATTCCCAAATCGACTGTGGGCCGTGTGGTTATTACACACAGTAATTTATAATCTCAATTTATAGCCTGAACAAATTAATTTAGTCAGGAGGTTTTGTAGAGATCAATATCAATATATCAGTGGAGACATGAGAACAAAACGTGTACAGTCACACAATCAAAAAAACAAGAAATTATGGCTCAGCGTGACATTACAGAATGTCTCTGGGTTATTATGACTTCAAAACTAACCTCCCAAAAATTTCATGGTTTAGAAAAGCTGCGTATAAATCCCTACATTATCCCTGTAATTGTTCTGTATTATTCTGTAATAGGATAATCTAAAGTTTATTTAGGACAGGCATCACTTTTAGTGTTTTGTTTTGTGCTGCTGCAGAAATATGTAAATAGTTAGAAATAATTAATAAGCAAGACAAGGACTTTCTGACCTAACTACACATTTTGTGCGGCAACACATTCACTTTGAGGAATCGATGGTGCAATATTTGTACTTTTCTAAATCATTTAATTTCAGAGGGAAAGGCCTATGTCTTCTAGCTTACAAATGATAATATGTCATTATAGATTATACAGTATCAAACAATGTTAAACAAAATGGGGTCAGTTAACATAATAAGTAAAAGTAATTCTACTTTTGATATATTTTTTTAAATAATATAAAATAATATATTATATCATAATGTTAATAATATGTTTACATGTTATTACTTTCAGTCTCATCATTATCACTGTTATCATTTTATCGTAGTGATAGTTTTTTGCCAATACAATTAAACACACACCTAAACACACACACTCACAGTGAAGTATCTGATAGTACACAAAGTAAACCTCTGAACATCATCATTAATATCTTGTTAATATCTTGCTCTTATTTCCTTTTCCATCATCTTGACATTTTCATTCCCTCTGACTAAAAATGGGTCCTGTTTCTGAAGCCGTAAAAGGCTGAATGTTCGTTTTAACATTTCCTTATCTTTACTGACGTTCTTCCCTCAATTAATTCTTGTTTGGAAGTTGCACTGAGCCTCTGCATATTTGTCTGAGACCCTGTTTCTATTTTAGCTTGTGATGTCACTGGCTTTTGTATAAATATGGATACTGCAGCTATTTCCATGTGATCCCAGATGTGATCATGACTTTTAATGGTCTCATTGCCCCTTTAGTACATGTGGGACTACAGGACGATGGGAGTGTGAACAGAATGCCTGTCTGATGGAGCCTGATGTGATCCAAGCGGTCAACAGAGGAAACTATGGGTAAAAACAACGACACACGCATTTAAAGGCATATCATGGTACCATGTTTTTCAACAACAACTTTATGTTTTCAGCTGGAAGGCAGCTAACTACAGTCAATTCTATGGCATGAGTTTGGACGAAGGCATCCGGTACCGCCTGGGCACACAGAGACCCTCCAGGACCATCATGAACATGAATGAGATCCAGGTACAGGACAACATTCATTTTCAAAAGGAGGTTTTTGTGGTTTTTTGGGATCTAACAGACCAAAAGTGACAGTAGAAATAAAATACATGTTCAGTCAAATTCCCTTCAGATTCAGAAAAAGTGTCATAATGTGTCAAACCTGGTCTGCGGCTGTTTTGAAAAGGAAATAGTAAGGCACTATATTAAATAACAACTAATTTATATTCAGCCTGTAAAGATATTTTCATTTGACCAAAGATTATTTAAATCACCTTTTGTTTTCTAGGTGTTTTACAGTGTTTAATCTTAAACATGCATAATGGAAACTAGTGCCGTATATCAGTCAGACACGAGAGTGAAAATTGGAGTGTGTGACACATATGGGGCAGAGATGTGTGTGGAGGAGGATATGTCTGTGTGTGTAGTGGGGTGATGTCGGTCGAGGAAGCTTTGGCGACAGGTGAGAAGCAGAAAAAACCCAATCTGTTGCAATTGTGTTGTGACCTTTTACTTCTTTAAAAGCTCCTTCATTCTTCCTCTGAGTTTGGGATTGACAATATCAGGTTTTAAGATCTATTACTACAAAGGAGCGCTGATCAAAACGCTTCTCGCTTAATTGGTGGCTTGTTGCTGGTATGCGATGTCGTCTCCGTGTGGAACCTCAGCCTACTCTGATCCACTCAGTCTCTGTTTACATCTTAGCCAGACAGATTACATAAGACGGAACCAAAACATCAGACCGAGAAGATGGAGGGGATGGTGGCTGCCTAGAGAATAAAGAGCAACCTCTTCTTCAGTGTGCGCCTCCCCTCCTCCACCCTGTATCCATCTCTACTTTTCATCCATCCTCAATCCCTCCCTCTTTACCTCTCCCAGCATTCCTCGACTGCCTCCCCCTAAAAAAAAACCTCGCAACTCCCCCTCCTTCTTCCGCCGTTAGCGTGTCCCTACCTGTGCCTGGAACCAGATCAGAGCCTTGTATTCCATTCATAAATCTCCCTTCTTCTCTTCTTCCTGTCTGTCTGCAGAGTCTTGTATAATGGATGGAAAATGGGAAACTTAATTTGTTACCCATCCTGGCAGCTTATTCCTGTGGCCATGCCTCCTATTTTATCACACCTTTAAATTGCTTCAGGGGTCTGAAGTTTCAGACATTGACCACTACTACAAATCTCTGACCAGTAGCACATTCCTGAGCTATGTATCAGGTGTCCGTCTGTGCACTGAATACCTCACTAGTTAATCAGAGGAATGCAGCTCAGGCAGCCAGAGAGGAGAAGTAAGTTGTAAAGAAGCACGTGCTCCGTTATCACACATAACTGGGAGATTAGGAGAGCATCCAAGATCAAGTGGAGACTAATAGAATGAGCATGTTTGGTGTTGGAGCTCTGTCAGGAAAAGATTTGCACTTATCACAGACTCATCATCCTAATTAAAAGTGGTAATATCATGAATTAGTGCTGTCAAGATATCAAATTTCACAACTGGATTATTGTGGCCAAAATAAATTACAATAATTATGTTATTACAATGTTTATAATTATTATTGTAATAATTGTAAAAAAAAAGAAGCTATTAGTGAAATTAATCTTTGATGTGTGTTTTGTCTCTTTTTTTGGCAAATGAATAAGACTCAAATATATGTATAGAGAAATGGAGAGAGTCTTGAACCATTGAAAGAATAACTACACTTAATTCATTTAAAAAAACAACCAGATGAACTGAACAAAAGATCCACAGGGACTAACATCTGCCATCACGATATAATGTGTATTATTAGCATGAAATCAATATTACATTTTTAAAATATCAGGGTTATTGTCAATTGCAGTGTATTGCAACACCCCTATGCTAAATAGATGGATACCTTGCTGCGCACAGTGAGATTCAGCTGGTCCAAAAGACACTGATGTAAACAAACGGCCTCATGGTTTCATGGAAGCACCTGTGTATCAAAGGTTCATATCTTTTCTGCAGCATCATGGATTGACACTGGGCTAAATGGTCCTAATCGCCTGTGAATAAGTCCCTTCTCCAGCAGGGTTGATTAGCAGATTTATATAATCTGCCTGTGACCAAAACTTGTCAAATAAAGCTGTCCACAACAATTTTAATTGCAGTTGTTAGTTTGTGTTCTGTTGTGGGCAAACACCATGTTTGAACAAGACCCACTGCTGCAGACTGCTACTTTTTACATCAGTTATGATAATGATTTATCATATTGAGAAAAACTTTTTTTCTAATAAGGGCAGTTTATCAGTGATTCAACTCTAATCAAATTAACTTGACTTGAATTCTACACTGAAAGCAGGACTGTGTGAACTGTCTCTAACTCTTTCTCACTCTTGTTTCTCCTTGTTTCAGATGAACATGGATCCTCAGAATTATCGACTGCCGTCCTACTTCAACTCGGCAGAGAAGTGGCCAGGGAAGATTCATGAACCACTGGACCAGGGCAACTGTGCTGCTTCCTGGGCTTTCTCCACTGCAGGTAAGATAATTCAGTGTATAGGAAAAATACCTGGAAATATCCTGAAAATATAGCCTGAAACATATCGCAATGACAGGGTATAGAAGGGTAAAAATGTGCAAAATGATGGTGGCTTGCTCATTCTGAATTTTTCTTTTTGTATAGATGGATATGACAATATCGTCTATGGTTAAATGTAATGTCTTTGTGGCGAAAAGGAGGAGTTAGGAATGTGGCGGCAATATGCAGGGGTTTTCTGTTTGTCTGCGCAAATATTTCACCTCAAAAGAGTTTATGGATGTCTGTGTGTCTCCTGATAAATATATGACTATCACACAGTTTAGCTCCTTGAGCTTAATCATGTAACATATGAATAATATTTTCTGCACAGTTTAATATTAATATTTCTCAAATTTCTAAACAGCTGTGGCCTCGGACAGAATCTCCATCCAGTCAATGGGTCACATGACTCCTCAGCTGTCACCCCAAAATCTTATTTCCTGTGACACACGAAACCAGGGAGGCTGCGCCGGGGGTCGCATCGATGGAGCCTGGTGGTACCTCAGACGTAGAGGGTAAGAACTTAACTAACCCTTTTGAACAAACTCCAAGCACAGGGAGCTGTTTTTTATATGCCAATAGGGTATGGTGATTATTTGATTATGAACTTTTTGCTCCCCCACTCAGAGTGGTGACAGAAGACTGTTACCCATACCGACCTCCTCAGCAAACACCAGCAGAGGTAGGCCGTTGTATGATGCAAAGCCGCTCGATCGGCCGGGGGAAGAGACAGGCCACGCAGCGCTGCCCCAACACACACAACTACCACAATGACATCTACCAGTCCACACCGCCCTACAGGCTCTCATCTAATGTAAGCCCAAACACACAAACACAAAGCAACCCATGACACATGATGCACAAATGCACATATTAACATCCTCTCAAACACTTGTCTATCTACTTGATCTGCTCTGACATCTTAAACACAGCTTTAATAAGATCACTGTACATTTTTGGAACATCCTTGTGCTACAGTAGACTTAATCTCTTTCATGTGTTTTATGTGTTTTTGCACTTTCTTCATGCATACTTGGCTCCCTTGTGAATGAATGTGGGCATGAACAAGATTAGGTGCTTGAGGGCACTCTGCAGGCTTCAGTATTGAGAAGGCTGATTGAAAACATAATACAGAATTAGATTTCTCTGTTAACCTTTTAATAATTTGAGTCTTTCTACATTTCAGTAAAACCTGGTTCTTTCTCTTATTAAAAATCAAAAAGCTCCCCTGCCCTCCTTATCAGTGTAAAGTGTTACAAGTGTAACATTCGCCAAAACTATTTCAAGAACTGCATCTGTATATCTTTGTGTATCTGATCTCTGATTTAAAGTCAACTGCTGAGCTGCAGCCAGTGTGTGGTTTTATCAGCCAACATACATCAGCGCTAACTGACAGCTAATGCCTCCCAAAATCATTACAGCCTGTTGTTTCTGTCTCCCGATGTCCTGTGAAGTCAATAAGCCAGGCATTGAGGGCAGAGGGCCCTGCTGGATTCAATCTTGTTATCTGACTTTTAACATCTAGGGGGGTTGTTTTCATCCTCTCCCATTTCACAGACTTGTAATGATTTTTCTGTCTGTGTCTCTCTCCTCTGCCTATAAATTGTTCTGTTTATCTTCCCTCTCAGGAAAAGGAGATTATGAAGGAGATTATGGATAATGGCCCTGTGCAAGGTAAGGTGATGCCTTTGTGTGTGTTGTTCTTCAGAATACTTTTAAATAATATCTTAATGTCAACATTTGTGCTACTGTGTTGCCCAATGGGCACACAAATCCAAACATGAGCACCTTGAAGCCTCATGTCGATACAACATAAGATGATGTCATGTTTGCCCTTCTCACCCTGCTGGTTTTGGCCGGGGTTTGAACTTTGAACTCACTCACCTGGTCAAAAATGATGGTCCTTCATGTCAGTGTGTTTGAAGAGACCTTCCTTTACTAGCTCGCCTCTCTGTCTGGTGCCCATCTGGATCATTGTCAAGTACACTTGAATGTAGGGGTCACTTGTATGTGTGTGTGTGTTGTATGGAGGGGTGATGGGTGATGGGTGTGGGGTCGGACTCGGTGCATGTGTGTATGTGTGTGTTCTCTGTGATTTTCTATGAGTCTGTGCCAGGTTCTTGTTTCATTGTTTAGAGCCCAGGAAGACTTATTGGCTTCAAGACAAGTTTCCTTTTTGCATTTGAGTTTCTTTCAGACACAAAGGCGTGTGTGTGTTTGTGTGTACTCATTGTGAGTTGCTGATAAAACTGTAGGTCAGATCCACATAGCCTTCCAGGGAACACGGGATTTAGAGCAGGTAAATTTCCAAAAGAGGGAATTTCTGAGCTGTACATTGAGCTGGAATAGAAAAGTCACATGGACACACACAGCTGCTCTGTCTGATGTCTGGGTGTGTTTGACTCAGGAGGAAAATTTATTTGGTGAAATTAGGTATTTACTTTTAGATGGATTAAGGTTTGAATAAAATTTTTATCTCTCTCCTAATCATCCTGCAGCCGTTATAAATACCTCATATAATCATATTGTGTGTGTGAGTGAGTGTGTGAGTGAGTTTATGTGTGAGTGTGTAAGTGAGTGTATGTGTGTGTGTGCGTGTGTGTGTGTGTGTGCTTGCTCGCCAAGTTATAACTTACAAATTTTCCCTGTCTGTTTGTTCTTGCAGCTATTATGGAGGTCCATGAGGATTTCTTTGTCTATAAGAGTGGGATCTACAAACACACTGATGTCAGCTTCACCAAACCTCCACAGTACCGCAAACACGGCACACACTCAGTCAGGATTACTGGGTATGTGAGCAATGTACAGTAACAGTGCAAAACATTTAATATCAGGACTTTTTGGCCTTTTCTGTTAACCAGCTCTTTGTCCATGGTCCTAGGTAGAGGTTATGTTCTTTGCACAAACCCGATTAAATTCAAAATAAACCCACTTGCTTTTAATATTGTGCTAGGATTGGGTTTGTTTTAGGGCTATGTAACACAAAATTCTCTGGACAAAAGCCTGTGCCTGCTCCTCTCCCAATCAAAGTCTTCATATGTCTGGTTTCTCTTTTGCTACAGCTACTGTCTCCAGCACGAGAATGGTTCATTAAGGATTAATCATCTTATAATTGAGCAGCTGCTGCTATTAGACTTGATTCAAAGCTTCACTTGCATCTATGTTTGCACCCTGCGAAGAGTGTATGTGTGGATAACCCCCCCCCCCCAGTCTTTTGCTCTTGGAGACACACCTTGGCCCCACTCCTCTGTCTGCCCCAGCCTCCTCTATGTAGCAACTAGGGCGACCACAAATATGCAGGCGGGCAGACGGCGAACACACCTGGATTACCTGCCCCCACTCTCTGTCTCTCATTATTCCCCCCATCTTCCTCACTTTCCTGCCTCATCTCTTCTTGCTCTGTGGCATCTCCATCATAACTCCTCTGCTGGCCATCTGACTCACTGACCCTCCTGCTTCCTCCTTTATTCTCTTTTCCACATCCAAGCTAAAACACTCCTCAATTTCATGTAGACTATCCCCAGACAAGCAGGTAGTTGTTTGCTGCTTAATATGTTGTTTGGAGGGCAGTGAGAGGCCAGGAGAGGTTCGGACCTGTAAAAAGTCATAAATCCTTTTTACTCACAAATATTTGACAGAGCTCCTCTCTATCAGTCATCCAGCTGGTTTTGAAGTGTGTGTGTCATGACAATGATATGTTGCTCTCACTTTTCAAATTAGGGAAATGAGCACCTACCTTGTAATGGATCTATTATAGGGGCCAAGGAATGTGTGTTTGTGAGTATTTGACTGTGCCTCAGTACCTCAACGTCTGAGCTTGTCTCTGACTTGAAAAACAAAAACTCCAGACAGGGAAGTTCAGTGCTATGATTAAAGCTGCTTTTATCTGATTGGCCATAGATGAAGACAAAATACAGCCAGTTTACAAGGGAGCCTCAGTTTTTCCTGCTCCTCGTGCGTGTCTTCCATGTATGTTTCACAACTTTTCATTTTGACAACATATGTCATGTATAGGCATGTGTATGATAAACAGTCAAGCCTTCATCCCCCAACCTGTACTTAGCTTGTTCAAATCACATACCTCAGGAGCACACGTTGTTCTGAAATGTGTTGTTGGAAAACTGTGGATGCATGAGCATCACACTCTGTACTGTGCACTGCAATTACATCTCTACACCCTCAAACTGCAGAGGTTTACAGAGTGTGAGACAATGCTAAGGATGAGGATCCTCAGCTTTCCTGAATGCCTCCTGGTCTTTGGCTCCTTCTGTGGAGTGATTCCTCACCACTGACTTGCACTAGTGGATGTACCAGTGACATGGGTTTAGGGACGGATGGAGCAAAGAGAGGAGGGGTTGAACGTAGTGTTTTGAGCTCCAACCTGCCAGCCACAAGCATCAGTGTGTTTACATAGGCCAAATCCCATAGCGGTACGTTCCTTTAAGCCCAGGGCCTGGGAAAGTTTGTGGAAAGAGCATTGAGATCCACTGTGGTGGAAAGGGTATTGTCTGGGCTGCTGATCCTGACTGCACCGGACAGAGAGAGGGGGATCAGTCCCCCGGAGAAGAGGTCAGGGGTGGGCTGATGGGCGTTAGGGAAGGGCGGGGCACATGGGCACAGTGGTATGCCCATCATTGTCCCCGACCGAGCAAGTGAGCTGATTGGAGGCCAGATAAGAGATCAGCAGTGGTCCGAGTCTGTCTGGCTCTGTCTATACCAATAATTATGCAGGCAGCCAGGCATGCATGCATATGGGTTCATCACACACATATACAGGTGTGCATGTGCCCATACTCACAAACACAAATCCCATCTCTCTGGCCTATTTCAGATTGTGGCGTCTGCTGTTCACACAGCTGTTTTTAATGGGTCTGTTCCTGGTCAATGTGACGTCTGAGTGCAGTCAGAGAAACACTGGGCTAATAAAGTCACTTGATGATAGGAGATTGGCACTCAACGCAGATCTGCCTGCGTTGTGGTGGCAAGCAACTAAGTTGGCAGAGTCTGAGCCCAGCTACTCTATTTCCCAGCATTCCTTTCCCTTATAAAAGATAACAAGCAATCCGTCACTGGGAGTCTCTTGGGAAACGAAAGGCCAGCAGTGCAAAAACAGGATGGGAATTTGCTTTGGAGAATGTTTTGATCATGACGAGCAGAAGTGGCAGGCCCCTAAAAGTTGGCAGCTGCTAAGCAAAGACGAAAGTGCGAGGCATGATGGGAATTTATGGACTTTTGCCAGGGTTTCCTGAGAACAAAGCTTCTGGTAAGGGAGAAAGATAAAAGATACGCCTCTAAGTTCAAATTCAGACATGTATATTTGTGTGTTTTTTGTCATTAGTTTTTTTGGGTGCGCTCCGTACACTGACTAAACTGAGGTGGTGTTCACTTCCTTGTAACCTCCCCTCTCCTTCCTGTTTCATCTGTAGAGTATGGAAATAGCAGAGGAAAAGGGGAGTTCGGTGTTCCTGGGATTAGAATGATGTATAAGTACAACTAGGCGGTGTCCAACCATAAATACTCTGTTGTCAGGATGTTGGTAGCAAGATGAAACATTTTCTTTTTTCCCACTCGAACACCACTTTTCCTGCTTGTCTTTATCAATAGCGGCTAGAGTGTCTAAGTGAGCACATTCCTGAGAGGTGTTTACACCACAAAGCATGTTTGTTGGAACTCGTTCATACTTTAAAAATAGCTGTGCAACTCTGACACAGCTGATTTGATGTCTATTTTGAGGGCATTTTATTTTCCTGTTGTTTGGCTCTTCACACACTTGTATGTTCAGTAACCATCGTCTGTTTTGTCCACCAGGTGGGGAGAGGAGAGAAACTTTGACGGGACATCAAGAAAATATTGGGTAAGTATTAAAACACACATTAGCCTTTTTTTTTTTTTTTTTTTACCAAAATATGTTTTATTTCCTGATTTCCCTAATTTTAATAGAAAGTAGATAGAAGTTTTAAGCCCAAATAATCAATCAATGCTTTTTCATTCAAAGTACACATACAAAGTGGACACTGTATTGACAAGAGTTGTATGTTTTGCATGAAGTTATCTCTCAAATTAAGTCCGGTCTCAACAGTTGTTAGTTTGACTGTTTTTTTACATCTGTGTAATAAATTTCCAGATTGCTGCCAACTCCTGGGGAAAGAACTGGGGAGAGAACGGCTACTTCCGCATTGCTCGTGGGGCCAATGAGTGTGAGATTGAAGCCTTTGTGATCGGAGCGTGGGGCAGGGTCACGATGGAAGACATGCACAACCATCATCACCACCATCATCGCAGACACATTTAGAGACACAGTAGATAATAAAACGACACCAAGACCTTTGTCTTTATCCCACCTATAGTGAGGTGATGCCCCAGTGGAGAACCACATCAACTCCCCTTGTCCACCAAGATGGCAGGGATAGCCACAAAATCAGCCCCAAAGCCCCTGAACCGTCTCCTAACCTTACTTTACCCTGGGGATCCATACAACCCCTGCTCTCCTCCATTTAAGAGGACAAATGTTCCTATTCCTCCTGTAACTCAATAACGAAGAAAAACCAAGACAAAATTATTTTGTGTTGCCTTACAAATAAGCACCTCAGGTACCAGCTGTTCCAAAGACCACACTTCCCAGAATCCTCAGCATAATATCTGGTGAAACATGTTAATATTAAGTCGGCTGATGACAGAAGGAGAAGCTCAATTTGATCTTTTCAAGCTTTCATGTGTCAACTGGAACCCGAACCTTTAGTTTTCTCAAGCTCTAAATCTATAATCCATACAGACCCGATTTCAGGGGGACTTGGAAAAGAAGAAATCTGAGAGACAGATTTTTAGACATCATTTTTCAGAGAGACACACCCAGCTTAACTGTGTAACCTGATAATATATGATAGATGACCTTACTGACATTTACCCGTCAGATATCCACAGGCACAGTTTGGCTCTTTCCCTCAGTTTTAGAGAGGACACCCTTGTATAGAGTTAACAGCTGCAGGCAGTACAGTTTCTCACACACCCCACACTCAAAAACTCTGATTTTGGGTTTTAGGGAAATTCACAATGCCACTCACGTGAGAACAGTTAGAATCAAATGTCCTTGGATTGTTTAAGCACTGTGCTGTAATAATGAAACAGAGCTGTGTAACATGTTTATACTGGGAAGGGCAGTGTCAGTAGATAAATATGCATCATTTGTTCTTGGCTGCAGGTGAAATAAATAATTTTCAGCCAAGCTAAATGAAAACCATCACCATCCCACCATCGCATTTAAAAATAAAACACTGATATATTAAGAGGTTGAAAATGATAGAAAAGTTGTTTTACCCACTGCAAAAGAAGGTATTTGTGTATAGTAGTGTTAATTTGCTCTGTTCTGTATACACTGTTACATTTTGACAGTTTTTTTTTTTTTGTCCCAGTTATATTTTTTAAATTTTATTTTCCTACTCATGTTAAGATGTACTGTATGTAGTAACTTTCGTAACACACTCATCACTCAGCTGTTTTTCTGCTTCTGCATAGATGTTAACTGATCACAGCAAGGAGGATAGGGCTGGGGGCAAGACGAGGGGCTGCTGCTATATCCAGTATATGCTGCAATACTTGTCTTTAGTTTGATGCATTTTATTGTAATAAACATGTAAAGCCACTTCTAACTAACGCTGAAACACTGGTTCAAATCATACACATTGCAGATAAGCTGTTTCGCTTGATATATTCTCATTTAAATTTTCTTTGTTTTTGTTTTGCTCTGCTGGAAATTGAACAGGTTCCAATTTATCAGCCCCAGACCTGTTTCTGCTACAGTACCACAGCTCTAAAATGTCTTTATTTCAGCTGATCGTTGATTGGGGGACTTTCAGTCCTTTTTTGATCACAGCCTCACTTGAAAAGGAAAACATGGTGTATAATTACCACTTGCCTTAAATTACATCCTGGTGTGCTTCAACTGTTACACTAAAAGATTTTTCTGTTTCTATATTATCAGGTCTTGTGATCTTGTGTGTCGTCTGCTTCAGGCATGGATAGGTAGATAGACATAAAAGCGAGGAGAAATGTCCGGATGGACACACAATGTGCAATGTGGTGAAAGGGCTACTGATGGATTATCAGTTCCTGCATATACCTGAAATAAGCAAAGGCAGGGGAGGATCAAGAGCAGCCCATTGACATGAGATGCGCAACAGGTTTACAATAAATGACAATACACAGAAAACAATGTGAAACTGGCCTCTTTGACCTGAGGAGGAGATTCTTCATTTCTATATTTTTATTTTAGGTTGGTAGGGTTCCTTTACAAGGGAGAAGTTCAGTGGACAAACCTCTAGTTACTAGATTGGTTTAAGCAGAAATTTGCCCAGTGAAATTAATCTAGCATCAATGTGACGCTACTGTATGTGTGGGAGTCACCAGGGCCAAGTTCCCTAAGTGCACCTTAGGACTAAAATGATCATTTTAAGTCTGTCGGCTAAAATCATCTTATCCTTGAGATGGTTTTAACGAAGGGAGTTACTGTGACTGGTGTGCATCAGGACCTTGGTGATTTTTGAGAAAAATGTAGTGGGATCTGACCAAACCCGGAATCAATTTGTTTCCATTGTGGAGAATCCTCCTGTTGTCTGTTCATTTATTTTACTTTTTTTTTATGTTGTTGGATTAACCATCACCAGGTTCATTTTTAGCTTAGACCTAAATGCTATACATGACAATGAATATGTAGATAAGACGTGTGAAAGCCTTGTCAAGTAAATGTTCATGAACAATATATGTACCATTCTAATTATGACTATTTTTACATAAAAATTCAGATGGGACCAATAAAACCTATATTCCAAACCATTCTCTGCAAAACCCACATCTGTCCCATACAAATTGAAGTCAAACAGTTTTCTCCAGTTATACAACTTCTCACACAGGAGTTACAGCAGACATCCACTCACAAGTTGTGTATTTTATGTAAAATGAACCACTTCTTAGTCACTGATGTGTAGACTTTATTTATGACAAGATGTGTAAATTATATTCTTTTATTCTTCCTTGTTTTCTTGTGCAATGTTTCACCTCCCTCTCTTTGTCTCTTGTATTGTGTGCAATAAATACAATACCACATTAGTGTTTACTTGTGCAGCACAATAAAGTCTTTCCAAAGACCACACTGTCTCATTGAGAAGTCACAGCTTGTGTTGTATTTGCATTGAAAAAGGATGAGATTACCAGGGAAAATGTCTGTTATATTATGCAGATTAGATGGTAGAGTAGGTGTGTGATTTTTAGGAACAGTGGGAATCAGTGAGCCACAATGGGACAGGCTGGCTGCACAGTGCTCAGGGAGAAACCCCATAGGACATGGCTGGGTGGGACGAGGACAGTTTTTCTAAGGTCCTGCTGTGTCAGTGTAATCTTCCATCATTAAGCACAATATCTCTGGCTATCAGTCAGTGGAAGACCAAGCCAAAGAGTGAGCATGGTCTGTCATAAATATGTGTATATGTGCCACATTATATCAAATAAGAATTAAAAATGAAGGATATACAGTGTATACAAATCAAACTAAAGTTTGATTCTAAATCAAAATGTATATATTGCAAAACGAGAATTAGTATTTTCAATATTTTCTCCAGTATTATTTAGTTAATTTAGTTAAGAATAACTACTCAATTCTCAACTAAAGGATATCTAGTTCAGAATAGATTGGGAAAGGTGTTCAAATTGATTGTCTACATATTTAACATTTTTTGTTGATATATTCACTAATGGCACAATCATAAAAACCTTACTAATTCATTCAAAGATAGAAACATATACAGATACATCTTAGACAGACACACCAGTGACAGTCTATACAGCGAAAATGTTTTGATATTTAATAGATTAACTTTTATGCAGCTTGCAGTTTCTTTCTGTTAAGTTTTTGTTAATAATAAAAAGAGTATATATAAAAAAAAACATACTGTATTTTGTATGTTGTATGAGCTTTCCTGCCACTTTTAAAATGCACTCCCAACTTAAAACTTGATAAGATAAAATATTCAACACTAACATGAAATCTGCTTTCACTTTTATTTTTCCTGTGTGTGTTTGTGTTTTCTGAATGTCTGTGCCTCTGTATCCCAACCTCATAAACACCTGGATGAACAGCTGCCTCTGAGAGAGACGGTGTTCTGACCTGGAGAGCAGGCACCCCCCTGTTTGAAGTGAGAGAAATTGCAGGTCTGTAAAATTAGCCATATTGAGCAAACTACCACATATATCAACAGGTGCTGTCAGTGAAACTACCAGGTGTTCTCACTGACAATAAGTCCAACAAACATTCTGGCCAACAGAAGAGTGAGCAGACCTGTGGTGTCCGGCTTGGAGGAGGATGACCTTAAACTTGCATGCCTGCACCGAATCACTCACCTATTAGACTTTAATGGGCTTCGAGTATGTGCATTGCTCAATTTAAGTTACACTTCAACTTTATATGCATAATTTGTTCTGACCAGTTTATGTTTGTAACATGAATGTGAAGGAAGATTCTGTCTCGTTGCACTTTTTCTTGGAGAAAGAGAAAAGTCCTGCAGCTGAGATGTGATATCTTCTGAGATATCACTCTACTTTTCATTTCGTTTCACCATATTGCATGGATAGGGAGATTGAGAGACAATTACACCAACAATAACAATCTCATATTTTCTTTTCGGACTGCAATGATACCATAACTGTTAGGTTTTGTTGTGAAAATTATATGTTGAGGTAAAACAAGCTGCAGTTAAAATACACAATAATCTACTTGCTTCCCTTATTCTGGACATGAAGGCTTTAACCTTTAAAGGATTAATAATTTTCAGTCTTTTCTATAAAGATTCTTAGTACCTCATTAATGATGGTGTGTGTCACTGTGTGCATAATTTACTTGACACATATGACGAATAAATATATCACCATCTTCTCCTCCTCGGTTCTCATGGCCCCTGTGTACCCCAGTGTAAAATTTCACATTGTAAGTCGTCCCACAGGTTATTCACATCTGCCCTCAGTGAAAACTTTAGAGTGGGCTCATCTGGAGACAAGAACATGATATTAAGAAGCGTAACTCTTCACAGCAGTCACAGCACGCAAGTATGGAAACTTGGATCATGGGATCTGTCCAGTGACTGTTTACATATCTCTCATTGTTTCTGCGTCACCATGTAGCCAAAGCATTCATTACCTCAGCAGCTACTGCCCCTTTCCTCTCAGCTGATGGACTGGGTATACACCAAGAAACAAGAGGAAGCAGTTATTAGAGACAGAGGGGATGGAACAATCAACGGCTGTAGACCCCACCCTGGTTCCCCCGGTCCAAAAAAATGATCTTGTTCTCAGGTTATATATATTCCCACACACACACACACACACACACACACACACACAGCCTCCTGCCATTTTTCCATGTGGTGTCTATACTTGAGTACACAGAGGTGATGTCAATAAATATGTTGTGGAACATCATACTCGTAGCCTGAACTCTGTTCCCATAAATAACAACTCAGTAAACATGCTGGTTGGTCCTTGTCAGGTGAACTGAGAATCCTGAGACTTTTTGATGTGCTATTCTCTTCTGTGTAGACTAATATTTCCATAAAATATTGATTCAGTTATGAGTGAATTTCTTCCAATTCAACTGCAGTTGTAGATAAATTAATAATATTTCTTGGTATTTTGCTGCTCTAGATGGTGCTGCCATCTCCTGGTGACTTCCAGTACATCTGCAAAAATCACTAATATTTGAGGACCACTTTTATTCAATATGCCATATTACATAAGATAAAAGACGAAATACTCTGGTAAAGGGAAGTTAATTTCACTTTACAATAATTAGACACATGATTAGTTTGATTACATTTGTCTTTACTGTGTTCTATCATGAATATTCCTAAAAAAGTCATATTGCAGAATGTGACTTTTAGAAAACATGTTAAGCAGAACATCAAAGGCCTCCGGGTGCAGCATAAGCCATCAACTCTTCAGTAGATCAGTCAAAACTACTTTGGTGTGTAGCCTAGTGCTTTCCTTCTATTCAATGTGGCATTGTCCTCTTTTTTTTTCTTTTTTTCCCTAAAAAACAAGCTGTTTGTCTCCCTCTAGCGTGGACCAGTTCCTCTCCGGCATTCACACATTCTGTACGCACATATGTAGAAAATACCTGCAACAGACAGAGGCAATGTGTTTGGTGTTGTAACAATATGTAGTAAAGAATTACATTTGAAATTACATGAGGTTAACATTTTGGCTTTGAAGAGATTTATGTTAAAGGGGTTTTGATATCAAATGTATTCTGTGAAGTTTTATTTTAGTTTCAAAATGTATGTATCAACATATAATTCATAATGAATTAAAAGGAAGAAAGATTATTTCAAAATACAAAAGTGACCTTTGCCCTTTCTCACCTGCAAAGAAGGTCATAAGCATGGCCACCCAGCCCAGTATGTAGGACCAGGAGAAGCGCCAGTCACCAAAGCGCCTTCCCAGGAAGTTGATTGTTACTCCAGTGTAAATGGCCATACCCAGCAGAACAAAGAAAGCTGAGAGGCACAGAGGTAAGTACGTGTCAGTTATACTTAAGGTACATGTAACTACATGTGTGCATCAGGTAAAAAAAAGACAACTCACTGGAGACAAAAAACATGATTCCTGCAGCAAAGGAGCGGTTGAACCTTTCAAATGAGGAGAAGTGTGCAAAGGACATGATGCCAGCGATGATGCCTGCAAAGCAGGACATCCCTGAGAGGATCATGAAGGCCCTAGTAGCATTCCAGTAAGCTGTAAGGAAACAAACAAAATTCATCTTTAGAATGTCTTTACAAACATATAATCACTTCAGATTAATACTGACATAACTTCTGTCAATATCATTTCTACCTGTGGATTTTTTAAATAATGTTTCAACTGACATGTTATTTTGCCAGTAAATAAGCAATTTTACTGTGTGTCCCTTCTGTAATGATTTCTACTCTTGGCATACACAAGACAACTGTTGGAGGAGAATAAAATAACAACATGGGGCAGTAGTTACATAACACCAGATAGCAGCACTGACACATTGAAGAGAGGGCACAGCTTGTCTCATGCATTAGCTGATTGTGAAATATACAGGGACTTGGGGGGGGCAAGGGTCCAAAAGTCTTGTCAAGATTGTCAAGCCTGAGCCTCCACAGTCATATAACAACAGTGCAAGGTCAGGGGTAAAATAAAGCTACCCAATTCCCCTGACAGAGAAACACAACTGGAATGACTATTCAGTCCTCTCAGTTGTTATTTTGGTTGTGCCATAGGAAATTAAAAAGATACCCTTACCTATGCTGTCAGTCTGCATGTAGCACTTGTTGGACATGCAGTACCTCCACAGACCCTGGTGGGCATAATTTCCAGAGAGACGGTACTGCATCCAGTAGTCAGTTGCAGTGGAGACCACTAATAGGATGTTACCCACAATGGCACAGAACAGGCCCCCTCCCATGAAGCTGTACATCTTGAGCTGAGATAAAGGGGCCTCTGCAGAGCGACTGTGGGAGAAGTAGTAAAATTTAGAGGCACTACTGATCATAATTTGTATTACATACACGTGTGCATACACAGACTCACAGTGGTCGTAGACAAATTTAACATCTCAGGAACTGCAACAAAAGATATGAAATATATAACAGCAACAACAGACTGTGTGAATTCAAATATGTTGCTGTTGGTGCTCTATATGTGTACAATTATATAACCTTAGGTGTCTTGCTAATGTACAATGTTAATACAGATTCTGCAAAAACTTCATCGATGATCTAGAAAAATGGGGGTTGTGCTAATGAATCATCAACAAGTTAAATATTTGAAGCTCTGTTTGGTGGCAGCCAACCAGAAAATAATCCACAATAAGGAAAACCAGTGAAACATAAAACAAACATCCAAACTGAAAAATATTACTCTGTGTATGAACATATATCAAACATATCTACAGCTGCTTTAACCCCTTGATTTACTCTAGAATTTAAAAATGGGGTACAGTGGATTTCTTCAACAATGACAACATATTTACCTCTTCTTTAGTGGAAACATCACTATTAGTTGAGCAATAATAAAGCAAAACCACTGTAAAAGTTATTCTTAATGAAGATGCAGTTTGTTGTTGTTCCCCTTCCAGATCCACACCAGTCTTTGATCAGCAGTAATGAGATTTTATGTGATTCTGCCGGCCTCTATCCAATCACAGTCATCATAAATGTAAATGTACTGCTCTGCGATCCACACACAAAAACCACCCTGAAATATGAACCCTTACCTTGTTTCTGGAAATGCACCCTCTCTACTGCCCACCTTCCAGAGGTAAAGATAGACAAGTGGAGGGGAAAAGAGAGAGAGAGCTGATTCTCACTTGGTGGGAAAGAGAGAGAGTTACAGACAATACTACAACCAAAAAGTTGTCCCCTTGTTTTTTTCTGTTGATGAAAGCAAAATCCTTTGCAGCCATCAATCTCCCTGTGTGGGATGTACTTGAATGAGACACTACAGGGGCCACAGTGCATGTGACCCTGTATGTTTGAGTGTGTGAGACTGTACGGGTATGGGGCCTTGGAAAAGGGGTGGTGGTCCATGTTTCTTTTTTTTGGGTTTTGTTTGTTTGTAAATGGTGTGGTCTAGAACTGGGAATATGCAGAGGTATGCAGGACTGTCTGTGTCAAAGAAACATGCTGAAACGGACACTTTTCTTTCAGTGCTGTCACATTGTGGCAGCATGGAGGGACACATATAGAGGGAGCGCTCTATACAGGCAGTATCTCTTCCCCCTCCTATAGGACTTCACTAAAATCAGATGCCATTTCTGTTTTTATATACCTTTATATACCTTACAGACTATATTGGTATAAATATTTAGATATTGGAGCATTTTGAACAACAAATGTGACTCACAAACATATGCAAAAAATACCTATGGATAAAAAAAAGAATTAAAACATTTTAATTAAAGCCAATTAGCACAGTTTAAAATGAACAATGTTCTTGTAACAACAGAGATCAGGGAGGGGAGTAATATCTGCTGGATATTCTGTTTGTCTGCATGCGTTTGGGTACATGCATTAGCATAACTGAGGGGACGTTTCAGTTCCTCAATCTGTGGCAAAAAAAAGAGAGATGATTGATGCTCTATGCTGTATGGCCCAAAGATTAGAGAACTGAACCCCACTGAGATGCACTTGAGCAAGGCACTTAAACCCTCCACTGCCTAGTCCCTAACAGATTAGATTGTGGGTTCACTAGATAGCTTCCAGGTGTGCATTTATATATGAAATTATATGGGAAAAAGGTAAAGGACCACAAGTCAGGATAAGCATGTCAATAAACAACTGCTGCAGGCACCTCTGGGCCAAGCCAGGGGCAGCAGAGGAGTGGGGTGTAACTGGATATCCATTTAATCAACTCCAGAACTGCCTCTAAGACCTGAGCAAGGACCTGCAGGTATACTGATAACAAAAGACGCCCAGCCTTCATGGGTCATATGTCATATATTAAAGTGAAAAAAACCCTCCATGTGTGGTTACTACAAATTATTACTATAGTTAATGTATTGATCAAAAGTACAAACGCCTGACATTTTATATGCATCGAAGTCACTGTTAGCGTTTAGCATATGCAGAGAAACAATGACACAATACGTGCCAAAACTAATGATGCTATAATGTTATGACAATCCTAAAAGCATAACTGTGAACAATGTGTCTCCTCAGATTCAATGATAGATGTGAGCGTGGAAATCAATGATCAAGAGTAGCTGTTAATCAGATGACCTGCAGTCAAAAAACATTTTCACCCTTTAAGTCCTTAGAAAAATATTAATTCATTAATTGCTAACCTTAGCTTGAAGATACACTAGGTTGCAAATACAGTTATTTCATGTTTGCACATTGAAAAATAATAGTTAAGACACTGTACTCTTCTGTAGGGCCACAACTAATGAGATTTTCACTACCAGGGTTTTTTTCTTTATTTTGATTAATTAATTGTTTATCTAGTCAATAAAATGTCAGAAAGATGTCTTCAAAGTTCTTGTTTTGTCTGACTGTACAAAACCTAAAGACACGCACTCAGTTTACAATGATTCAAGACAGGAGAAAGCAGCAAATTCTCACATTTGAGAAACTGGAAAATAGAATTTTGAACAATGTTCAGCCTACTTGTAAAATAACTCAAACATTATCATTATCAGAATTGTTGTTGAGTAAGTGGCTAAGTGTGCACTGCCTCACTTTTTCATAACTATTTCAGAAAGTCATTTCTGTTGCACAGACCAAATGTTCAAACAACTTCCCTGAGTGTAAAGTGAAGTCATCTGCAGTGTCCAAGTAACAAAACCACCACCTTTAGACACATGGTCAGCCTCTTCAGTCCAAAACTAATTATTAATATACTTTAGTGCTGTACTCAAGATAATCAGGCTTACATGTAAACTTCAGTGAGATTCGTTCTGGAAAAAAGGTTTGACCTCTTATGACCCGGAAGCTGACGCCAGACCCGAGCTGTTCCATTGGTGGAGTAAAGATGGCTGACCAAGGCGCCGCAGATCCTGGTAATAACAACAATAATAAAACTGAAGCCTCGGAGGGAACTATTATTAAGGTCACAGTAAAAACCCCTAAAGACAAAGAAGAAATCGCCATCGCAGAGGATGCCTCTGTCACTCAGGTTTGTTGATTTAACAGGCACGGAGCTTTCTGGTGCGTGCTCTAACGTCATGCCCCTGCCCACAACTTCAGCTAGGAAGCTAGTTAGCTGTGTTAGCATTTGTCGTCACTCTTACCGGCTAACTGAGAGTGTGTGAAATTAAAGAGGTTATGTATAGTGAAAGTATTACTGCTTGTGTTAACCATTGTTGGGCGTTATTAATGTTGTTAACACCCATTAGAGAGCTGTAACTACGTGATTATTTGAAGTGGCTAACCGGCTAGCCGGCTAACGGCTAACATCTAGCTAGTTAACGTTAGCTGAGGTAACGTTAGCTAACTATGTAGCCAAACAAGTGTCAGCTGACGGGCTGCGCTGTGGCTGTGGCTCGGCAATAATGGCCGGACAGAAGTGAAGAAGTGGTTTGGGGTGGGTGATGTACCAAGTCGCTTTCATTTCCCATCTCAGCTCAGCAGATTAAACGACACCAAAGCTCGCTTTCAGTCTAGAACATTCTCACTGCTGCCACTGAGTCATTCATGTTTCCTGGGAATACACAGCTCTCTCAGAGCTGCTGCTCGCCTGGAGACGTTACACTCAAAACATAGTGTCATCGTGGAGTCAGAATGAAACCATAGTTTCTGTAGCATAGTTTGTCATGTAGGGAAGCCTCTATCATTACTGTTTGACCCCCAGTAGCCATTTTTGTTTGGTTGTATGTGTCATTGTTCACTGTTAAACACTGGACTTGAGTCTCTGACTTGTGAGTGTGTTGTCATCGTTGTCTACAAATGGGTTATATGTGATATATGAGTGTAAGATGAATATTCTGCAGTCTGTGAGACAAATGTTTTATGTACACTTAGCTAGCATTTTATGATACAACTAGCTAAAACTAATTTAGTCTAATACAACAACCCTGTATTAAACCCTCCCTTGATGAAGTCTATAATATTAAGATTGTGTTGAAACTGTTGAGCAAGGTATTGATTCAACTTTATGGTCATTTTGGAGGCTGCAGCTTTGTGGTGCTGATGAATAATATTGTGTTATACTGAGTGGTGTTTCTATTATTTTTACCACCACAATTTTCAAAATCAGGGAGGGCAGACTAAATAACGCACTCCTCAGTACATTTTAATACGGTCCAACAACACAACAAACTACATCCATCCAAAGTGACCCATTGAATTAACATTAAGCTATGTGTTTCTAACAACCAGATAAGTGTAAACTGGTAAAATATATAGCAAAAGCAAAAATACACTATCAAAATAAACACCCACAAAAGCGAAAGTTAACAAATAGCGCTAACAAAATGAGACTCTGTGGGTGGAATTTTTTTTAGAAGAAATCATACTTGTTGGTCTATCTTGTGCAGAAAATTTTCAGCAGAAGAAACTCCACACAGTTTAGTTCTGATCATATAATTTGTTTAAAGATATAGCACAAGTAGATAACCAGTGTATGTAAGTAACACCAATGTTATTTACATACACATGTATTGTCATTGAGTTATGCATGGTAGGAATGATATTGTTGTTCTGTCTCTTATGTTAATAAAATTATTTTTCTGTCAATTTCATTGTTAACTGTTCTTGTATGCATATTAATTACAGTAAAAATTACAGGGTCCTTCAGGATGAGATCCTTCTCTTTGTGAATGGAGGTTTACACAGTAGTCAAAGAGTAACCGTGATTTGGCAGATTTAGAGACCACAGCTAATAGGATAAGAACAGAGGACTCTCCTAGAAATTGGATCTTTAAGGCTTGAAGGTTGCAACAGAACAGAAACAGATTAGAGCAACACTACTGAGGTGTAACTGTCTGTAATTAATACCATTTTCATTTTCAATTTCTTCCACACCTCCTTTCCCCTACTTTTTTTTCCTTTTTACACTTAATCAATAAATTTGTTGCTGTCTTACAGTTTAAAGAAGAGATCTCAAGGCGGTTTAAAGCCAAACAGGACCAGTTGGTACTGATTTTTGCAGGGAAGATCTTGAAGGATGGCGACAGTCTCAGCCAACATGGCATCAAGGATGGCCTGACAGTTCACCTAGTCATAAAGACAGCTCACAAGTAAGGCTAAATTATTATACAAAACGGTCCCATACAGTTCAAGAGCCTTGTGGTGTCATCTTGGTGTGGGATTCAGTGAATAGTATTTGCAGTTGCATTTATGTTTAACTTCAGTATCTAAACAAACTATCAGTTTCCACATATACTGAATTTCTCCCTACAAATTACCCCTGCAGGGCAGGAGATGGTGGTAGCACCTCAGCCTCTAGCTCAACCTCCACTCAAGCAGGCAGTCCATCCACCTCTAGTCCAGGCACCAACCCCCCCTCCACAGCAGGTTCTACGAGCTCTGCCCCTCCACCAACACAGACGCCCAACATACTGAGTGAGTTCACCTGCGTTTAACTATTTTACAGTCAGTCACCCTTTACTTGTTCAGAATCACGTTCAGTTCAGGATTTAATCATGTCTAATAATCATCCACCTGTCCTCCCCCAGCTGGCTTTGGTGACCTGGCGAGTCTGGCTGGGCTGGGCATGGGCTCAGCTAACTTCATGGAACTTCAGCAGCAAATGCAGAGGCAGCTCATGTCCAACCCAGAGATGCTTTCTCAGATCATGGAGAACCCACTGGTGCAGAACATGATGTCCAACCCAGACCTGATGAGGCAGATGATCATGGCCAACCCTCAGATGCAACAGCTGATGGAACGCAACCCTGAGATCTCCCACATGCTCAACAATCCTGAGCTCATGAGACAGGTAAAGAAATAAAGATGGCTGAATGGCACTGATGTATTTAGCATAGACACAACCACAGGAGGTTCCCACTGTGTTTGGTCTTTTTATCCAGAATTTTGCAAGCTTCAACTGACTTGCCTCCTCTCCCCTTTGATCTCATCTCCCAGACTATGGAGCTGGCCAGGAACCCAGCCATGATGCAGGAAATGATGCGGAACCAGGACCGGGCTCTGAGCAACTTGGAGAGCATCCCAGGAGGTTACAATGCCTTGCGGAGGATGTACACAGACATCCAGGAACCCATGTTCAGCGCTGCCAGGGAACAGGTAGCTTGGTGGAATGTTTACTTATCAAATCTTTGTTTGTGTGCACTACATTAAACAGTGTTAGATCTGTTATTGTTTTATTTTTCAATGTTAAGTGGCTATCTACAGTATGTTTTGATGACTCTTGTCATTTGTCATTTGATGACTGTGTCTGATCTCTTTCCCTGTAGTTTGGAAGCAACCCGTTCTCAGCTCTAGGTGGCAGCTCTGAGTCTGGTGCCCAGCCATCACGGACAGAGAACCGGGAGCCCCTGCCCAATCCATGGGGCCCACCAAATTCCTCTAACCCTTCTGAGAGTGGAGGGGTCCCCACGGGAAGCACCAACGCCACTGGGGGCACCAACCCCAGTGTGTCCAACCCTTTGGGCATCAATCCTGGCAGTCTGGGCAATGGTAAGATAGTCCACGCCATGATTCTCAACACAGCATATTATTTATTAATTTGTTGGTTACTTGCAAGCTATTCAGTTACTGGATTTTCTTGTATATTCATATACATACATCAACTCCACTCAACATCCACTTGTGTATTGAAGGCATGTTCAACAGCCCAGGCATGCAGAGCCTACTGCAGCAGATCTCAGAAAACCCTCAGCTGATGCAGAACATGCTGTCTGCTCCCTACATGCGTAGTATGATGCAGTCACTGGCTCAAAACCCAGAGTTGGCCTCCCAGGTAAGCAAGAAATACAAATGCACACAAACACATTTACATGTACATAGCTACCACCAAACAGGAAACCCACAGTAGTCTTGAAACATTACAAACCCTGAAATTCAATATTAAAATCCTGTCCTAGAGCTCTTTATTATTCAAACTGCCTACCACATGTGGATCTGATTGTTTATATTGAACTCTTGAGTTTGTAATGAATAATAAATAGGGGGATCTAGTTAGGCCTGTTGTGCATTAGACCAATAAGCCCAGTTATTTAGTCCACATAGCGAACAGAGGGGATTGTCGGTTAAGATCACTTGCATTTTCAGGAAACTGAAAGAAAGGGTAAACAACACAACTCAGACTTATTTGCTTTTAATAAACATACTGTTTGCACATAAAACCAGTACAGTGGTGTTCTGCACAAGCAGCGACACGAAAGACAGGGGTTCTCCAGAACATTTTTTTTTGTGATTCAGCATTTGTTTGAAATCTTTCTAAACACAAATAATTTGAATATCATTTGCAGTGAGTAAGAAGCATAACCTGGAGTGGAATGACATTCCCCTGACCGTCTTTCTCTCTCTCTATTAGGTTTTGATGAATAATCCCTTGTTTGCTGGAAACCCTCAGCTGCAGGAACAGTTCAGAGCTCAGCTGCCCATTTTTCTGCAGCAGGTACTACACATATTTCAAGCCAATAACTCAGTCCTAGTTAAGATGTTAAGAATCTTCTAAAAAGGCACAAAAATTGTTCTGGTAATAGCACAAAGGATTGAACTGACTGACCTGTAGGGGGCAATATATTGTAACTAACTATAATCCAGGTGATGTGAGATTGATATGTATTTGTACATGATGAACATTTTTGTCTCAAGGATTGTTGATATCTTGCCATACATCTTTGCTACTAGTTCAAATAGTTTTGATAAGCCTGTAGTCATTACCTCATAAACTCATAAAACGGGGATACCAGCTTTTTGGCAGCTGCATTTCTTTAATTGTGCTTTTCCTTATCTCCTTTGCTTTTTAAAAATTAATTTGCGTTAGTTGGTCTGTGAATTGCTCTACTGCTAAATTCATTGCGACTCTCTCCATATGGTTGCAGATGCAGAACCCAGAAGCCCTGTCAGTTATGACTAATCCCCGGGCCATGCAAGCTCTAATGCAGATCCAACAGGGCCTACAGACACTGCAGACAGAAGCACCAGGCCTCATGCCCAGGTATGTACACACACAGATATATGCATTACATTAAAAAAAAATGATATTTGTTCAACTCTTGGTCTTTCTTTTGGTCCTAGTTTGATGTCAGGTGGAATTCCTGGCATACCAACAGGAGGGGGCATGCCCACAGAGAATCCGGCCTCTTCACCCAGCAGTGCAGGAACAAACACCGCCCAGCAGCAGCTGATGCAACAGATGCTCCAGATGTTTGCTGGAGGTGGTGGAGGAGGAAGTGCAACGGTACATACATGCACAGGAATAACATCTTTACACCTATATGATTTTTTTAACTTTTGATTTTTAAAAACTTGTGGTGATTTTCTCCCTGTAGACCCAGACCCCAGAGGTGCGGTTCCAGTCCCAGCTGGACCAGCTGAACGCCATGGGTTTCATCAACCGCGAGGCCAACCTGCAGGCCCTCATCGCTACTGGAGGAGACATCAACGCCGCTATCGAGAGACTGCTGGGCTCACAGCCCTCGTAAAGACATACAGTGCACACTGACACAAAACACATGCATACATACACACCTGACTCATACACACACCCAGCATCTACAGAGAACCAAGAGAAATTAAAGTGTATGGTCCCAAACTTTACAGAATAAACTCGGGCAGGATCTGTAAGACCCTCATTCTACATCTGTTCTGAGATCATTCCCTAGTCCCCATACTTTCTCTTTTTGGCGTCATCCACGCAGATCTCTGTCCCAGAGTGCTGCTGTAGAGCTGGACCGAACCACTCTCACCTTGAGGGGTGTTCTGGTGCAGAGAGAAGGGGCGAAAACCTCTCCTGAAAAGGGATTCCCAACCATTTCTTCATTCATTGTTTTCTTCGCATAAAACTGGAGTTTCGCAGACAGACATTTACACAATACAGATTAAACCAATGTGATGTGATTGGCCACTGGCTCTCTTTCATACAGGGCCATTATGAGACAGTGTGTTAGCATTTAACTCACAAATCAGTACACAAAGATCTTCTGGTACACAGACAGAACATCCTGTCCATACAGGAATTCAATCTCATTCCTCCCTCTTTCCCATGCTCCAGATTTTACATATAGCTGGTTTTTGCCCAAGATATTTTCACTATTTATTGCAAGCGCTTCAGAAAATGACGCCCTCCACACTTCCCTAAACTTGTAATTTGTCATTCCAGATAAAACTGCCCACTCTTGGGTTCACAGTGTCTTTTCCTTCTGAGGCACCACTGCTGTGCCTTGTGTCCTCCCCTGCCCTATAAGAGCATTGTCAGCAAATTACACCCTCACTAGGCAGGTTAATTAGAAACTCAAATAAATTCCACACATCATCCAGAACTGTAACCATAATCAAATATCACATTGCAGCAGCTCTGAAGCAGAGGACACTGTTAGAATGAATATGAATGAAACAAACAAGCTTTCTTTCATTTATTTTAATCTGATTCTTCATTTTATTTTCTTTTTCTTTTTTTTTTTTGAGGTGCAGTTAGTACCTAGAGATAATTATTATTTGTCTCGCATAAAATAAATGTGGAAATCAAGTGAGTAAAAAAATAAGTAAATAATGGAAAGGCTTTACAAACAATTCTGATATGGTGGCACCATACGTTTCTAAAATCAAGTTCTAGGTTGTCTTATTTTTTTTCCTTTTGAAAATCTCAGCATTGTAGTTGTGGTAACCTTGGCAACTGCTTCAATAGCTTTGCTTTGTCTGTTGACCTCAGCTGGAAAAAAAAAAACCATCTCCCAATTGAACATGTTGGAACTAACTTTTAACAGTACTGTACTAAAAAAAAAAATAAAACATGGTCAAAAACAGTCTCCGCTCAGTGTCAGTTGATCGTTGCCTTGTGATTCTCTGGCATTTAACTTCCTGTGAAATCCTCTAGTTCTTAGCCTCCCTCAGTTAATTAGATTATATAAATGTCACAATTTGAAAATGCAGTGAGTAAGTGATCTGTCTCTGGGGAACAAATGGTCACAATGAAAGATGTGTTTGTCTCAGTTTTCTTGACACTTTAGTTTACTGATACTATATTTCCCAATAATTCAAATTTCATATGAATAAACTGGTGTGTAACCCTAAATTCATAGGTAGTATGTAAAATTAATTGTAAGCAGGTTTGGAGAAAAATGTAAAAGCTATCAACAGGGAGGAATAAAAATTTACAGTTTTTAAATGTCCAGTGATAAATTATATGCCATTTTAAGTTCTTTCCAGGAAATTCCTTTGGAAATCTCCCAACTCCACACAGCCAGCTGAGCTCAGACACTTCCCTCTGAATACTGTCTCTGTCTGTCCTGGAGATTATCATAACATAGTTTGTTCCAGTTAATGTCTTATAAGTTATAAGGTAATTATGAACCCAATTGGCAATAGTATACAGGGCTATGTGTGGTAATATAATGATATGTTATTTAGATATAAGATCTCTGACAATGTTCAATTGTCGGAGAGCGTGTCGCCATTTTATTAATGGCGACACGCTCTCTCTCTGACACACAGATGCACCTGTTAGGTCAGGTTTACTGTCATACAAATGACAAAGTCAGTTGAGTGAGAGGAAAGCAAAGAAGAGGGTGGAGTCTGTTCTTGATGACTTGCCTGCAAGTGGTTCTACCTGTTCCACCTGCTCTCCTCCCTCCTGCCAGCCCTCCCTCGGGCGTCAGCTGATGAGGGTTCGGCAGGCCACAGGACACCTGCCTGCATGTCTCTCCTAAATCAGGAGCTACCCCTATCCACAGATAAGAAGAGAAACGGGAGGGTACAGCTGAACCTGTTCTTTTTTTCTCCTCCATTTTCACATTTAAGCTCTCTCTCTCTCTCTCTCTCTCTCAGTGTGGAGAGAGAGAAAGAGGAGTGAGGATTTGTTTTTTTTTCTGTCTTGCTCTGCTTTGGGAGCTAGTATTAAAAGTGGCTTCAGGATATTTACTGAGTGAAACGGGAACCTGTCACCACTGAATGCAGCATGGGGTCTGATGACTCGTACAATTTTGTCTTCAAAGGTGAGTCGTGTTTACTTAAGCTGTGATTGTGTAGGAGGAGATGAAGTAGTGTATATTGTTGTATATCTGTAGATGTTGAAGCTGTCAGGTGCAGCTCTGACTGTAGCTGCCTGCTATAATGTCCGAGGCATGAGGAGGGAAAACAAGGAAGTGATACTTTTGTATACTCTGTATTTGGCAGTAAACCATTTGACCTTTGACCTTTTAGGAAAAACTTGAGCTCACATTTCCAGCCTCAGTTGGAGACTATTAAGGTGGTTTGTATGTTTATTTCTTCGATTAAAATAAACTGCCTATGAATTTTCATTCCATTCATTCCAAAGTAAAGTCAAACATGGGGTAGATCTGCCATGTGTATGTGATGTCATGGTGTCTGGAGTCTAGTCAGGGTGACAGAAAGTCTGCATATGTTAAATCAGATGAAACATATCTGATTCACTACAGAAACTTGTTGTTTTGACCCATGAGCACTTGATGTGTCATAAAACTTTGTTTCAAAAAGACTTTTAAAGTTTATAATGACTGTATTTCTCTCACTCTTATCTCATGTCTGTTAAGTGGTTTTGATAGGGGAGTCTGGTGTAGGAAAAAGCAACCTCCTGTCTCGCTTCACCAAGAATGAGTTCAGTCATGACAGTCGTACAACTATTGGTGTGGAGTTCAGCACGCGGACTGTTCAACTGGACAACTTTACCATCAAAGCTCAAATCTGGGACACAGCAGGGCTGGAGCGCTACAGGGCTATCACCTCAGCGTGGGTATACACTAACACACACACACAAATATATACATGAGTAATATGCACATAATAAAGAGGTAAGAATTATTGTGTGTGTCACATTCAGTGAGGCTGACTCCTGCCCACATCACACACCTTACACTAACCTTACACATCTCTCACTTGGTGGAATCAGGTATTACAGGGGAGCTGTTGGAGCACTGTTGGTCTATGACATTAGCAAACACCTGACCTATGAGAGCGCAGAGCGATGGCTGAAAGAGCTGTATGACCATGCAGACCCTCACATCGTGGTCATGCTGGTGGGAAATAAGAGAGACCTGGAGACCCTGAGGACCGTGCCTGCAGAGGAGGCCAGGGACTTTGCAGGTCAGTTCAGTGATATTAGTCATAATGTCTCCTTATACAAATTAATTTGCCAGTTCTTCTCAAAATAAAACATATATTTAATGCTCAGTACTGTATGGTTTGCTGTTTGAAAATGGCAGTTTTTGTTGACTGTGATCTTTGCTTTGTTTTCACCATTGGACCAATCCAGAGAAGAAAGGTCTTATGTTCATGGAGACATCAGCGTTGGACTCCTCCAATGTTGAAGCTGCTTTCAATGAAGTCCTCACAGGTAAGAGGGTTTCCGTAACTTTGTCAAAACAAACATCTTCAGTTTTCTTTGAAATATCTACTGATGTTTCTCCATTACTTACTAGCGATCCATAAGAAGGTGGCCAGCAGAGAGGTGACCCGTGGCTCCATTAGTGCTGTAACTCTCTCCAACCCCATTGGACCGACCAGCGAGGCACAAGAGGAGCGCAGAGGCTGCTGCAAGAGCTCCTAACAGACTGCAGCCCCCCGTAAACATCTGCTCTGTCCAAGCTGAAGCAGCTACATGGTTGCCTGTCGTTCAAGCCTGATGCCAGTCACACACAATTTGAAAAGCGAGGTACTTGCTTGACTCTTGACGAGTCAATGTACAAACCTCCATATATACAAAAGATATTTGTTTTTTTATATACAATATTTCTTGTGGTGGCTAATTGGTGCTTCTGCTATAGATTGCTATAAGTTTTGTCATCTCTCATCCTCATGTTTTTAAAGAAGAATTGTAAAGTCGTGTTGCTTTTATACAGGAATGCACTGGGATTAACTTGGAATAAATTATTCATATTAGTCTGTCTGCATGTAATTACCACACAAAAACATGACCTTATCTGCATTAGACAGATCATCTGAACTAGTTAAGGGAATAGGAGAGAGAGACCAAAGTCAGCTGACATTAGGACTTTTTCTCTGTGCTCACATCACATCACAGCTATGTGGTCCTATATTGCAAGTACAAAATTTAACTCGTCTGTGAGGAAAAAAACACATCTGTGATTATTATTCAAGACACCTATTCAAAGTCTTAAAATTGCCTGATCTTTAAGGGCTTACACTAAAGAAGATGGTTAGGAAAACTGCTGCACCATCACGAGTCAAAGATGTTCTGTCTCCTTCCAGCCTGTAGGGGGCAGAGCTGATGTTAAAAGGTAAATATGAAGCAGTCAGACTCTGTAGTGAGTTTGTTCCCTCCTTCGTTTCTCCAGTAAGTCTCATCCCATACTGTTCATTACATTAATCATCATGGTATTAAACTCATGTGGTGCTGTAGAGTTGTTGTTATGGCAGCAAACTCTGATGCCCTCTTCAGAAGCTAATCAGCGTGCATATGAAGTAGAAAATTAATTTACACTTTTCCCACAAATAGTAAATTCATTCACAGGCATTATGTCAGTGTGTGTTATTGTGCACACATGATCTCCAGACTAGGGGTGTAATTGGACAGGCTCAAAAGGCACGACTGAGAGAGCATAAATCTACAGCAGTGGTGGTTAATGACATTCTGGACACATAGTGCTCTATCTCTGGCTCACAGATGTGCATAAGGAGCTTTTACTGTGCTTTTTTAGTGCGTGTGCATGTGTCTGTGCAGCATCCCCAAGCAAGATTTCTCTGCTGGAGATCATTTTGCGACAGTGAAATGACCACTAATGGTTTTAATAAGTTTCTCTTATAAAAATATGAGAGGGAAGTCTCTGCACTGGGCAGTAAATGTTTAATTATTTCCTGTGAATAAGGATATTTTTATGGGCTGAGTAAAGGCATCTGTTGTAATAATCCATGCGGGCTGAGCAGGCTGCACAGGTTGAAAGACTGGTCATGGAATCTATAAATCTCCCTCTGTCCGTAGCCTAGATATGGAGGTGATGTTTGCAAAAAAAAATTCACGAAATTGAAAAAAGCTCTTTATTCGTTGCGTCAGAATGAGAGGATTGAACAACGAAGCAGGAAAATTGCCCCTGGATCTGTGTCTTTCTGACCTCGCCTTTAAAACTCAGAGTCGTTGGAAAGAATTGGATTTAGCAGATACATGTGGTGGCCATTACCCACATGCTACTAGACATGTGTAGGCTGTAAAAAGTGTGTCTGAAACCAGGACTCATATCTGCTAAACTGATGAGTGGTATGGCACCTTTGACCCAAATGTGGAGCTGTTTATCTCCTGTTTAAGAGTCCTGCTCCTTCAACGCCTTGGCTCTGTGGAGAATCTTGCCCTCCAAGAATTTACAGTTGCAGCATCACATCTGTATGGATTTAATTGTGACCTTTGTATTCTTATGACCTTTGACCCCGTCGAGCTTCTCTAAAACCCACACTTATGGAATCCATTATTCTTTGTTGTCTTTCCGTTTCTCTTTTCCACCTCGATTCCTGATTTCTCAGACTTCCTGACTTTTTCCGACGTGGCTTTGTGAGACCTTTTATTCTGCTGTTTATTTCTTCTTCCTGTTGGTTTGTGGAACCAACAGACACAGTGTATGTGCAACCACAAACCCAAATAAGCCTATCAAGTGATGCAAGCTTTCATTCATGTATGCAAGATTTAAAAAAACAAACAAACAAAACATCTCTGCTCTCGTGTCCCTCAGTTATCTGTTTCTCTCAATGTGAATTAAACATAAGTGTGAGTTAGGGGTTGGTGGTTCAATCCCTGGCTCCCTCTGTCAACATCTAAGTGTCCAAGAGCAAGATTGACTGAACCAAATTGCTCCTATTTGTCAGACCAGCACCTTTAATGGTAGCTCAATGACTGCATTTGCATGTTTTTTTTTCACATATCAGCAAGATGTGAGTCTATTAAAAGATAATATTAAAATACAAGGCTCCTGAACATGCAACTGACACTAACCCTAACCCTGACACTTGTGAGTTGTTCCTTTGTCAAACTGTGTGGGTGTGCATGCATCTGCGTATGCAAACACAAAACCAAAGTCCAAATACGGGAGTGTGTGACAGCCTACATTTCTCCATCATCCTGCATCTGTCACAGCTTGTCAGAGGAGAACACAAATTTGAGATTTTTTCACGTCGGCTGACATCATCACATAAATAGAATCAAAGTCAATGCACGCTGATTACCATGGTGATGTTGTTATGGCGACCAATCAAAGGGAGAGGTGAGCTGATGGGTGGCTATGTGTTCAGACTCTCTGCTCCCCAAAATGCGCAGTGGAGAGGCAGCTGAAAACGAGCTGAGAGGTGGATTATTGCCTGGAGGCGACTGCAGAGAAAATGTTAAGAGTGTGTTTATCACCCTTGCTTGAAGAACTGAGCTGTTTAGTCTCAGCTCAGCTTATTATGAGATTAAAATGTGCTCAAAAAAATATACCATTTATATGCCTTCTTATGTTTAGCTGTATCAACTCCCCATATACTTTAGTCAATTACCTCCTTTAAAAGGCTTTAATTTCTTAATGGAGCCTGTTGAGCTTGGCCGTCTGTATTCAAGGCCCAGCTGGGGTCACAAGTTTCCTTTCCGGCATGCAATTAAACAGGTTGCCAGCGACAAACAGAGCTGAGAGCCTCCATGTCAGTCCACTTAACATAATATTACATACCTCAGTTGCCATGACAGCTGCAGTGTTTGTCTGTGAGTCTGTGATGCTAAATGGCTGCAGGTGTAAATTGATGCATTGAACTATTATTTGAGTGCTGCTTTGAGCTGAAACCTGAGACCAGAAACAGTGTAAAACAGCACCGACATTAACATATCATCTCCACTGTGATATGTGAGCTTTCTGCTGAGTTTTTGTTTGGGCTTAAGTGGTGACATCTGCAGAATAGCAGGCAGATCGTGTTTTAATCTGTGAATGGTGACTTTCTCAGTTATATAATAAGCAAAATAAAGAAATATACCCAAGTAATGATACTTGACTTTTGCCTGGTTCATGTAGCTGCCCTGACCACAAATACACTGACCTAGAAATTTTTAACAGCTGACCCAACATCTTACCAATCAGAACCAAGTTTCACACCACCACTTCAGTGGTGATTTCTTACCTTGGCACAGCTCTTACACTTGACGAAAGAAGACATCTGGCTAAAACTTGAATATGAAACCCTGAGCTTCCAAATTGTGTGTGTGTATGTGTGTGACTCTTAGAGAAACTTCTCAGCTGCTCCTTCCAAAGGAGGGGGGAAAAAAATTCAATAATACCACCCAGCCCCTAAAAAAGCTCTGCTCTTTCTCAGAGAAACACAAAACGTCTGGCAATACAGTAAGTGACAAAATGGGCGTTAAATTGAGTTTATGAGTAGATATTTCCATGTGTGTATTTTTCTCCTCCTCCTCAGCTTTTGTTCCATGCAGTGTGTGGACGGAGGTACAGTCCAGATAAAATGGCTCAGCCACGAGATGAGCCTTGAACCTGTCTATACCAGTTATTTACATACAGTAGGTGCACTTCACATATATTGTTTGCTCCAGTGAGTAATTTCCTTGATTGACCCTGAGTGGAGACTGTCTGTGAGCCAGGCGTATTATTTCATTTCACTTCTTGTTATGCAGGTCATTGTAGTGAGGTCTGTGCTTCCTAATCAGAAATGGTCCAATTTTATGTGCATCACTAATGAAAAGGCTTGTTAGTTCAAGCACAAGAACACACAGGGGCAGTGTGAGTGTGCATTTTTTTATTGAGGACAACAGTTGTTGAATTGACAGCCTTCCTGAGCCAAATCTCTCTGGAGTTTTGTGTTGTGGGAAAACACATGTTGTTGTCCACTTTGCTGACATAGAGCGGGAAAACATGCTTGGGCTTGAGGACAAGAAAGTTGAACCAAGGTCACCCCGCCGACTGAACTCTCCGAGGATGTGGATGTGCATATGTGCGTGTGCAGAGTCTTTTTAAGTGAGTGGATGCATAAATGCATAAACCTGCATGAAAGCCTCTGTAGCCTACATGCATGCCTGATGTTTTTGGCTGTGTTGTGCTGTAGTTTCCTCTCTATGCAGTGAATGCTCCGACATGCATCTAAAAATACCTTAGGCCTGAGAGGAAAAGGAGCTAGGATGGAAACCAGTTACAGGAGCATACAAGGAACATGGGGCTCCTTCCAAAAGACAGCAGCCCAGAAGGGAAGCCTGCAGACACGAGGTCACACTGTGATCTGAAGAAGAAGGATTTCCCCTCATTCTTTCGAAGGTGCAGGTTTTAATTTTGATACACGCTAAGCTGCATAAGTTACTCTGATAAAGATGGGTCTCCATTTGTTTTGTGGTGCTATATCAAGTTACACTCTGCGGTATCAAACCCAAATGTGCCTCTTGTTTTGTGTATGTGTGTTGGCATTGAAGGATGCACTAACCCAGGGTGGTACTGTACATTCATCAAGGTAATTTCTATTTAGGCTCCTGAATCAAAAACAGATTTCTGAGAGATGTAGATACAGTCAGGGGTGGACTAGTACACGAATCGTGAGGAGATGAGGAAGAAGAGCACGAGGAGGAAGAGGAGGAGGGGGCGGGGTGGTGAGGAGGAGGAGGAGGAGGAGGAGGAGGGAATCCAGATGGGAAGGAGCAGCGTCGGCGCCGCAGGAGAGAGATAGAGGAGAGACGGGCTGTGGAGGAGAAGACGCAGAGTCTGCCTGGGGATGAAAGACACTTTGATCAAACACTGAACAATCGGATTTTATTTGGTGCCGCCATGTATTTTGGTATGTAAACGGTGTGTCGTGCTTTGAGAGTTGTTTTGTTGTTTGTTGGTGATAACGCAGCGGAGTAACTTGTTGCTATGTTGAAATGGATGAGAGCTTAGTGAAGTCAGTCACCTGCACAGTGGGAAACACACAGTCAGTGAAGCAGCAGTTCATTCAGTGCATCTTTACAATATAAAGGCTGGATAATATTTGCTTTAATTATTCAAGATGAGATAGAAAAGATAACCAATGCTGGAGAAAGAAAATTACAAATTACTAGTAGTGAAGAAAGGATAATCAACTGTAGGTAAAAGACCAATTAGCTATTAGTGCAGCGTTTGATTATTTAATTATAGTTAATGCTGAACAATTGCTTCTAATATCATGTATCAAGTGACCATCTAAGGTCGTTTGTGTGTGTGTGGGTGTGTGTGTGTGGTCTACAATCCCTCATCTGATCCACGTGTCTCTTGTATCATAAAGTCAATTCTTGCAAATTGCAAATATTCAGGTAAAACATCTTTGCCCGCGCGCGCGCGCACACACACACACACACACGACTTTATCCGGCTAGTTAAAGGTAATCAGACTAATGGCAGAGCGGATGGGCGTGTTGTGATTTTGATTATGACGATTACGCACGCGGGCTGGTCCCGATTCAAAGTGTAATCAGACTCAGAGAACATGTAAACT
Source organism: Rachycentron canadum (assembly GCA_038496675.1). NCBI lineage: Eukaryota > Metazoa > Chordata > Actinopteri > Carangiformes > Rachycentridae > Rachycentron > Rachycentron canadum. The sequence goes on along the minus strand of CM076663.1, from coordinate 11,923,296 downwards.
ACACAACATAGTCACAATCTGGACTCGGCAGCACAAACAAGACGCTTATCACACAGTTAGTTATGGCCACGGAGCCGTGTGTGTGTGGACGTGTATAAACATGTTTTGCGTGTGTGAGTTTCATTTTGATATCATAATGGGCTTTGTGGTGTGGGTGATTGTGTGTGCACCTCTCTCTCTCTCTCTCTCTCTGTAGCTGTCGTCTCTAATTTGGCACCTGCACACATTATTTGATTAACCTTCAGTTTCCCAGCGCGCGCGCCTGTACACCAGGGACAATCTGAAGGTCTTTATCAGGTCATTCTCAGTCTGAGTCAGTTTTTGATGAATGATTTAAGTCATTTTTAACCAAAAGTTCCAAAACAATTCAATTTTATCTCGTGTGAAATTTCCCTGGTTCTTACAGTTATTACTTTAAACTGCATATCTTTGGATTTTTGGCTTTATCATTTCAAATTTCTTGGAAATTTATAATGAAACTTTTTTTATTATTATTATTTTGTGGGTTTTTTCTCATAGAGCAAATGATGAAGTGATACTGAAAATCATTATTTGTTGTGGCCTTAATGTGTCACGCTTTTAGAAACATAGTTGAAGAATCAATATTTTCCCACCCAGCATAATCATATACATGCTGTTGCTGCTATTGCTATGATCAGTGTTGGGAGCAGTTGTCTACATATTCTTTCTTTATTAGTCAATCTACATAAAAGTACAAGATTATGAAAAGTAAAACAATATATAATGCAGTATTCAACTGTTATGTATATTACATTACATGGATATCATTGCAGTTGGACTCATTTAAAATTTTAATCTGTAACAATGACTCATATTTTATCTTTGTGAAAATCTTAATCTGCAAAGAACACTGTGCTCTCAAGTGCAGTGAAGTAGCGAAAGGACAATAAACACACACAAGTACTAGTACCTCAGCCCTGCACTGTAGTACTGTATGGAGTAAGTGTATGTGCTTACCTTCTGTGTCTGCTTGTCATACAAAGTCAACATTTTATGCTCCTGCTAATGTGGTGAGTGCTTGTTTCAAACTAACTTTAGACAAAGAGAATTTGGATCTGACTGAAGCTTTACCTTGTTTCACTCATTTGAAGAGGACAATGCACTTTCATCAACACTGGCGTTGAACAACATAAATGTAAACGTGGCTGATGAGTCCAACGTCCAGTCCTGACACAATACCATCAATTTATAGCACAAAAGCTTGAGCACCACATGTCTTCACCTTTTTCTGTCTAAAAATTAAACACCTTGTCTGTATTGAGTCATTACACCATATGTTTATCTGTCTACCTGTCTCCTCCCTGTCGTGCTGTCTCCTAGGTAATGTGTGTCACAGCGTTGTGCCGCCGTTGGCCCGTCCCACGCTGTGCAGAACCCAGCCCTCCCCCGACCCGAAGCCCCTCCTCCCTTTCCACCTGCTGCCTGGATTCACTGATGTGAGTACTGTCAGTCATTGTAGTTGTCACGGCAACCACAGTCTCACCCACTGTACTCAGAGAAAAAAAATCCAAACCCCAGACGTTGACTTTATCGTGGTGATTTCTGCTGCGAGTGGAGGAGTTTGTTTCACGGAGGACCCTGCTTGCGTGGAGTTGTTTTTCTGTACACAGATGTATAAGCGCGGTGCCCACATCTTTCCAAATATATCACCTCTGATGCAGAGCTGTGACATTTCTACACAACCTGAGGGGTGGAGCTGATTCCTTGGTATTCCTCACACAGAGCTTTTCTCAGAGCTGTCTCTGCCCCAATGCTCATGAAGGGTGAAGGTGGAGGGAGCCAAAGCTGGCCAAGTGCAAACCCTAAGGAGAGTCGATGTGTCAGCTGGAGCTGAGGGCTGCCGTCTGGTTTACAAGGGAATTGTGCTGTATGTCTTCATACACTTCTGCCTGTATGATGTGTGAAATCATTTTTCTGTCTTGAATCAATTTAGTATATGTAATGTAGCTAGACTACACAACTGACATGTACTCACTGCTCTAACCATGCAGGCATTTCTTTTTTTGTGTGTGTGTTTGTTTTGAGCACATAAAGCCGAGAAAATGTGATGTGGTTGTCCTCACACACGTTAATACCAAACCCAATATGAAGCGAAGAGGTTGAAAACCATGAATAAGCCCATCACCGAGTCTTGCCAAATAGCCACTCTGAAGCAAAATGGACTGTTTTCTTTTTGTTCATCCCTTTACTTTATTTTGGTCTCATCTCTAATCTGTGATGTGCGCTCAGATGTTTAGAAGAGATATACAGAAAGACAAATCAAGGGTTTAAAAGTTTAAAAGAAAAAGAGTGTGTATTTGCTGAACTGTTAGTGTCAGTGTAGTAAAGTTATGTGTGTGTGTGTGTGTGTGTGTGTGTGTGTGTGTGTGTATGTGTGTGTGTGTGTGTGTATGTGTGTGTGTGTGTGTAACCTTGTAAGCCACCTGAGGAGAAATGAGGCATCGCTCTGAGTCTGGGCTCCCTCTCCTTCTGTTTCCCCCTGATCTCCTCCAGCCCTCCCATCTTTTCTACTTTCCTGAGTTGCTCTTGCTCCATCGCCTTCTTCACTTCAGTCCTCACTTTGTATGTATTTTCCACTTTGTCTCTGGCTGTCAGCCTCCCCATCCCTCATCCTCTCAAACGCTTTTCTGGCTTCTCAGCTCCTCAGCTCTCCATTCCTCTCTCCACTGACCCTTCTCCTCCTGTACTGCAAATAGTCGAAGTAAAAAAACAAAAACATAAAAAAAAATTACAAATCTCGATGAAATTGTTTGTCTCTACCACTTTCTCCTGGTGGACGACCTTCACTCTCAAGTCAGAGTAAGCACAGCTTGGTGTCGTTCCAACACCATCCCCTCTCACCTATTGAAAACTGCTGTTTCTCTCCTCTCTTTCTTTTTATTTCATCTCTCGTATTCTTTGGTTACAGCAATATTACACCTGAATACTTTACTATCATATATGACAAGGGTAAGCAGTAAATTCTTGTCACTGGAGGAACTGGAACCAACAAATTTTGCTGTAATTGCTTAAAAAATTGCTAAAGTAAATGATTAGAAAAATAGTTTATGATGGATTTTAGTTGAACTGATGAATCGATCATTTGTTTGTTGTCTGTTGGCACCTTTGAGGTTAGGAGAGTATGTTCCTTGGTTGCTTTTGAAGTTTTTATCTAAAATTTGTAGAATGGAAACCTGAAAAGAGACTTTTGCCTGTTTTTTTTCAGCAAACTAAATAGGAAAAATAAATATAAAGTATAAAGGGAATCTTCTCCCTTTTCTGATTTGAACCTGTGGGTGTTAAGTAAGTGGCCACACAGCTGAACTCTTGCTGCCTGAGTTTTCTTCTGGTGTGTGTGTGTGTGTGTGTATAAAACCCTGAATGTAGATGCACTGTGTGTTTGTCTGTAAAGTGCTGTACAGTTTGTTTGGTGCCCACATGTGGGCTGTTGTGGTTACAAAGTTGTACGTGCGCATTGGTGTGTGTGTGTGGATGTTTGTCGTGATCCAGGTATCCAGTGCTGCAAACTTCACCGGCGAGTTTGGTGCCATTTCTTTTCTCAAAGTGGAAACAAAACGTGTGTTTGTTTCCAAGCAAATAATAATTTAAATGACAAAGAACCAACAGCAGCAGCTCATTCATCATAACCTCCCTGTTTTAGGTGCTTGACGTCATGCATTCGCACATAGCTCTGAAGCTGGTACATAATGTAAATCCAGGAACATTAATCATTATAAATGTTGAGGCTCTTGACTGTGCTCCAGGTAAAAGTCTGCTTTACTTCACTCGACCATATGTTTCAGCCATAACTCACTCCCTGGAGCTGAGAACGTCTGACACATCACCACTGCTTTGTCTGAAGGGAATGTACTGATTATAAGTGATGCACTGTGGTGGATGTCATGTTTTTCTTTACTTTATTATTCACCAAATGTGCGGCTTTTAATGCTACAATAAGCAGAGATTTGTTTCAGCAGGTGATGTAGTATGTATGAATGCAGAAGAAAGAAAGAACAGCCAGTGAGTAAGAAGGGCAAAATGACTTTGATACAGGTGCTCGTTCATCCCAGAGTGTGGAGTGGGGGGGAAGGGTAAGAGAGTGAGTGTATAAGGAGGCAGAGAGGTGACTTTGATCAGACAGAGGCTAAGGGAGAGGCAGAAGGTTCAGAGGGGAGCAGATGGGGGGGTGAACTGAGGAATGTGTGATGGAGAGTCAGATGGTGATACAGGAGCCTTGGGGCTACAAAGGGAGGAGGGGATGGAGACACACTTTTACTGATGTTAAACTGTTCAGGCTCATACAGAGAAACATAAAACTACGCTCATTATCTAATATATCTCTAATGTGGCCATGTTCTTATTTACATAGCTCTTATCACAAACATTTCATAAACAACTTCTTGATTTTTATAATTTCTGGATTAGCATTTTATGCATGTTACACAGGGAAGATACATTTGTTTTTGTATTTGTCTTTTTGCTTTTTATATGCACAAACAGCTGCAGGGAAACAGGGAGATCAGAGACCAATGAGTGAAGACATACATTCCAGTGCAGCTGCCTGAAGTGATGATCAAAGAAAATAAGCAAGAACACACACACACACACACAAACACACACAGACACAAACACAGACACACGCACACACACACACACACATGCAGGGAGAGATTCTGTTGCATTTTTTTTCCTTCATTTTTTTTTTAACTTTTGAAAGGCAAAGAATTCATCTTTGGCACTAAAGGAACAGACATTATCTCCAGTGTAGTGCTACATCTTTCCCAGGGCTTACAGAACAAGCTGGCAGACCCATAACAACACATAAATTCTTACGTCACCTCCAGCCACATTTCCATAAAGTCTCCCTGGTTGTGACTGCTTATATGACTCCCTACATTTCATCACAGGTAATAGGTTTGCTTTGCTCCACACAGGCCAGTTGGGTTTTATTGCATTGTGTATATGTGCTCATTAAAACCACCAAGAGGTAATGTCCAGAGGTGCACATCACTGTGTGTGTCAGTACTATGTACACAAACACACACATACATGTGCAAAGATGGAGGTAGGTTTACTGCCTTCTCTTACACTCATAAAGAAATCTAGTCTGCAGGTGGAAAGGTAATTTTATAATTAGTGTACAGGGCAACTAAAACACCACAATACACCACATGGTTTTAAAAAATCTTAGTCTTAGAAAACTATTTTTTTCTCTCTGAATGCTTGTGGTAACTGATCACAGTTTGCAGGGAGTGTTTCAAAACCTTCATTTCAAACTGTGTCAGTGAAAACACCATCAGTTTCATGGAGTCTTCTTGGAACAGGGCTGGGCAAGGAAACACACCCCCTGTAGGTTTTAAAGATGGCCGTAAAAAGTTTGTAGTTTGTCCATCATGGAGAGCAGAGGATGTTAGCTTCATGGTGGTCCAAATGGACTCCCATAATGACATGTTGATGTTTTCACTGCAGGATCAGATCAGGATCTGTACATTCTTTGACATTTTCAAATTACACCTGTGGCATCATTTACTTCCCTGTTATCTGTCTGAACCTGTAGTTGAACCCTAGTTAGCTATGTCGCTTTTTGTTTAGGAAATGCAGGATGAGCCAATATCTGACCTAGGAGTGAAATTCTGACTTAGTGCAGTATCTCTTTAAAGCACTTATCTATCCTGGCCCTGGTATCTCTAGAGCACATTCTTACAATGTGAATATCTTCTTGTTGCCTCCAGTGAATGATTGTAAATGTTATTGTATGCACAGCTGTATGTGAAACATGTGGTACACCAGCTGTGTTGTGCTTGCTGCTGTGTTCATGCACCTGACAGGGTGCAAGATCAACTACTCCCCTATTCAGCTTCTTCTTACAACCCCCCACCTCTACCCTGAGATATTATAAATCTTTGCTTTTCTTGATGGAACACATTTGCTTGCAGGCAGCATATCATTTACAGCTTAGGTGACCACTGTCACAACCTACTCAGTCTTGTCTTTCAAAATCCTAAACCAATCATGACCCTAACGTTCCACTTCCGCTTTGTTACAGATGGATCACGTCCATAAAGCTGTGATTGGCCCAGGCTTCAGGCTAACCTCACCGCTGAAGAGAAAGCCCAGTTCTTGCGGAGTCTGCCGACTGAAGTTCAACTCTGAAGTGGGTGGTGCCACTCGGAAAACACACTTTAAGTTGTTTTTCTTTCAGAGTACTTTCATTTCTCACACACACCCTTGTATGACAGTTTAACAGCTGAGGAGACCTGCCCTTGTACTTGGCTGTTGTACTTGTTCTGAGGCATTGGAGCCTGATTTCTTAAATCACAAGGTGAAATGTGCATACCTCTAATATCCGACCTGTCTAGAGCATTATTTTTCTAGTGTGCTTATTCCAGAATGATTCACATGGACTATCTTGTGTTGTACTGCAATACAACATCACACCAATTTCAAACAACAATAGATATCTGAGAAAGTGTAGCACTGAAATCACAAAATGCATAGAAAAGCAAAAGACTGTTTTACTCCACTATTTGCAATTGCAACTAATGAAAAACCACTTACATCAGAAAACACACAACAAACTTTGATTTACTTGTCTTGTTTTCTGCTGATCAATGTGTGTAAGAGAGCAGCCTCTTAAACTCACAAAACATTGTGAGCTTTACAAAACTTAATAATTGCATGTAGTTAGTTTATACCTTTGTGTTTGCTGTTGTGCACACAGGTGCAGGCTTCTTCTCATTACAGTGGCACCAAACATGCGAAAAGGCTGAAAGCTCTGGACACCCCAGATTCAAAGATCAGGACCTCTGAACCAGTCGCCAAGGAAACCACATCGCCTTGCTCACAGCCCTCCAGCTCTGAAGCAACATCAGGAGGTGCGTGCGTCTCTGCAGATCACTTCCCCTGTGTATGCAGACATCAAATGTATGACAGTGGTAGATATACAAATGCACAGCTCAAACCTCCTTTTCCCAGTCATGACTTTAACTCTTTGATGTGATAAACCTCCTGCTGCTCTGGGTTTTACAGTGAAGAGATTAAAGGTTGAGTATTATCCTCTGCTCCTTCTTCATGTCTACATTTACTGACCTCATTCAGTAGCCTCCTGAGATCAAAAACACACTGCAAATAGTTTGCATGTGATCTGTGGGTAGCTGTACAGTACATGTGCTCTGTGTGCAGGCACCTACAGAACATGTGTGCTTGGAAATCTGTCAGCACAAGTGTGGAGGTGTGTCAAAGCCTCGACTGCTTTCCAACGTATATATATATGTGTGTATGTGTGTATATATGTGTATGTGTGTGTATATATATATATGTGTATGTGTGTGTGTGTGTGTGTGTGTGTGTGTGTGTGTGTGTGTATATATATATATGTGCCAGTGCTGATGTGCTACTTTCGCATTGTGTGTGTGGGCGTTGAGAAATGAATATAATACATTTTTGCTGCAAGCTAAAGAGGAAAAAGATTGAAGAATTTTTCTTGACACTGTTGATATGAGTTTGTTTGTTTGAGAGAAAGAACGAGTGATCACTTTCAGTTTGGAGTTAGTTTGGGGGAAGTGAATGAGATGGCAGGAGCGCTCTTTGAAGATTACTGCAGCAAAAAGCCTCATTGGCCTCTCGGCGTGGGGAATCAATGGTAACAAACAGACACTTTCTCGACTAGGCAGAGCTAATCATTGTTATTAGCAAAGAATGAATCCTTAAATCAGCACATGGTCCTCCAGGGATCCTCCACAAAAGATAATAGAGCCAAATCATCTCTATACAAAAGTGTTCGTCTAAGTGCTGAGAGACAGATCCTAGGGGAAATCATTGATTATTAGTGCGATTAGAGAGGTTGGTAGAGCTCATAATCACCTGTAGCCTGGTGAGTTTTTATCTCTGTCTTCGAACAAGTTCAAATTAGTATTAGTATTAAGCTTTAAGAGTACAGGAATTTCATATGAATGGAAAGATATTTGTTCCCCAATCATCCAATGTCCTCAGTCCCCATCTCCCTCTATGTCTGCCTTCTTGCTCTCACACTAGTTTCTCCACTCTGTCTTATTAATGTCATGTTGTTCTGTTTTATTCTGGGTTTATTTTAGAACCCTCAGTCCCAAACTCTACCTCAGAGGTGGCACCATCGAGCAGTGGTCCCACTGAAACTGTGAAATCACCCCCTGAGACCTCCCTGTCACCCAGCCCAGGGACAACAGAGAAAGAGACACAAAGAGATGGAGACACTGGGGTTGCTTCCGAGGAGGAGACAGAAGAGGAGAAAGCTATACGTCTTCTCTACTGCTCCCTCTGCAAGGTGGCTGTCAACTCTGCCTCTCAGCTGCAGGCCCACAACAGTGGTGAGAAACTGTACTCATTGGAGCAGTCAAGCTTTGCCTTTTTATACTGTGTTTATATACTCTGCTGACATGACTTTATATCTGCACAGGCACTAAGCACAAGACAATGCTTGAGGCTAGAAGTGGCGATGGAGCCATCAAGTCTTTCCCAAGGACGGGGGTGAAGGCCAAGCTGGCCGTGCTGTCTGAGTCGTCAACTGGACTCCAGAACAAAACTTTCCACTGTGAGATCTGTGATGTGCACGTCAACTCCGAGACTCAGCTCAAACAGGTTTGTTGCTTAGACTGCCAAATGAAAAACAAAGCTTTGGAAGGTTAGTTGGGGGTGGTCAGCTGGGGTGAACACTGGTCAGGTGACAGAAACTGGCTCATCAGTGGAAGTGGAAACCCACTGCGAACCAGTTGTTTGTGAGCTGCTGTTTAAAAGCATTGAATTTGTGATTTCACGTCACCATCTTGGTTTTTCTGAAACCAGGAGAAACCATATTTAGAGGAGAAGGTGGAGCTGAGGAGGAATGAAGGATGGATCTGACCTGCTCTGTACTCTATCTTGCCTGTCAGGCAGCTCGCCATGTGTGGTACAATCTGTCAATCACACAGTAGCCACGCCCTAATATATACCTTGACCATAAAAATGTTTACTGAGATAATAAATTAAGTGAGAAGTAATGCCCTTTTCCCATAGACTTCTATATGATTGACCTTTCTGCAGCCAGCGGATAAGCCCCCTGATGGTCAGATATATTGCAGGTTCAAGGCTCTTCTGCATCACTTTCCAGACCTGGAGTCTATGTCTAATTTTACATACTTCTTACTTACTGTTCTTCTTGTGCATGTAACGCTATGAAAAGGTCAACTGTCACACAAATTTGGAATTCACTGTAGTTAACCAGGTACTAGGTGTGAACATCTCACACCTGTGGCTGTGAGTCCAAATCCCAGATCCCTCAATGTAATGAGCACAAAGACACTAAGCATAGTCTGTTTCACCTAGCACCTGAGCATGAGTTTCTGTTTGTGATGTGAATGCACAATGTAGGTCTTCATATTTGACTGTTTAAAACTTAACTTTGGCCAGGTGCTCATGAATATTTAGCAGTTAACTGCTGATTGTGTGTCGCACTGGCCGAAGCCATCTGTTTGTGCTTGTCAATCAAATCAAAAAGATTTCCAAACCCACCCCTCATGAATATTTTGAATCTCAAAGTCAGAGCCAACAAGGTATCAACATGCTGCCTGGATGCCTAGAAACTTTGATTAGACTTATTTTAATTTCCCTTTTACTGAATATTAAAATTTCTAAGCAAGGATGACTGTTTCTCTCCTGTCTGCCCTGTCTTTATGCAGCTCTGTATGTCAGGGTTTATTTATCTGAGTGTTTCTCTGCCTGTCCCTCTGCTCCCCTCCAGCACATCAGCAGCAGGAGACACAAGGATAGAGCAGCAGGTAAACCAGCCAAGCCTAAGTTCAGCCCCTACACTCCCACCCAGCATCACCAGAGTTTCCAAGCAGTGAGTACTCGGCTGTTACTTGATTTATTTTCACCCTCATCAGTGTGTTTGTGTACATAAGCTGATTCTCTAGAGTGTTTTCCAGGAAGCTCCACTCCCTACTGCCAATGAGATAAATTGTCAGTGATAGCGCCTAAAGAATCTTATGTCTGACAAAAAAAAAAAATGGCAGAAAACACTGGAAAAAAGACCAGATTCTTGATAAGATTGTTTGGTGATAACTGGGACAGAATAAACCTCCATTGGCCAAGTAGCTACTGAGACTTTATCTCCTTGTCCTCCTCTGGTTTTCTACTTAGACTACTTAAGATCTATTTCCTTGTCAGGGGAAAAAAAATTCTTGATTTGAGTTTGTTTGTCTGTGTTTCCTCCTCAGATTCGGCTAGCTCTACGGAAGAACCAAGACCTGACCAAACCTCTGGCCTCGTGTCTCCTACAGCGTCAACTTTCCGTCGCTGCTGCTGCTGCCATGGCAACACTGCCCCCCTTCCCTCTCCGGCCTGCCTCAAACTCAAGCCCTGCCCTGTTTCAGAGTCAGCCCCTCCCCCCTGCGCTGCTGCATCCAGCCCCTGGACCCATCTGTTCAACACACACACCGGTCCTGTTTTCCCCCTACTGACCCCATCGACGTCTCAATCAGATGAACTACAGCTAAAAGAAGAGCTGAAACCTCAGTGAGATGTGATTTAAGACAGGCTTGCTATACTCCACATACCAACTGATACTGTGGGTGTCATGGACCAGGACTGAAGACTGTTTGCTTGGGCCAGAACCATATGACAGGTTGGGATGGAGGAAAAATTAAGCAGCAAATGAGCTCTGATGTTAGTGTGTGAATGTGTGTGAGTGCATGCACAGATATAGCCATCACAGAAGTACAACTCTCTACAGTGGTTTTGCTTGATTCCATTACCTTTTATAGATTTATAAATAATCAGTGTAACATTAGAGAAAGTCCTTCTTCAAATGGAAACTAAGCTGTTCAATGCAGTAAAAATTTAAGAAAGATGCAGAATGGTGAACTTCCATGATGACTATAACGCTGTGTGTTTGTGTGTACAGATATGCATATATGAATGAATGTATGAATGCTAATCAGAGCATGCTTGACTCAAGATGTTTGTTATTTTCCAATAAAAAAAATAGCTGTGGATACTCTTACTCTTAGTGTGTCTCTCTTAGCGTGTGAAAGCAGCCTCATGCTTCAAAACCTGCACTTTATCAAATAAACTAAAAAAAATGCATTTCTTGCAGAAAATGCATGGGAGCCCCAACTAAGGTGGCACTTGAGCAAGACACCTCAACTCAAAAACTTTGACTTCCTTGATTTGTTTTTGCTCAAGACTAGAGAGGTCATTTAACATCTATGTCTATGGAGCAGTTGAAGGGGTCCTTTTTTGCTTAGAAAATTCTGTAAGTACAAATGCTAAAATACCTACACTGTGTGAAAGAAGACACATTTGCAGATTTGTGTGATGAAATTTTGGGATTTGGGAGTCAAGATTTGAGCACATATCACACTGTGTGTCTTTGGTTACCTAATCTAGCTGTGAACATTCTGCCTCATAGAAACCAACTGTAAAAACTACAAAAGATATCAACAAACTGAATGATGGTTTAATAGTTCCAAGTCTTTTGACCCCTCCTGACCCATTTAAAGTTTAAATGGCATCTGTAGTTAAAAGTATGCGGAAGCAGTTGAAGTTCAAAGTGGAGTAGGTTAAAGAGGACTTGAAGATTCAGTCCATTCACTTCTATTGAAATAATTTGATGAAACTATAGCAAAATGTCCTTAAAGGGCAGAACATTTTAATATTTTAATGATTTCTGTAACTGGAAGTACGTACCAATAGTTAGAGAATGAAGAACAATAAGGAGCGGCGATAACAGCTGCATGAATCAGCAGTTGCACTAATAAGTGCAATTGCATTTCAGCATAATCATCTGCTTGTGGAATGGACCTTTGTTACAAACAGATTTATTAAATAAGACACAATGCAGAAACAAACATCTAGTCCTTTCAGCTCCTTGTGTACTTGTTCAACCAGATGCTGACAGAAATGTAGATGTGCCAAGATGCAGTCAGGCATCATCCAAACCCATGATTCTCTGTATTCAGACTCTAACCTAAGCCCATTTCATCCTCTACTGCTACTTAGCAGCACGCAAAGACAAAGTCTTTCCTTGGTCTGTGTTCAGGTATTTCACAAAAAAACATAAGGAAAAGGGCTCATACATAAACTTTATTTAGCTTCAGGAAACTTTAAAGGCTTTTTTCAGACTATTTATTACTGAAGAGTACAGATAAACCTTTGTCCCACCCCCCGCATTCCCCTCCAGCTTCATTCTCTGAGATAAATCAAACCAGGAATGTTCTGACTGACTTTATTGTCTGTCTTTTTTGATGAGGTTTACAACACTGCTGCCTCAAGAAATGTGCAGCTCATTTTGGTAAGCTCATGTTTTTGAGTAAGTTAATTTCAAAAGCCTAGAGGTACAGGGAGAGTATGTGCTTCAGCTACAGTACAGCCGCTGATCTGAGGAGCTGCAGCAGGTCTATGGTTTGGATGCACTTGAGGGAGACTTTCAGATTCTGTCTCTGTTTTTTTCTGTCTTGTCTCTGCATAACTTTGACCTATGTGGAAAAAGTCACAGCAGTATTTCAGTTAGGACTAAATTTGTACAAGCACTGATGAGATTCCATGTGAACATGATCTGAATGTTTGTCATTTTTAATCTTTCTTAGAGGCTGACCTCAGTTCAGAGGCAGGATGCTTTTTCAACTTTCTTGAATTTAAATTCTTGTTTTTGTCTTTCATCAGACAGCTGACACCAAACTGGATCAATTAGTTAGATATTTTCTGCTTCTGTCCCCCGCAGCCCCTCCAAAGTAAATAATTCCACCAGCCAATTCACAGAGTTATCATCCAATCAATCACTACCTCCCAAATCTCCTAGTCGTCAGAGCAGTCATTATTATTATTATTATTAATTGTCTGGGGTACTGATTGTGAACATCTGTGTGTGGGATGCTCAATTCTCCTCAGGCTGTCGGATTCCAGACCTCCCTGGCCCCTAACTCCCTGGCTCATTCCCTTGCCAGCCTTCACTGTCTGTTCTCCTTCACCTTTTGTCTTTTTTTTTTTTTTTCACTTTGGTTATCTAATGATTACGTTCACTCTCTCACCAGCTTTCTGACTCTCTCTGTCTCATTCCTCGATCAAATTTGTGGCATGCGCGCGCACATGCACACATAAACATATGTCAGCAACACAAAAGCCTGACTTGGCATCCAGGGAAATTTTTATTCTCTGCTACCTGGAGAGAGTACAAAGTAGAGCTGTGCATGCCATATGAGGGCACTTTTACTTGCTGTTCCCGTACAAAGAAGACTATAATAAGCTTTTGGCATGAGGGTGCAGCATTTGGACTTCTGCACATTGCACTTTAATTCAAATCATAAAACAAAGGTGGTCATGGGTAATTGCAATGAGGCTATAACCAACAGAAATGAGGGATGGAAAAAAGTATTTTATGAAACTTGACTGGAAAGTAAAAAAATATTCCTGCAATCTGTCTTCTCAATCCACAAATTTCTTATCATAATAGTCTGCCTACAATTGACTGCTCTACAAATAAAGTTAGAATTAAATGAAAACAAATAGAGGTCAATCTTGATACTGTAAACTATATCATATAGTCAACTAAAACATATTTCCAGATTCCAGAAGATTCCACCCTCACTTGTAAGACAGGAGAAAAAATTTGAGAGTTGATTGAAAGAATTGGTCGACAATTTAGAAAATACAGTTTCTTTGCTTTCTTGAGTGTTAAATAAGAATATTGATACCATGTCTGTATATGTATGCTATATGTATTCACTATACATATAAACCTAGAGCCAGCAGCTGGTTATTAAGATTGAAGTATAAAAAAATGACATTATATTGTTTTATGGTATGAATATATGGGGGTTATGTCATGTACATTCTGCTTCCAGCCAATAAATTGTCTAGCACATAACACTCCTTTAAATGGTGAGTTGTTTTTTTCGCACTTTCGTTTTTGCATGAATGAAACAAGTTAAATATGAAATGTTAATTGCTGAGTTTTAGAGTGGTTTTATGTGGTTGCCTTCTAACAGAGGGTGGCTTCAAGCAATAATGCTCATGTAAGTTAAACTGCTGCTTCTAATGACCACATGGATATGATTCAATAAATTCAGTGGGCTAGTATTGTCACTGTTATGACTGACTCATTCAGAGACCTCACTAGCTTTGACCATTTGATAAACAGCAACACCTGCATCTTAAAGCGTTCATAGTATTGTACATCTAAAGGTTGGCAATCCCACACCACAATAGCTGCAAAAGCTGCCTTGTGAGAGCTGTGTTTCTCCAGGTGTAGTGGGAAGACAAAAGGTGAGCAGGTAGAGGGCTTCTGTGGCCTAAGCACCATCTGTCTTGGTCACCATGCTTCCACAGCTGTCAAGGGAGTAGAAGTTGAAAGTTCAGACATAGCCATCAATTGAACAAACCAATTCACTCCTAAGTAGCTATTGTTGCTCTTGTGGTACCAGACAGATTTGTTTAGTTCCTGTGTGAGACTCTCTGGTCCAGTGGAGGCAGTACAGCAGTATGGCATGAAGCAACAGATCAGTAAACAGGGGGAATGTTGGCTGTGAAGTAAATGGCGCAGTGGGATGTTGAAAAGAAGGCTGTAAGGCATAATGACCAGGCTGCAACCCACAGTGAACCGATTGTGTAACTGTGGCTTAGAACTGCTGTCATCTGTGTTCAAAGACCTGTGCTGGTACAGCAGTGCTCCCTCAGTTTGGTTTATTCATTTGATTCAAGTTTGATTTATTCCACAATATACAAACATAGGATGATCCAGTTATAGTAATCACTGTGCCACTTGACCAGTTATCTTCCCTAAATAAGGTTTGTTCATTGTGTTAATTAGATGATAAATTGTGTTCTAATTTTGATTTGAGACTAAAATCCAACTCTGACTGTCAACCTCACACCTCGATTCTGGTTTGTGTTGCATACTTGTGCCTCACTACCTGTTCTCATTGGTTCTGTTTTGCAAGGTAGCTTACTTTTGTACATTAAAATCAATAAAAGTAACTATTAATGAAATGTGAGGTGCCCCAAAGTGGTTAGAATTGGAGTGATTATTGATGATGATAATATATATAGAGAGATTTTAATAATTTTGGTTTTTAGAATAATTTCACACAAACTTCTTTATCTTTGCTATCTTTACACCACTCATCATGTTCTCCCTTGTGTAATGCCAAATTAACTCAACCAAAAAAACATGGTAAAGTTGTAGGTGGCAAATCTGGTTATCTGTTTTACGGTCTTGAATCAATCTACGATCCATAAAACCATCTATAGTCTGATTTCCCAAGCTGCTTCTGTCTTAGAGTTTCTGTCTTTGCTTTTGGGGTTGATTACACAACCTGTGTTATGATTTCATTACCATAAATTGTGAGTATGGCACCATACGCATATTTTCCATATTAAACAGTAGGGCTGTGTATTTTGGCCACAGCTGAGGTGAGTGCACAGATTAGAGCTAATACTTTTCATCTGGGAGAAAAAGATGATCTTTTCATTGCCCAGTCAAAGCATCTGGACAGTGACAGAGGAGCTAGAGATCTGACTGGACAGAGATGAGTTTGTGATCTCTTAATAATGATACCAGTCCATCACAGATAAATAAATTTTCTCTAGCTACTGTTACACTAAAAAGGCAATGTCTTCATCAGTGTTGACATCCAAAATCATACCTGTATATTTATTTTGTCTTAATTTTCTGGCTGCCACAACACACCCTCCATTTTTATTTTCAGTCCCTCCATTCTGTCCTTTTCCTGTACCTGTGATAATAAGTTTCTCTCCAGGCATCTGACACGTGGATAGTCAGGGGTGGTATGAAATGACTGTGTGATGGATTTGTCCATTAAAGCAAGCTGAGCTAAAACCTGTGGAGTCCCTCTAGCTGTCTTTCTGTCTGACATTCTGTGTTTCTCTCGCTCCCTCTCTGTCTATCTTTTTCTTTTTAATACAGACTCACAAAAACAGTCTCACACACAGAACATACCACTCACTATTTCCCTGCTGTGAAGGAACAGCTGTAACATTTACTTGCTTTTAGCAAGAATAATACACCTTTTATGTAAACAGAGGTGATCTTATTATTAAAACAGTGAGTCATTTCAGGTTTGTATGGCTCACTTAGTAACAGAGCACCCCTACCTACAACACTTACTCAAACCTCTAGCCCATACTTGAGGGCCATGCCTGTTACTAAAAGGAACTTATGATGTTAGCTACAGTTGATGTGGGATTTTTTTTTTACTGTAATACATTTTTATTTATTTAGTTTGTTTGTATTAGATCCTAACTGCTACATATCCTTGCATAAGCAAAGTGGAAATAATCCCATTGAGAACATCTGTGGGAAAAATAAGGCAAATCTATCCGCATGCTTTAAATCAAGCGTATTGCCCAAGAGTACAGGCCTGTTTTACAGCTGAGGCACCCTGCTGAAGTCATTTGTTTTTAGAGAGTGACACTGACAACACCCACTTTGCCAAAACCCTCTCTCTAGCCTCAATATGCCATTCAGTTGGCTGTCATGGACACTTTTTTGGATCCTCACTGACAAAAGGTTCAAATAGACATTGCATTAGCTGCAGTGCCATGCAAGAAAGGTCCAAATTTCTTCCCTGCACCCTGCCAAGTAAGACATGCGTGTTTGACTTTCACTTGGGAAAGTAAATGAGATCATGACTGTATTCACTGTAATTCAATATTTATGGAACAGTTATTAAGCAAAACCTGTGAAGGGTAGGGATAGGCACTTATGGTATGGGAGCTTAGTTTGAAGCATGAAGACACAAAAGCAAACGCATATGTGTTTAGTCCCCCAACCTAAAAAAAAACAAAAACAAAAACAAAAACACTTACAGATACTAAAAGACTTAGCCTTCCAGGTCAAATGAAAACTGCATTGCTCTAATAATGAACTAACTTTCTGAGCTACCGTGTTATCAAAGTTTGAAAGAGCAATGAGTGTTTCTGTAAAACCTCAAGAAATGTGGCTCAAACATTGCCTGTCTATGGGCTTTTAGATTAACACAATTTATCAGCTCCATCCATGCAGGAGAGAATTTTACAGAGTACAACTCGAGCTCTTATCTCCAGCAGTCAATTATAAATACTCAATTAGTCACTTTAGAGAAGCTGAATGAGCCTGACCCTTGATGATTATAAAAAGAATTTACATTTTTAAAGAAATATTATAAACCTCCATTTCCCAGTGTTGCACACTCTTCACTTTGCTTTGTGTGTTACCTACAAACAAACAAATTAGATGGGCAGGGGGAAAGGTGAAGAGTCTGACTGAAACAACATTATAATTAGATATTTGGTGTGGAACCTTATATTCTACTGTTTGGTCCCAGAGGAACGGACGAATAATGAATATTAAATTAGTTTCTACTCCTGTGCAGGGAAATGTAATTTCTTCTTCTGCTGTGCATTAGCGCCATCTAGCTAACGGTCCTCTTACTAAGAGGAAATGACGTCGTCTTATATTCCTACCAATCAGCAGGCGCGGCTCAAAATTCGAACGTCAACTCGCTGAAAGTCGGATAAGATGAGACATATTGGATTAGTTTTTCTGCCTTATTTAAACAATTAACACATTTTTTTGAGGTAATAATTTCCACAACAGCTATTTTTGGCGATATATATATTCAGATAAGTTGGTAACGAGTTGCCGGAGAGAGCCTGTCGGACTATCTGCCGTTAACGTCAACTAGCGTGCTAATTTAGCCAGGTTATCTTAGTCGTTTGTTTTGCTAAGGTTTGTCGCCATCATGGTGCGCTGTTGATCAGCGGGACATCGGAAAAACACTTTGAACTGATCGAAGATCCAGAGCCATGGTGAAAGAACGGGTCCAGAAGAAGTCCTTCCAGCAGAGTCTGGAGGACATCAAGGAGAGGATGAAGGAGAAGAGGAACAAACGGCTTGCTAGTGCATCGGCTCCCAGGAGAGGACGGTCCAGAATGATAAACAAAACCAGTGGTGAGGAAATTAAAGCTTACCTGGCACGGCAACATGTTTGCTTAAGTTCAGTACATTTTCCATGCTTAGCTTTACTTGCATCAACCTATATTCATTGACTGACTGTAGGATGTATTCAAAGATGCAGAAGGTGATATGATAATGGGATTTTGCCATGTTGTTTCCTAGGGGCTAACTCCACACAAACCATCTTGAAGGGTGTCCAGCTGAACAACAAGTCACTGGCTGTAGCCCTGCAAGCTGAGAAGGAAAAAGTGAGGCAAGCCAATGCAGTGATCCTGCAGCTGAAAAGAGAGCAACAGGCTCTGTTCCTTCATCTGCTTCTGCTCAAGAGGAAGCTCAAGGAGCAGGAGGCTCTGGCAGCCAGTGTTTCAGAGGTACAGTTTGGAGACCTGTTGCTCAATTCTGTCCTTATCCAATCCATGTTTCACGTTTAAGGGGGTTCTGGGTTTTCCTGCAGTTATCCAAATATGTAAATGATTTTAAAGTACTATGTGTTATTGTAGAATGATAAATGTTTATTTGTTTGTTAATTTAGATTAAACCTACAAACATTCTTCCTGAACCCCAGGACCATGTGAATTTGGCAAGGTAACTTTTTCTTTATCAAACAGAAAATTTCATCACATCTTTTATCCTGAGTTTTTTGACTGAGCATTTGTTTCCTTTCAATTTATAGAGAAAAGTGGAATCAGAGTCAGAATCTTGATGAGCCCACTGTGTGCAAAGCTTCATCAATTTCTTCAGGTATACACAAACATTATATTGTAATATTCCAGGTCAGTATTGGGGATTAGCCATAATAGTTACCTCATAGCTGAGTATTTTTATGTCACTGATTTGAAGCTATGAATGTTGAATACAAAAGTATGGCAAAGTTTGTAGTCATGTAAATATAACCACTTTTTGTAATAAGCTAGAATTTAAACAAATAAGAGTTTTAAATGGCTAGATACCTTTATTGATTATTATATGGCTGTTCTGCACAGTTTATAGTATTTTAATTAACTGTTGCATTTGTCTTTCCTTGATAGAGCCTGAGCCATCTGAAAAGAATAGACAACATGAATGTGATACGCATGTTACCTTGCCATCTACAGTGGGTGTACGGCGTCGGTATGCAGATAAAAGCAGCAGGAGGAGATCTGAACGTGTGCAGGAACAAAGGGCGTTGTGTGAAGGGGACCCCATCACAGGCTTTGGGGCTTTAATAGCAAGTCCTATTTGCAGTGATGATATAAATCCAAAACAGATACAGCAAGGAACAGAACCAGAAATAGCAGATCCCATTGACGTTGAAGAGTTTCAGCATTCTACTCCTGAACCCATCCCACCTAAAAAGAACAACCAAAAGCAACCCAAGAAGAAACAGGCCCAGCAACAGCCTCGCACCAAACCAGAACAGGCTGCACGGAAACCTGAGAGAGGTCGCAGACCAGAGCGTTCCCAATTAAAGAAACCATGGGAGAACCCCAAACCCAGAGCCCGCTCCAAGAGTCGGGACCGTTCAGCTACACGTTCCAAAACAGCACCTCCAATGCAGGGCAATAAGCTCAACACCTCGCTAGGATTTAATGACACGTTTGACTTTGACTGTGAAGAGAAGGTTCACATCACACCTTTCAAGGCAAAGGCAGAGGAAAATCAGCTGACCACGCCCAGCAAAGAAGGGGTTCCAGAGAAAGTGCAAGCCCATACTGAGGCATCACCTGTCACTTCCAAACAGGATGACTCCAGCTCCTCCTCACCATCTTCTGAATCAGAGGACAGCATGTATGTCCCTCAAAGAACCAGGAGGAGACAGACTTTGTCAGACAACACCAAGGTGATCACCACTCGTAGAGGCCGGCCCTCTGATGTCGTCAGACACAAAGAAAACATCACTCCAAAACACAAAATCTCAGGTGAGACTTTAGCCTTGTCATTTACACTCTTCCAACTTCATATTTAACTATTTAACCATTTCTTTCATTGTTTTGTGTTTTATAGTCTTTAGAGATGTGGAGTCAAGTCCTACGGCTACAGAGACTGAAAAGGAAGAAGCTTCTCACCATCAATTCCCTGATTCTACCTTCTCCAAAAGCCCTAACCCTGTGGGGACAGGACAGGAAAATCACCAAGGTGAGAAAATGTTCTGAAATGTGTGGAGTTTATGTCTGTCATAATGTAATTGTGTGCAGGTTCTTATGCCAGAGGGAGACTGAAAAAAACAATATATATTCATTCACGTGTATTTAGGCAAATGTATTAACCAGTTTCATAATAGTCATAGGGATGGGAATTTCAGAATTTATTGATACCAATGCCATTATCGATTCACTTAATGGTTCCTGATCAATTTTCTATGTAGGGAAAAAACTGGCCTACACTGTTTTTCAATGTCAGTGCAACTATTTTAGTATCTGAGTCTGAACACAGTGAAGAAACTCAGTAGAATAAAGGGTTTCCTTTGAATCAGTTGTGGGAAAATTTGTTTTCATTCAGGATTTCTTTGAGACTGCCTGAGTGTTGCTAATATTTCAAGGATATGTACCCTCAGTAAGAGACATGCTGCCCATTTGTTAAGCTCTGACAATTGCGCATCAAGTGTCAGATACATGACATTTGTGGAATTTCCGCCCATGATGTATAGAGAGATGTTTCAGAATGTTGCAGGTGTTTACATTATTCAAATTTGGTATTTTACAGAAGTTGTCTTTAGACCATTTAAGCCTCTCTGAATGATAAGCTTGGTTTGGAAAATTTGGAACCAATTCTCAACTAGACTCGTTTCTTGATTCCCATCCCTAAACAAGCAACAGTTTCCTTTTATTCCCATGTAATGCTCCTTGAAGACTGATTGAATGCACTGTCATGAAAATATTAATTACTACCAGCTGTCCTAAAAACGATGACATTAAAGAGGTGATAAAATGAAGTGCTTGTGTTCAGGCCTGTGCAGTGTCATGTCAATAGACAGACATCTATCTGTTGGTCAGATACATCAGACGAGGACATTTCAGACTGTCTGTCATGTTTCTGTTGAATGATGAAGGAATTTTGGTTTGCTTCAACTGATTGTGTCCTCTGAAACTAACAATATATGGTACACATAATTCAAATCCACATTTTTCTAGTGAAACACTTACAGCATAATGTTTTCACCTTCACTGAGGCAGCTCTCACACAGCTCATCTTTATTGTACCCAAAAAGCTGGCCTTGTGTTATCTTCTTGTCTCTTGATGGGACAAGATGAGACATGACTGATTTTTTTATGTGACCTAATAACAAAGATGTCAGGGTTAAGAAAATTGTTGATAGCTGCCTTTGGGGCTGTGTGTGTCAGTTTCTGCTGGTGGCAATTTGTGAATGAAAGATTGTTAATGTTTGTTTGCTTGTCTTGGCTTGTCAGCACCTCACAGGGGAGTTATGGAGGATTGTTTGCTCGCTGTCAGCCCTCTGGTTGAAGCTGAGATGATGCGAATAGACAACGTCCTATCCAATTTTGGAGATTCCTCGTGTGACCCTCCATCTCTTTTACCTCACCAAACGCCTCAGAGGATCAAAACATGCAAGAAACGTATGTTTATTTGTCACTTTCCAAACCTCTTTGTCTAAATTAAACCTCACTGTATGACTGATTACTTCTCCATGCACTGATTGCACCTTGTGTTTTTAGCTGCTCACTGGTGTGTTCACACAACTCCTGTTTCCTTTTCTATTTCTTGTGGATCACATCTTCCGTCACCTTTCTACAGGTGGGCTTGGTGTAAGGACAGCAGGGCGGGGCTTGAGTCTGTGTGATGTGACAAATCTGTCCCCTGCAGCCTATCGCAAGCTCTCCTCTGATGCCCGATGCTCCACTCCTGTACCTGCTCGCAAGCGGCGCTGCACCATGGCAGTGGACTATAAGGAGCCCTCTCTAAACGCGTAAGTTCACATTAATACTGTTTTTTATGTAAACGGTCAACTGCTTTTTAAAGTATGAATGCTCAACAGTTATAATCTCATCTTAACAGGAAACTTCGGCGTGGAGACAAGTTCACAGACCTGCAGTTCCTCCGTTCTCCTATTTTCAAGCAGAAATCAAGGAAGTCATTAAGTGGCCAGCAGCCATTTGGTAAATACAATGAGTCATTTGTTGGATGTCGTTGAAAGCAGCTACCTTGTTTTGACTGTTGTCTGTGCTTTTTAAGACGTGATCGTTAAGTTGTTTTACTCTCAACTTTGTATTTTCCTTTGTGATATGAAATGAGACTGTGATTAGTTTTAGATTTTATATTTGTGACATTTGTATTATCTTATTTTGCATATGTTCATAGTCTTTCTTCTTACCTCCATTTCTGCTCTTCATCTCTAAGCAAATGTTCAAACGGCTATTTTCAAAAGATGCGGTTTTACAGATTTATGTCATCATCTTGCGTTTGTTTGTTTTTATTATGAGATACTGAATATGAGAACATTATTATTATTATCATCTAATAAATTCCAATTTATTACTAATTGTATCCTGTGCTGTATGATGTGACAATAAAGTTAGTTTCTTAATTTTTGGCTTGCTTTAATTGAGTTTACAGTCGTGGCCGTGGATCAGGAGAATACTAATGGGAAGTTCAGAGGTTCAATCCCTGGCTGCTCCAGTCCAAATGGGGAAGCTTCCTTGGACAAGGTACTGAGCCTTAACTTCCCCCTGGTTGCTGTTCAATAAGTGTATGTGTGTGGATCAGAGAATGTGGATCACTACTGTTACATTAGAGCAGTGTTACCATGTCATTGTTTAATTAAGAATATTTTGCTAATGCGAACAAGAAATTACAATAACGCACCTTGATTATAATTATTGAACCTGCTCCTCCTTAAAAGTCACGGAGCCGTCTCCCATCAATTTCAAAATGGGAACTATCAGGTGAATGCTGGGAAAACTTGATGTCCTTGAGTTGAATCACTACAGACACTAAATTAGCCTCACTTCTGTTTTATTCAGTCTATAAAATAGGCTAATACTATGTTGTTAAAACCGGTTGTACAAAGAGCATGAAATAATTTTTCCAGACATATTACAAAATGTATTTTTTCCTAAAGTTTGAAAAGTACAAACACCTTTTTACAAAACAGCAAAACTACATAGTATTGCACAATCTTCATTTATCTCCAAAGTATAAAGTTATCAATCTCCATCTGCAGGACAAAAATAAGAAAGAATAAATTAACCTTGTCTTAAGCATAATTCATTAAATTACAACACATAAATAAGAATAAACTCTAGATAATTAAATTAGTTCTTAGTCAACAGCGGTAATTTATGTCAAATTCTGAAGAAAAGAAGATGCTCTTATTTATGTTTACTAATACTTGGAAAAATAAAAGTGCATTTTGATAGTCAAACAGCCCTAGGTGGCTTATACAAAAAAAAAGTTTTTTTTTAGTTCTGAAACAGAAAATATATGTTATATACACATTTAAAATATACAGCGGGTATAAGTGCTTTAAAATAATTAAAATCTGTACAAATTTAAAGTATGTATTCCTCTTTTGGCAGGATGAACTCATCACAGACAAACTTTGACCTCATAATGATGCACACGCTCACGGGGTTATATTAGACAGGAAAATCTGATCTCTCAGTCATGGTCCTCAAAGGTAACACTTGTGTAATGACTTCACACACAGTAGATGTCATTGCTGCTCATGACGTTTCTACCTGAGTCAACTGAGAGGAAGAGGAGGAGGAGGAGGCAGGCATTCAACAAGGCAGGGGATGAGAGTATGACAGGAAAGGAGAGAGGAGATGGAGAGAGACAAAGTAAGGTGTGTGGTGAATCTCTGCTCAGCTCTCATTCTGTGTTGCCTTTCAACATCTAACACAAACAAGAACAGAAGCTTTTTGTTCTGTTCGATGTGTATTCCTTTTACACCTTCCACTGTCCTTTCTTTCCATGGGACCCTGGGATATGTGATGAAATATGAAGACACAACGCTTCTTTTGTTTCACATCAGCAATAGTCTCACAGGTTTTCAATGAGGCCTTCCCTTGTGGCCTACCTTTCAGTGTAAATATCAGTCTAAGCTACTGATTCAGGATCTGGGCCTGCACACATCAAACTTTAAAAGGAGTGCTGGTCTGAGACCCACCTTTTACATTAAGACACATTTCTGAAACCTAACTGCTCCAGAATCAGAAGTTCTAGTCTTGTCTTGTCCATACACATCACTGTCACCTGCGTTACTTACAAACCAGCCTTAACCACTTATAGTCCGAGGATGGCCTCATCCTTTGTTACAGTTTAAGGAGAAACTACTTCTTCTCATCTACTTCTCGATGAGGCCTGCTTCTTTGATCTTGGTGTAGAAGAATTTCTCCAGTAAGTTGGCACACTTGTAGTACTCGCTCTCTGGTGGGTTGTATTCACGGCAGTTGGTGAAGATGCGCTGCATGTCGGCCATGAACAGCTTGCGTGTTGTGTAGTACCTGCTCTTCAAGCGCTCACTCATTGTCTTGAGGTCTGTTTAGGGAAAAAAGTGAAACTGTTGAAATTTTCATAACCACTCTCACTGTCCAGTAGTACATCTTCTCTTTACCCACAAAAGACTCTTCATTCTTGAACAGCATTTAACAGTGAAAATCACTAATCACTATCTTCTGTTTGTACTTGGCTGAATACAGAGCACGGATCACGTGGACTGCAGCAATTTCATCTGCAATACTTTTCTGTCAGTCTCATTCATTATTAAGCCCTATTTTTGGCAAACCACTTTACCTTGTCTGTGTTGTGTGAATACATACCCATGGGGAAGCGAATCACTTGGTAGTACCCAGGTGCCTCTGTTTTCTTCACAGGCTCCATGAAAGGCCAGGCGTTCTGGTGACTCTGACACAGGGAATGGTCTTGTTAGAAAAAGGTTTTCATATGTGTTAAAAGCACTCTGCATGTGTATGTGTGTCTATCTTACTTTCACATGTTGGAGGATGGTCTTCAGCGTGCCGTACAGTTGATCAGGGTCCTTCAGTTCTTTGCTGGAGTAGGATAAATACAGGACACAAAAACATATCATCACAATTGTAATAATGACAAACAATGGTGCTCTAGTAACTATTACAGGATTGACAATATTTGTTGACAAGTCCACATGCAAGATGTATTACATCCAGGACATTAATAATGAGCCGTTTTCCCATCCTTTTAATCTGCTCTCATGTTTGGTCTTAACTTAGCTGTTAAAGTGCAGACTCACTGCTGCTTGTATCATTGCTGACCTAAGAGGTCTAATTATGTTTCTGCCAACTGGTCTTCAGTGCTCAAATTAGAAGTACTGATTCTTGCCAAGATCGGGAAAACATTAGCCAAGCCATTTGGTGAAGCAACACAAAAGTACTAAGTTTAATTATTTTATAGTAGTAAAACTTACCCTTTGCCTACAGGTTTCCAGCCAGTTTCACCTGATAATACAACAAAATCTTGATTAGTCCAACATCTAATACTAGAACTGAGGGAAATACTAAATACAGATGTGAGATACTAGAGGATACAGATGTGCTGTTCACTGTAAAGTCCACTGTATATTTAACTTACGTATGCCAGGAATGCTTTCTATGGGAATCTGCCGAACTCCTTCCTTAAAACAGGAAAGTCCTGGATAGACTTTTCTGATCTGAGCCTGCTTCCGCTCTATCAGCTTCTTAATAATCTGACAAAGACAGATGAGAATGGATTAAAAAATAGGGCAGAGACAGAGATAGAGGGAAGTTTTAATTAAAAAATAAAACATGCACACACACCTCCTTCTGCTTCTTGATGATAACAGAGAACTCTGTGTAGGGGATGCTGGGGTTGAGTTCACAGCCCATGAGTGTGGCTCCTTCGTAGTCCTTAATGTAGCCCACATACTTGGCCTTGGGAACTTTGATGTCTTTTGAGAAACCCTGAGAAGGAGGAGGAGAGATCTGTGTTGCAGCAGCAGTAAATACAGGGCAATGCAACCACTGTAACAAGTAACCCACTTAAAAACACATCCATCTTATTTTTTATCTGTATTTACTGAGAGTTGTTCAAGACCAAAATTTAAAAATGAAAAGTAAAAGACCAGTGCAAATGCTGTCAAATGGTGTTAATTCAACATAATTTGAAGACATTTATAGAATTATGTGTCAGTATTAAAAAACACAGCAGACTGCAGGAGCAATTACAAGTACAATATAATTGTTCCAACAAGCTCACTTACACCGGAACATTGTAAATTGGTAAAAAAATTTTTTTCATCATTTAAGGTCATTTAAGCCATTTAAGGATTAAACGTTTAGAGTAAAGATCATGAGAGACGAGTGAAAGACTATTTGCATCCTGTTACCAAAGCAATTATAATGTAATGAGCATGAGCCATTCACATTAATGGACATAATGTGTTACCTGTTTCTTGAAGTAGCCAATGGCGTACTCATCAGCATACGTGAGGAAGTTGAGGATTTCATGCTTAATGTGATATTCCTTCAGGTGGTTCATCAAATGGGTTCCATAACCCTGCAGCCACACAGCCAAACAAAGCAAAGATCAAAACTGACCAATTAGACAGAACTAACTACAGCGAGCTGAGACGCAGGGGGCCCTCTCACCTTGACCTGTTCGTTGGAGGTAACAGCGCAGAAGACGATTTCTGTAAAGCCCTGGGACGGGAACATACGGAAGCAGATCCCTCCGATCACACGACCGTCCTTGATCAGTGATAGTGTCTTGTGCTTCCTGTCAATGAAACAGATTAATTTCACTTGACTCTAATTCATCTCTGAATGTGATAAGTCATGATAAAGCCCGGTCCCACTCACGGATCAAAGACCAGCCGTGTGATGTACTCCTTGGGCATACGAGGAAGCTGGTGGGAGAACACATTCTGGAGGCCGACAAGCCACATCAGGATCCTCTTATTAGGCTTCTGGTTTAGGGAGTTACCGATGACGTGGAATTCAATCACCCCCCTCCGCTCCTCTAGACGGGCGGCTTCGTCACGGGCAGAGTGGGCTGACAGCAGACTAGTCTGCACAGGAAGGAAGGAATAAAATCATGATTATCCCCTTTACTGCCATCAGCAGCATCCTTATAAAAGCTTTATAGTGTTGATCAACTTTCACTGTCTGTGTGAATAGATTTTCAATTTTAATGTCGTAACATGTCAACAGATTAGATTGTCAAATTTAGTATTGTGGTAATGTTTTTTTTTGTATGTAATGTTTTTCTTATTGCTATTCAAAAATTACTCTCTCTTTATTCTATCATTTAATTTTCTTCCCTGAAAAACAAAATTTTCTTTCTAAGCTGAAATTGCGAAAAAAAAAAAAAAAAAAATTGTTAAAAGAAGCACAAAGTCAGACGATTGTGAATCTAAATATCAGTGTGACATTTATCATGAAACACCTTGTAAGTCAGAGAGACAGTTTATTCTGATGTTTTACCTCAGGAATGGCAGCAGGGTCGGTGATGGTTGCCATGACTTCATTGATGAGGTCCATGGGGATGTCACCCACCACCCTGGGTCTCTTGTTCTCCTCGTGGGGAAGTGGCTCTGAGGGTTTACGCTTCTCTCCAACTATGGCAGTGAGTCGACAAAGAGGAAGATACACGTCATCATTTCATGTCACGTTCTCACCGATGCAGTAGTGTAGTGTTATGAAATCTAATCAAGAAATTAAGAAAGATCAGCTTACTAACTGATTAGTCTCCACTTGTTGCCTGACCTACTGATCTTACTTAAGTTTTGGAGCAATTGTGATGGTTGCACTTTTTGGCAAATCTATGCCAAACAACATTTCTTTGAGGCAAAGACATTTCATTAGCTAGCTAGCACACGAACCTTGTTTTATGTATGTGAGATGTGAGTCAGATGTGAATACGTGGCATCCTTTTAACGTTATGAGTAATTGCAGGTTTGACTGTAACACCTGGGTTTGGCTCCAATATAGACGCTGTTTTTCTGGCTGGGCTGACGCTGCCACAGGTCGATGGGTCCATTGACACGGGGCTGGTGCTGTAGTACAATGGCCTGGCCACAGGGGGGGCACTGATAACTGCAGAGCAACAGGGGCGGACAAGAATAAAATGAGAAAATCTTGTTATTCCATTTCTCACATTGTCTTGAAAAGAGCTGAGAAATCAGCAATCAGCCTGGATTGTGCATCTGTATGGGTGAGTGTGTTAAGCCTGCGAGGGTGTATGTTACCTGTATGAATAGGAATCTGCCCCCCCGACGCTCCTGCCAAGAAGTCTTGGCTCCAGATCGGAGAGCTGTGGCTGTATACCTCCTCCTCCAGCATGGACAAGAATCTGAGCCAAAGAAAACACACCAAACAACATTAAAAGGTTTTCAAGTATGCATATGTGACTACTGTGTGGTTTGATACTAAGAATGTGCAGAATATGACTGAGTGATCAAAGAGTCTTTCTCTATGCATGTTTTTCTTACTTGGGAAAGTGTGTGAGGATCAGTGTGCGTTTTTCAGGTGGCAACTTGTCCTTCTCCTGTCTGGCCTGCTCCAGCAGTTGTTTCCTCATCACAGTGAACACTGAACGCAACAGTGTCCGTCCAAAGATCTGAGTGGTCTCGTACCGGGGTAGACTGTCGCAGAACTGAGGCACATTGCAGTAGCAGAGCCATCTGTAGCGGGTACACCACAACATGACTGTCACCGTGACTGCGACCAGGTGTAATGTGCGTTGACAGGACATGTGCTTGCGCTGCTACCTGGTGTAGTTGGCCTTGTATCCAGCTGCGTCATCATTGGGCACCCTCTGGCGCCTCTGGGAGGGTGTCTCCAGCTGCCAGTAGTTGATCTGGTTGAGAAACATCTTAGCGAGCTCCATGATTGTTTGACGTTCTTTAGATGGAAGGTGGCTGAATTTGTACTGGACAAAGTTGTTCACCCCCTTTTTGGGCAACACAGGGAAAGAGAGAATAAACAAATAAAAACAAAGACATGCTAAAACACTGTTCAGTGTCAAAGTCTTTTGATGCACATATAGACATGTAATCACCTGCTCAATGCTGGGTTTTTCAAATGGAGGACTCTCCTGTGCTTCTAACATTGGCTTACCCATCTGTAGAATTGATTTCCTCAGCAGCTGAAAGAGAAACAGACATATGTATATTTACTTTTACACAATGCAGGTTGGAAAAAACTGTATCCATATATTTTGATTGTAAAAGAGCTCTTACTTTGAAGAGGGAAAAGTAGACCTGCTTAGTGTCAGCATCCTCCTCTTTGTGAACACATGTGTAGAGATACTCCACATCCAGGACGATACCTAGAAGTCTGTTCATTTCCTCCTCCGAAACATTTTCTAGATGGGTCACATGATCACCTGGGAGGTATGTAGTAACGCTAGTGTTTATTCATCCACCAACTTTACTTCACGGAAGCTCTAACTCTGAACGTGCTGAGATTATTTTCTCCTGTAGCTTCTTTCTAAGACCTACCCAGAGTGTGTGAGCAGCTCCGACAGGGCTCCTGCAGGTTGACCGTGTGGGACTGCTGGTCTGTTCGTGGGGGCGTGGGAGGAGGGTTCTGACTTTTCCATCCATTACACTTACAGGCTCCCTCAGCCTAAAAGAAACACAGTTTAAATTAGTATAAGATGCAACTAACACAAGCAAAGATTCACACTTTAACTGTTACGAATAGCAATAAAATGCAGGTTGCTCTGATCTATGAGGCAAAACAATGTTTTCTGAAAGTGAGTTGTTCTGATGCTTTGAGGCTGATCTTGAAACGTTTACCTGCTTTTTAATTTATTGCATCACATCAAATCATGCATAAAAGGTGCAACTGCTGGTACTAGATATTTTAATAGTGAGGTAGTATTTTATTATAGGGGCCACAGCAGAAAACATTTTAAAACTTGGCAGGGCCTCTCAGGTTAATGGAGATCTGATATGACCGACTATGCTCGGTACCAGGAGGCGGGGGGGAGGAGGAGGAGGAGGAGGAGGAGGCCTGTCACCATCAGCTGGAGGCGCTGCACTGAGCATGCGCCATGAAACAACAACAAACTCCGCCCCCCTCCCAGCAGCTGTCACCCTGTCAAAACAAAGACCCCGTCTCTCTCTGCGGATCCTCGCTGCACAAGCCCAATAAAATGCCCTCCGTTTACCGCCGTGCGCTGACGGACGACACGGTACCGCCGTGAAACGTCCTGTGCTTGAGCTTCAGACCACGGCCAGCGACACAGTCCGGGATGCAGCCCCTGTGCTCACAACACAGCTACTCCCAAGTCCCAGCGCCAAGCCAATGTTTACGTTCAACCAACCCCCCACCTTGACAGAAACATAGTAACATTGTAAAAACGGCGCACTTTGCAGCTGGAAGCCCCGTTTAAAACTCCTGTGGTACAAATACCGCTGTGACCAACCAATCTTTTTATATCGCCTTTTCAATAATTGGTTCGTGCATGCAAAATGAAAAAAAAAAAAAAAAAAAAAAAAAAAAAAAAACGAAGTGCGGCAATGGCTTCCTTTGCTGCGCTTGCATTTTGTAAACTATTGCAACCGCGCACTGGCTTGGTTGAAAATAAGCCCCCAGCCCGCAATATTTTAAAAGTCTGCCGCCTGCAGATGTGGCATACTTTGCAGGATGAATACACCCCGAGTTTTTCCAGTTTCTTCGGCCGAGGTGAGGAGCGGAGTTGCGCCTTCTTCACGGCGATGCGTGCGGATCCTCCAGCGGCGCCAGAGCCTTCCGTCCCCCCGGCCCCAGGAGCGGCCGGAACCAAGCCCGCAGCTCCAATGGCCGGGGAACCTTGCTGAATCCCGGCGCTGTCGGCCATTCTTCGCACCGAACCCCGACGGGACCCCCGGCCCGGGAAATATTCGCTCTGCCGTCCGCTCTACTCCACAAGCGGAGGATCAGACATGGCGCTCATCCTTATTTTCAATTTCTCACTGTAGACCCATTTTCCTCCGCTAGGGGACTCAGATGGGATAGGCCAAATCCACTACAATTCAGAGAGGAGAGGTCACAAAAAGCAACCATTTATAGAAAAATTTCAAGGTCAAATGCAATGGAAAAACATGTGGCTTACAGAGACTTATCTGAGCACGGAGCGACTAGTGGATCAGGGGCATTTCATGCAGCACAGAGGAATGACTGAAATTAATAACAATAACCACTTACAATACCTGTCTTATTATTACTATATTATTATAGATGTCACAGAAGAAAACACACATGGCATCCCATTAAATTTAGACAAATGTTATTATCAGGTATTTGGACTGATACAGAAAATTAGTCAAAACTATAGGAGACATGACACAACATACAAGCAATTAAAAAGATTTTTTTCAAGTCTGTAGAAAGTCCATGAGAAAATGTTACCAAGCCCATGCACACACACATACACGCAGCCTGATTACAATAATAAATGATCAAATTTATTTCAGTATTTATTTGGTCATTACATAACAGTACTGTAAAATGCTTGCATTTTTTTTTTTTAAATGTTTTCGGCTGCAATTAAGTGTTCATGGCAAAAAACAAAACAAAAAGAAAAACAAACAAAAACATACAATTTACATCCCTATTATGTGTTAATTCATTTATTCATGAATCACCATCGTGCCAGCTGATAGTTGTTACACTGTTGCTACAATATTGTCACAATGTTACTGAGATGTAATGGAGGAGCAGACATCTGGTTAATCAAACTATTTTGTATTGTGTCTGACACCTCTGGAGCTTTTACAACCAGTGTCTCTGAAGGCTCAGGTCCACTTACTGAGAGGAGAACTGGACAAGGAATCGTAGCCTGACACCACTAAAAAAAAAAAAAAAATTAGTGAAATCCAATTAAGAGATAATGTTAAAAAAATAGAAACCAAAATATTTGGATATTATTTTTTTCTTTTGAGAAAAAAAGGTACAAGACAGGCGACTAAATAAATGCAATTTCTTCTTTTTTGTTAATAACACTACATACATTTATAAAGACCACCACTAATTATAATTTAACCATTTGTGTGAAAAAAGGAACAGCAACAAAACTCCAAACCCAGATTGTAGCTGTTTTTTCTGCTTACTGTACAGTTTTATGATTATCTAGACAGCTCCCTAGCAAGCATTAGTCCTGTCACTGGTAAATCGAAAAAAAGTAGACTACACTGCAACACCCTATTTACAGTATATTATTTATATATTTATATTTTATATATATATATTTATATATATTTATATCACACTGGCTGTAATTATGACAAGATATATTCATGAGCATCGTTAGTGCAAGGCATGAGTAAGACAGACCTGTAAAAAAAAAGTTATTAACGACATGTACTGTATGAATTTGTGTGTGTGCGTGCATTTGCATGTGTCTGTATATAACAATATATAGTGGGGTGGAGGGGCTGGGATGGCAGGGGGGGAAAAAAAACAACAAAACAAATGTGGTCAACATAGGTGACGGAGTGGTGTAACAGACTGTGTGTGCTTATGTACAACTCTGTTTAGGTCTGACAGGGGTCAATGAAATGTGTGTGTTCATGTGCAAATGTGTGTTCAAACATACACACACATTAACGGGCACGCGTGAGTGAGTCTACAGATGAAATCTGTCACCAGCCAGAACAGCCCAGGCCCATTTTGTACACACTGACACAACTGTGTCTAAAGCACTTCCTAATCAAGAGACGATGGCAAATAATTATAATTCAAATGTGATAATGAAGCAACCATACATATTGCAACTCCCCACTCTCTACCATCACCTTCACTTTTTACCATGTGCAAACCCAGCAGCGGTCCAGCGACATTGACACAAACAGAAAATTTGCATTAAGTAAATCATCTAAACCCAATAGACCCCAATATAACCACAAAAGGGTGGTCTACACAAGATTTCTAAAAGGACACTGCATCAGGAGGTGAGGAGGTGGTGACACTGATGACCTCAGAGGCCCCTGCACATTGCGAAAGAGAAAGCTGGGTGGTGCAAGGGCCATCACTGTGCTGAAATGGTCCTTGCAGAGGCTAAAAAAGAAAAAAAAGAAGAAGAAAAAAAAGAAAAATCACAGGGCAAATACTGTGAAACATTGCACAATGCCACAAGGGAGAGCTAGATGCAGGCAATGGCCCCAGAATGGAGCCTTAGGTTGGTAGAAGAGAATGTACACTAGTGCTACCTTGGGTTTTTAGGGTAAAGGGCATGGATAACAATGGACAGGCAGAGGGAATCAGAGAAAGAAAATCTAAAAATGACTACAGTCCAGAAATGTTTTTAAGTTTTCAGATAAAAGGGTCCCAGTTTCCAAAAAGAGGCATGAAGCTTTGGGTTCCTCTCTGTCTCCACCCTCTGCCTTTCCTCCCTCTTTCAGACTCATAAGAATACATTCCTCTTCTAATTTTTTCTGTGCTCCTGTAGACAAAAGATGAAACACAGTATTTTTGATTTTTTACTGTAGGCCCTATAAGTATTTAAGTATGTGCATCCATAATTTGACAAAATTATAGCAAAAAAAAAAAATTAACAAAATTATCCAAAAAATTAACAAAAACTAAAGACTGGTCTTAGAATTTCTGTAGTTTGCTTTCTCTAAGTCATAAGCTATCTCAAAAAAGGGAAGTGATAATTTCCTGTAAATTGTAACTGTAAAACTCATATCTACACATTGGAAGGAAGATGATGGAAGGCAGGGAGCACTCATTTTCTCTAATATCTGCTGTCAATAATCTATCGGTAATAACTGATAAATGTTGATGGCAGAGAGTAAGAAAAATAGTTAGGAGGCTTCACCAGGCAGCAGCAGAACCATGATGCAGGAAAAGAAGCAGAGCCACGTTGAGAGATCAGTGTAATGGCATTGACTTTGCTACTGCAAAATAAAAAAGGTGGGCACAGGGCATCTTTTCCTTTTCGAGTTTTGCCGATCAGAGAATTGGAGATAAGAGTACAACACATTGCATTAGTAACTGCAGTGGCATTCAGGGGCATCAGCCGCATTAGTTACTGCTATACAGGTTGGTTGGAGGGATGCTGTTCTTCACTTTAGTTACTGCAGCATGGAGCCTTGGCTGGCTGGGCAGCTTCTGTCAGGTCCACTCCCCGGTTCCGCCCACTGTT
The DNA here is from genome assembly GCA_038496675.1 of Rachycentron canadum. Taxonomy (NCBI): domain Eukaryota; kingdom Metazoa; phylum Chordata; class Actinopteri; order Carangiformes; family Rachycentridae; genus Rachycentron; species Rachycentron canadum. Next base: position 11,889,260 of record CM076663.1, on the reverse strand, counting down.
AGCTCCTGCAGCCTGAGGCTCACTCTTCGGCAATCTCTTTGCTGGAACACAAAAACACACCAAACTAAACAATGAAAAGAGAAAATTCAATTGAAAAAAAAAAAAAAACTTTCATATTATAGAAACATATAGGCCCGGATTTAAACCATCCATTTAATCGGAATAAATACTTAATAAATACTAACAGAAATACCACTGGGTCTAATCAATTTGATTTCAGTTATCACTCTGTCCATGCAGTGGCAAAACCTATGAATTAAGTATCAAGAGTTACCCACCAATAGCCATAAATATCTCATTCACATTCATAGATGTCTTAGCCGATGTCTCCATGAAAAGTAAGCTGTTGTCATCTGCGTAGGACTGGGCATCCTATTAACACAACATAAACACCATCAACTTCCAACAAATCCTCACACACAAATGTATGCATTCAGGCACAGGAGAAATAATATTAGAGGTAATATTAAGGATGAAAGACTCGACAGTAGAGCTGGATACATCTTATTGCTTGTAATGCCTGTTCTGGGTGTATTCACATTATATCAACAAAACCAGCTCTATTAGAAATAAGATGCACGTAATGAGACAGAAGATCAAGGCACAGTTTGTTTGGTCTGACCTGGAAGTCGACAGCTCTCTTGTTGGCTAGGTCAGCTTTATTGCCTGACAGAGCGATGACTATATTAGGGCTAGCTTGTCTCTGCAGCTCCTTCACCCAGTTCTTTGCCCGTGCAAAGGACTCCTGCAAAGAAATTATGCTATCAGTAACTATGACAGTGGTTGTACTTTAACCTGTTTTACAAGTACTCCTTCTGCATCTTGCAGACTGAGTACATGGCAAGTATCATTAGTAAGTGAGAACAACGTTAGGAAAATTGCGTAAGGAACTGGGAAGTGGGTGAACCTGCCTCGTTTGTGATGTCGTAGACCACAATGGCAGCCTGTGCCCCTCTGTAATACATAGGTGCCAAACTGTGGTAACGCTCCTGGCCTGCAGTGTCCCAGATTTCAAACTTCACTGTTGTATCATCTAGACACACTGTCTGGGTGAGAAAGGCCGCTGAAAAGATAGGATAATGTAAGGGGTGAGTCAGCATTAGATAGTCAATATCTACACTAAAACAACACTCTTTACAATGCCATGTAAATAAAAATAGATACAGTAATGTGCAAATGTCTTGGGCCACCCTTAAATTTGTTGTTTTAGCAATGCTATAATGACCAGGTTCCTGTTGTTGCTCAAGTGTAAGGGGAGGTCACACTAAATACTTGCCACTTTAGCCTATATAAGCTGTTTTTTCTGATTTTTTTCTGTTTTTCAATACTGCATATACATTTCCTTTTTTTCCGTATTTTCTGGTTGTATTGTAATAAAGAGATTGAAAAATAATGATATATGGTCATTATAGCATTGCTAAAAACAATAAATCTAATGGTGGCCTAATACTTTCGCACAGTACTCTATATTTATCAACACAAACCATGATCAATTTCCATTAAGAGATAAACTGTGGCTTATACGTAGTTTTATAGGATAAAATATTACTTAAATTGGAAAACTGAGTTACTCAGTTTCAGTTCACAACTGTGGCAATGATCCTGACAAAAATAAAAATTACTAATTTCTCCAAATACTTCTTATTTTGGAATGATTTAAATTCAATTTCATATGTTTGATAACTAACTGAAATAACCTGGTGTGTTGATATAAAGCTCACCTCCAATTGTGCTCTCTTGAAATTCATGAAACTGGCCCTTGACAAAACGAAGCACTAAGCTGGACTTTCCAACAGCTGACTCTCCCAACAGCACCAGCTTAAACTGACAGATCTTGTTCCCTGCATTGGGTCCATTGGGTCTCGTAGCTCCTCCCCGATTGGCCATGACCTAGTCAGATCCCCTGTTGTCCTGTGTGCCAAACCTCACTATCAGGACCGCTGCAAGAATCAAAAGAAGAAACAGGTTCACTCACATTAGTATCAAACACTAAAGAGCATCAAAGCACAGAATAACTAGAGGAGTTAGATATGCCACAGCCTTTAAAGCTGCGAAAATATTTTTTACAAACACTGACAAAATTCAAGTGTAGTACCAAAAATACTGAGAACTCTACAGGGCTCAAAATAGAACATTTGAAACAAAACATTTGGCATCCAATCACACACTTGTGTCAAACAGCTTGCAAAAAATGGGAAAAAATAAAAGCTACTAACAGTAAACATTCTGGGTGTGGTTTTATAACAGATAATATTTAAAGGGAATTAGAGATGGGGGACTTGAAGGTCACATATATAAAATGCATGGAAAACAGTAGCAAGACAGATCTTCTTATTACATTACCCTTATTGTGCAAAGAACACACCTAGGCTGTGACCTTTTTAATGGATTGGTCTTAATGTGCATGTAATATGGGGCCTTTCTAGAATTCAGAGGAATATTGGGAGGATGGAATACAAATGTTAGCCCTCCTGCTGTTTAAAAATGACTAAACTTTAAACATTAGTCAGCAACTCCACAGTAGTTAGATCTGCTCTCCAATCTCGCCAATGACGTCCATTCAAAACAGAGCAAGCTCATTAAAACAAATGCATTTCAAATCCATACATATTTTGCATTCTTCAAGTTTTGTAGAGGCCACACTTCCATACTCACTAAAGATTAGTAGGCATGCCTTTCCAACAATGCCTTTATAAACGACATCATGAAAGAGGCAAAGAAAGCCCAGCACAACCACATACAGCAACAGCAATCAAAGGAGGCCTTCAAGAGAACCAAGAACCACAGCAGTTTAAGGGCTAACCCACAACACTTGAGCCTGTTAGAGAGGCGAGAACCTCTGTATGGATACATACCATGCATTGCCTACTAACCTATTTAGGAATGAACTGCTGACTAATTTGTATACAACAGATGGTTGTTGTCGTGAGATAACGACAGTCTGTGTCTGACTTAGCAGGAGATCCTTTTCCTGACTGTGTATGTTTTGAGGAGTCTTATTCCAGACAAATAACATGACAAGAACTTTCAATGCAAACCCAACACTCCCTTATCCAGGAGACAGATATATAATAATCACTGACAAAACTCACTTGTCGTGCTCATATATATATTCTCTCAATGCAATTAACTGCAATGGCTCTACAAAAACAGCTACCTTTTGAAGCATATTAGTCACATTTTTGGTGTGATCGTGAACTTTGAAGCCACAGTTCCTGATTATGTTCTACTCCAATATGTTATATTGCAAGGTCACTACTGACACATTTTGCAGGAAAATGTAGAATGTTTATGTGCCCAAGGCAACTGTTACAATATTGAGTGGACAAAAATAAGTTTGGATTCAGAGTCAGAGTACAAAGACAATTCAATTCACCTGTGGTGCTGTGTCTGCCAAGTGGCAAATGCTGGATTTAGTCATCAACGCATCAGAGCGTCATATTAAACTCTATATCAAATAATAATCTGAGCACAGCTTAATTTTTTACAAGTCTAGAAATTAGACTAGACAACTAAAATAAGTCTCTTCAATATAACGACAACCAATCTGTCTGCGTGTGTGGATAATTTGAATATGTCCTCAAACCCTAAATTAATAATAAAATAAAGAGGGATTCATTTTACAAAAAGCCGTCGCACGCTCATCAAATCATGACTTAAAAATACAAATCGCATTAGTGATCGGGAGCAACGAAGCGCCTTGGGGCGAAAAACGCATGAAAAGCGACTGGTAAGGTGTCTAGGAGAGGCGTTTATCCGTCATATTAAAGATTTAGACAAGCTATATTTCAAATGCAGGCCAGCAAGAATAAAATCAAACACATAAAAGAAATGGCAGCGACAAAATCGTAACTGCGTTGAAGACGCATGACCACGGTCTGTCAACAAACGCATGACAGCAAAGCTCACACGATGTTTGGGTTTCTCTGTCGTTGGTTGTCTATAAACACACTTGCCCATTTTAGCTATAGCCTTGTATCTCTTTTGATTTTTAAGAGAGACGCCATTTTCCAAACTGTTTTTGTTGTCTGGCTAGTTAGCTGACATGCAGTTAGCCAACCTTAGCTTTCCCAGCAGCCTCCTACTAAACACTTCATGATCAGCACATAAAACGACAGGCTCAGCCAAATAAAATTAGAGGGAATAAAATCGGTCAAACGCTAGTCGTTAAGACACTGTTATTAATCTGTTATGTTGTGCTCACTGGTTATCGTTATTTAATAGGGAGTAGCCAACCCTCAATTAACAAACACTAACGTTAGCTTGCTAGCACTGTTAGCATTCCACCCACTGACCTGAGCCCACCCATCTGGTTGTTAGCTATCACAAAGTCAACTGTGAGCCAAGCATACTACTTGCCAAACCAGACACTACCAGCAACTAGCTAATGGAAACGGATCCGCGCAAACGAGGAAGAGTTGTGCTCGTTAAGACGTGACAAAGGCCCGTATTTCTGCATTCTCTCGGCTATCAAACATCACCGACATTGGCTGGAGTCCGCTAGCGACAGCGCTAGCTAACGCTGGTCCCTGATGACAACAGAGCAAACGTTAGCGTTAGCCACTCCGCCAGCTGGAAACCAAAACTTGTCGATTAATGTCAAGTACGCTACCTGAGAGCCAGACGACGTTTTGAACTCTAAATACCGCCGCTGTAGTATTTACACTGTGAACCCGGGGCACTGTGGTGAGGTGGTGCTGAAGAAACCAAGAAAATTTCAACAATCCCGTCACGTCTCCTCCTTTCTTTATTCTCGCAACTTCCCCTTAGAACCAAAACACAAACAAGCTCTTCCGCCTCCCGTGCCACGTCACGCAGCGCGTCTGCTCTGAGGAAAAGGGTTTCTCGACCATAACACCTCTGATACTTGTGTTTAATCAGATACCATCAAAACAAAGACGTTTTAATGGTAGTAGTTTATGTAAAAGCCTAATACTGTTACACATTTTTCAATAGGTTATGGACCTGCTTTATGTAGGCTACATTACCACTGGTCTGATATTTGCATTTATTTTTTTTTGAATAGTGCACAGTTTATATTCTGAGAATTCTGCATTGTTTTAGTAACAAAATATAATAAGAAAAATATGTCAGCCACATTTGACATTTATTAACATATTATAGGCGCAATATACATCTCTCATGTTGTTTGTAGCCTATGTAAAGGAACAAAGCAGATTGAGTGATGTGTCCACATGCAGATCAATGTTAATGTCTTGATATGGCACATTTTGCCACTGTTTAAAGCAGTGGCTCTCAACCAAGAAAGGCCTTTTTGATGTCAGTCGCACGTCCATGGTATGACTAGCTATTGTGTGGACATGGTTTGTGAGAATTTCAATCAAAACGTCTCTGATTTTCAAACTACTTTATTTGGGGGTTTGAGGAGGTCAAGGTGTCTGGTGTATCACAAAATATTACATCAGAAAATAAATGTTAATTTATTGGATGAAAATATATTTGTTTTATCTCTCTTACCTTCTATCAACTTAAGAACTTAACATTGAACATGGGAGGAAAGGGTGATGTGATGTTGATGTTAATGTATAAAGGGAAAATGAAAAAAATCATTTTGCAACACCTTCTCAAGTTATCTCAGATCAAAAATTGTGACTGCTTGACCAACTTCACATCCACTGGAATCACTGACATTCCCTCACTTGCCAAGATCTTGAAATTGATTTCCTTGGATTACCATCCGAGCAAGCGCCCAGACGAGAAGTCCCCAACATTTACTCTATAGCATTTGGGTTTATAAATTTGAACACAACTTTATTGCAACATTGATGTACAATCAACCATGGTTCCTATACCATCCATCTTGTAAACTCTATTTTGTCAAAAAAAAAAAAAAAAAATGTCACGTGAGAAGCTGGTGAAATTTTGCTCAAAATGATTTAAACAGTTGAATATTTAAATAGTTGCCAGTTAATTTGACTGACTAGCTGACTACTAACTACAAAATAGTAATTTCAGCTCTGGACCACCGGTTAGGTTTTGGATGAGCTGGGGGTTAATAAGGTAAAAGGTAAAGGGGTACTCAGACCTCCACCAAGGCTAATGACAAACAACTGTCACCATATTTAAGAGAAAATAAAAATAAAATTCATACTAAATGATCTCAAACATGCCTGGCTGTAGTTCGTGTCAGTGATCTGGATCTCGCCCCAAAATTGAACGGGCTCTTCACTGGCCCATGTCCCATCTCTACGGCCTATTTACAGTTTACACAGGTGCCATGGGAGGATTGAGCAATAACACAGGAACAAGCTGAGGGGCGGCGGTAGAGCAACATTAGTGTCGGAGAAGAAGAAGAAGAAGAAGAAGAAGAAGAAGAAGAAGAAGAAGAAGAAGAAGAAGAAGAAGAAGAAAGCTCCGCCCCTCGTCTCCTCGTCTCTTCCGGATAAGGCCATATCAGCACGTTTTTTTTTCTTTTCTTTTTTTTTTTTTTTTTACAGCAGAGTATATATTTTTATCTCCTGTCAGTGGTGCCATACTTTATAACAGGGGCTTTGTATCGCTTTGTTTATTTAATGTAGCTCACAAATACTTTTCCTGAACGAAGCGAGCAGTAGCATCCAGTCATGGAGGAGGGGTTAGTGGAGACACAAGATCAGCTACTGGCAAAGCAGCACCGCAAGGAAAAGAAAGATCTGCAAGGTAGCTAAGCTCAGGTGTTTTCATTCATTTGACCTGTGTAATTAAAATAAATGTAGCAGTTGTTTTGAGCTTGTTTGCACCTAATGAGTAAATTAGTGTCTTGTAACCTAGGCCATTGAAGCCATTAGCTTGTGATCGAGCCTGTGATGTTTACAAGAGACAGTTATGAGCAAAATGTAGACTTCACAGCTAGAATAATAGTATAATATCCTTATCCTTCTCAGGTATTTGCCAGCCCATGTAACACAGGTGTCAAAGGGTTATACTATCACTGTAGCCATAGTTTGATCGGTGATGTCAAAGTATGTCTCACATTAGCTGTTAAAGGCAAAATAAGACATGTGCAGGGGCCAGATGAAACGTTATATTCATGCCACGTTTTACATCAAAGTCAACTCACAACTCATGTATGTAAAGTAACTTGTTACATTAGTCATTCAAAATTTGTTCCAGCATTTTTGGGTCCTTGCACTATTGAATCATTGTTTTCAATTTACAAAGTTTGACTCAACTATAGATATTATTTAGTTAATATTTAGTTTTATTTGTATATGCAGCTATTATTTCACCCTCAGTCATGTACACAGTGGCCATATATTTAGGCTGTCTATATTTCTGTTTAACTTCTTAAACATTATTTTGGAACTGCATGCTAGCACACTGAGAGCAACCAAAAAAGAAAATGAAGTCAAATTCCTTGTATATGGATGTTTGGCAGCTGTTTCTTGCCACATATGATTTGTGGTTTATACTTGAATCTCTTCTTACCAATAAACTAACATTAAGGTGCATCAGTATCTTGTGGGAGTGCTTCTCTCTTCATTTGGGTCACCTTGCCCATCTAATTTCAAACCAAATGCTGGTATCATCTGAGAGCTATATTCTGTATGTAGTGTGTGTGTTAGCTTTGTTGAAGTATTGTTTTCTCAGACAACCTGCACTTGTGTTTAATTTTTAGCTAAAATACAGAGCATGAAAAATGCAGTACCTAAAAATGACAAGAAAAGGAGGAAACAGATGACAGAGGAGATTGCCAAACTGGAAGCTGACCTCAATCAAAAACACGAAGATGAATTGAGGCAACTCAAATCTACAAATGACACAAAGGTAAAAACCTGAATCCAGATGGCAAACAAATATCATGACTATTTTTTTAATTGCATTATAAGAAACAAAAGCATTTAGGTACTGAGCAAAATATGCACAGAATGCAATTGTAATCACATTTGTTTATTATTCCTGCTTACATGTAGTATGTCTATTAGAGTAACTTAAAAGACGTAACTAAAGCTCTGCTCACTTTCAAGGTGGAACAGTTGATAAATGGAATCGAGACCATAAAGGTGGAGGGTGCAGAACAAGAAGAGGCCAAGCAGCCACGAGTAACAAAGGCCCAGAAGAGACGGGTGAGTTATGGGTATTTTCTCAAACAGGACAGTTTTTTAACTGCTGTCTTTTTTTTTTTTCAACAGCGATCGACACAGTCTACAAAACAAGAGACACACTTCCCAAAAACACTAACTTGCCAATAGTAAAATACCAGTACCTTAGACAGCAGTGTGGTTATTTATTATGTCCTAATATTTATTTGCTTATTAATCAATCTGTGTTTGCTTTCATTTTCCAAGTACCAATGAAATATAATGAAAAATAGGGAGATTCCTCCTTAACAGCTTAGCAGCACAATAGACCCAGTTATGGCATGTATCAAAGGTGTGTGGTGAGAAACAGATGTACAGAGCTTAACAGTGATGATTATCTTACTACATTGATAAAGTTACTGACAATGTGAACACGAATAGCAATAATAATCAAACAAATGATTAAAATAATTAAAATGCTACTATCAACAGACATATTAATGCCAATATTATGGCATTAATATTATTATTATAGTATTAAAGATCATATAATTTACTGGTTGGGCATTCACACACACCAAAAAAGGTGACGAAACCTGTTACATAACCAAAAGGAAGTATGTTCTGTATTGCCAAATCTTGTAACAGCGACTTAATCAATCTTCAACTTTATGACTTACAATTTATCTAAATTATCCTCTCCAGGACAAGAAGGCTGCCCAGGAGAAGGAGAGGGAGAGCAGAATAGCAGAGGCTGAGGTGCAGAACCTGCAGGGTGTGAGGCACCAGGAGAGTTTGAAGCTGGCTCAGAAACTCGCTGAGCAACAGCTTCAGATCAGGGAGATCTCCTCTGACGGCCACTGCATGTATCGTGCCATTGAAGATCAGCTGGCACATCGATCAAAGGTACATATTGTTATGGGAGTATTAGAGCTGTAGCTGTCGTTTGAATACCTAATCAAACATGTGATAAGCAATAAAAGTGCATCAAAATGGCAACTTTCAACAGAGTTTAATACACAAAGGCTGTTGTGTTTTATCTTAGCCTGGGTTAACCATGACTGTGAAAGAACTGCGGTCCCGTACTGCTGATCACATGAGAAGCCATGCTGATGACTTTTTGCCTTTCCTCACCAACCCCAACACCGGTGACATGTACACAACAGGTAACTCTTATTTTTCCTTTAAAAATATACGAATATTGTAGCCATAGAGATATTTAGAAAGTAATTATGTGTCTGCGCAGTATTCATAACAGTAAGTGTTTGTGTATTGGTTTCCAGATGAGTTTGAGAAGTATTGCAGTGAAGTGGAGCACACAGCAGCCTGGGGTGGACAGCTGGAAGTGAGTTGTTGAAGTTGTGTCACAGATACACTGTGCTGTTGCTCTTTGTTCCTAACAATAATCATTTGTGTTTTGTTTTTTTTTTCCTTGTCGTTTACCAAACAGCTGCGAGCTGTGACCCAAGTTCTCCACTTGCCAATAGAAGTGATCCAGGCTGACTCCCCAGCTATAAAAATTGGGGAGGAATATGACAGTGAACCTATCATCCTTGTGTAGGTTGTTGTTATTTGTTTGGGGTTCGAGCTGTAGTTTCTCAATTTTAAAAAATATATATTGCAAATTTGTACTTGTATATAGAATGAAGCTGAATTCATTACATTTAAATTAGACAGTTGAAACATGCTGTTACAAACCAGACAAGGCAGTCATTGCAATTTTTGCCTACTGCAAGTTTAATCTGTAATTATGTAAAATAAGTTTTTATGAAGGGCTCAACAAAAGACTTCCCTCATGCAGCACCCTGCTGCTCTCACCGGTTAAGATCAGTGCCAGCTGGAGTAATAGATATCTCAAACATGCTGTACTTGTTCATGAAGGACATGATGTGACAGTTGTGGATTCTCAGGTAACTGTGTTTAAATGTATGACTCAGCACACAAAAACAGTTGTAGAACAAATTTGTAAAATATGCTTAAACTATTCGAAAGGCTGTGATATAGATTTGGAGAGCTTAATCGGAGAGAATTTGATTCCGAGTTTTTTTTCTGATTGTTTGCAGGTACATGCGTCATGCCTACGGACTGGGAGAGCACTACAATTCTGTGGAGCGGCTAAAGGATCAAGTCAATGCAGAGGACAGCTGAGAGACAGCTTAGTCTTGGTGTGACATAAACCAGTTTGTGTAATGCAGTGAGTGTTAAAACCACTCACACCCAGGACCCTTAAATACAAATATATTTGAAAGGGTGGGTTGTGCTAGTGAGAAATAAGAGAAAGAAAATTAATGTCTTAATGATTTTACATTGGACATCCTTTGTCTAATCTAATGACCCCCAGGGAGCCCATATGACTCATTTTGGAAAGAAGTGGTGTAACCTGTACTTATTAAGTAAAACTACTTGGGCAGGAGAGCATGGAAGAGCTGCAGATCATGCATGTCCCTCAACTAAATGAGTCGTGAGAAGGTTTTGAACTTCTGTAGCGTTCTTGGAAAGAACTGAGTTCTTGAACCTGTAAATCATATCGATGTTACATAAACACATACAATACTTTGACGTGGCTTAATTGTGGGATTAAGAAATAATGATTTTATTTCAAGGCAAGGCAAGGCAATTTTATTTGTATAGCCCATTTTTACAGTTTGTCTCAAAGGGCTTTACATAGCATCATAACAACATCCTCTGCCCTTAGACCCTCACATCGACTGAGGAAAAACGCAAAACAAAAAACCCTTTTAACAGGGAAAAAAAGAGAAACCTCATGGTGAGCAACAGAGGAGGGATCCCTCACCCAGGACGGGCAGATGTACAATGGATGTTGTATACAGACAAGAAAACAAGAAAAGAAGTGATGTTTTGTTGAATATGAGTGCGGAGGTGCATGCACACACTTGAATAAGTTTTTAAATAACAAATATTGAGTAGCCAATAATAACAAAAGTGTAGTGTCCTGTCTTGTTCCAGAGTTACACAGATATAAACAACCATTAACGCTGACACTCACACCTTTGGGCAATTTAGAGTCACCAATTAACCTAAATGTGCATTTCTCTGGCCTGGAGGGAACCCAAGCAGGCACAGGGAGAACATGCAAACTCCACACAGCCCAGGTTTGAACCCAGAACAGAGTGCTTGAACCTTCTTGCTGTCAGGTGACAGTGCTATCCACGGCACCACCCCGAACAACACATCAACTGCAAATACTTTTTTGGTTCTGATAAGTTTACCATGTCGTGTTGCCAGACAGTAAAAACTCTTCATGTCTGCCTTTGTTAAACTGCGCACACATTCTGTAGGATTATATCTATCATGCCAATTTATAATCTTTATCTCTATAAATCTTTGCTTTACATGTTCCATAAGGTTGGAAAAGGCTTGTTGAACAGGCTAATGTAGTCTGGAGCAACTGTAGCTCAAACTGCTGAAAAAAGTTAATGCTGGTTCTGACAGAAAGGTGTCAGAACACAGAGCATGGTAGTTTGTGTATGGGGCTGCGTCTCTGCAGACCTGTCAGGGTGTCCATGCGGACCCATCTCCACTGCCAAAAGCACCTACAATGGGCTCATGAGCATCAGAACTGGACCACGGAACAATTGAAGGAGGTGGCCCGGTCTGATGAATCAGGCTTTCTCCTACATCATGTGGATTGCTGGGTGTGTGAGCTTTCACCTGGGGAAGAAATGGCACCAGCATCCAGAGTTGTAGGTGGAGGCAGTGTGATGTTTTGGGCAGTGCTCTGCTGGGAAACCCTGGATCCTGCCATTCACGTGGATGTTACTTTGACACATATCACCTCCCTAAACCTTGTTGCAGACCCCCCACCCCATTCATGGAAACATTATTCCCTAATGGCAGTGGCCTCTTTCAGCAGGATAATACTCCCTGCTACACTGAAACAATAGTTGACATGGCCTCCAGATCTCAATCTGATCCAGCATCTGTGGGATGTGCTGGTCAAACCAGGTCACAACTCACAGGACTTGTTACTAATGTCTTGGTCCAGACACCACTGCTGACCCTCAGAGGCCTAATGGAGTCCAGGGCTTGGGTCAGGCCTGTTTGGGGACCTACACATTATTAGACAATATTAGGTCTTGATGCTGTGGCTGCTTGGTGTGTGTTTGTTATACTCACCACTAGAGGTCGCCACCACCCAACAGAAAACCTTAGAGTCGGCAGGAAGCGTCGTGTCTCCATGGAAACCTGAAAGCCACTCATGTCGGTGTCTCAAATGGCCGAGTCAGTAGTTAGAGCCCTGTATGGTAAAGCAACGTCCTTAAATTTGAGTTCAAAGAAAATAAAAGACGTCCCCTCGTGTGTTTGCTCAATAAGGAAGCTGTCAGTGCTCCTGCTGAACAACAACGCCATCGCGGCTCTGCCCGCCGAGCTGCTCTCTCTCAGACATGTGAGTCTACTTCCTGGAAAATCGACAAGATGATCGCTTTGAATGTTTCAATACTTTAACTTTCACAATGTCTGCAAGCTGGCGGAGCTGAATTTGGGAAATAATGCCTTGAAGGAGATCCCCTCTGTTGTGGGCCATCTGGAGTCCTTGAAGAAGTTGTATCTGTACAGAAACCAAATTACTGCGGTGCCACCTGAGGTGATAGGTGGGTTTTCACTGCCGTCAGTCACTGACACCTCGGCAGATTTGTCCAAAAAACAAAAAAAGCTAAAATGTTTATATTTAACAGGTGGCTTGCAAAACCTTGTTGTGCTCAATCTGAACCACAACCAGATTGAAAGACTTCCACCAGAGATTAAAAGGTACCTCTATGGACCATGGTGTCATATCTGTACATGTATTGTTGATTGTGTCATTGTTGATGTTTTCACCTCCATCTCTGAGGAAATGGTCAAATGAAGGGCAAAATGGGTTATGGTGAATTAAGAATAACGGTTTTCTATGTTAAAAACCTTTCAGTCTGAGTAATCTTCAACATCTCAGTGTGTTGGACAATAAACTGGAGGAGCTCCCTGCAGAGCTTGGTCATCTTACTAAACTGTCTGAGATAAACCTGACTTCCAACAAGCTGTCTTGGCTTCCTCAGCAGCTGTACCAGTGTAAAGATCTAACCAAGCTCTATGTAGCCAGAAACAAGCTGACCAGTCTACCAGAGGTAGGTAACTTTTGGCCTTAGCTCGTTTCTAAAAAGTGAACAATTGTCTTTCACTTTTGTGTTTCTTTGACCTTATTTTTATGTCGTCCAGGGAATTCGGGCATTGGCAAAACTCCAGGTGGTGGATGTGGCTGGAAACAAGTTGTCCATGTTCCCCGTTGAGGTACAGTACATAGCACTGTCTGATTTAGGGCCACTATGTGGTAGAGAAATTTACCAAATTTGGAAGTAAACCTCACTGTGTGTCCTGTATAGTTTCACCTGCTGCCCTTGAGGGAGCTCTACAGCGAAGACAACAGGTTTGTGCATTGTGAGCCACTGTTCTCAATACAGGATGCAGAGGTGCTGACATTGAAGGTAACTATCATGGAAGTACAGCAGACAGAACAGTACTGTATTTATCACACACTATCTCACAATATGTTTTTGTGTTGATTCAGTAAATTCCTCATTATTCTCATTTAATCTTTTTTTTCCCAGGAGCTGGTTGCAAGATTTGTTTTGTTGGAAGACCGTAACAGGTCCTCTCTGGTCCATAAGATTCTTCCCCACTACCCATGTCTGACTGCCCTGTTGGCCAATGGCAGTTGTTGTGCACTGTGTTTGGGCCCCTTCCTCACCACCTGGCTGGAGTGTGTGCATTTTATCAGTCTGAGGAAGGTTTGGGGAATGTTTTGTGCTTATTATCATTAATCATGATTAAAACTATGTTTCTATGACACCTAGTAAAGTATAAATAATGGCAATATTGTGCTAAAATATGTTGTGCTAAATATGCTACGGTTCATGTATGTGCTGTGTCATTCTTATGTGTGTTACAGGACATGAAAATGAAGAGTTCATTGAAAATTCCAGTGCGCGCCCTTCTTTGCTCATACAAGTGCTTTAATACGGATGGACATGCCTTCTATGCTGTTGCTACAAGATAAATACATGATCATTAAAGAAGGTACTATCCTTAATCACAGTCATTAACTCATCTAATTTTTTAAAAGCTAAAATTATTGACACAGATATATTAATATTTATTGCTAGCCCTCACCAAGATAATGCCTTTTTGGATGTTGTTAGATGTGTTAATTTTCCAGTTTTTGTCCTTCAAAATATCATAGATGATATTTTACTATGTGGTCATTAGGTGGCAGCAAATGAACATCTCTGTTTCAGTGCTTAACAGTCATCCACCAGATTTAGAGTACAAGCATATGATGTATGCTAATTTCCACTTTCATGCACTTCCTGGTAATAGAACAAACATTGAAATATACTGTTTCTGGCAAACAATTTACATAAAACCTACTACACCGTTTCTTTTTCTCACTGGTTGGCCAGTGCAGGTATGTAATATATTACTATTAAACTCTTTAGAGAATTTCAACGCAAAGGTCACACGAGGTTGCAACCATTTCATTTAATGATAATGCTAGTAATATGTGAACAAACAATACTCAAGTGCATCTACTAAATATATTTTTACTGGATAAATTTCCATTTTCCATGTCGTTGCTGATCAAACTGCACAATGACTCCATCGCTGCCTCATCTCTATCTCCACATCCAGCCAGTGGCATCTGTTCCAACCTGCCAGACCAGAGGAAAGATAGAGAAAGGGAGAGGCAGAGGTAGAGAGAACTTCATTTCTAGCAAATTAATTTCCCATCCACGCCTCCAGAGCTTGCTAGCTCACTCGCTAGCTGCTGCGGCCGCTGCTGCGTGTGTCTACTGAGTCGGAGCCTCATGCATAATGCATCAGGTTTAATTGCAAACCCAGAAACTAATGACTTTGGACTGGTTAACAGCAGGGGAGCCATACATCTCGAGCAAACTGAATGAAAAATCAGCTCAGAGGAGAGAAAAAAAGGAGCCTAGCCCCTAATTGATGAATAATTGAAGCGGCGAGCTACAGGGCATAATTGTGACATTTTGTTTCAATCAATTTCCAAGTGGTGTGGGCGAAAGTGCACTTAAAGGGAAAAGGCAATGACAATGAATGAGGAAGAAAGAGAGCGATAGAGAGCACGGTTGGTGATGGAAATGGACATTTGGTCTTCAGTCATTGCACTGACATTTGCTGGGGCAAAAGACCGCACTCATTCAAACACAAAATGACTTTTCTCTCTATCTCCATCTCACTTTGTCGGTTTTCTGTCAAACTCCTGTTATGCCACTGTTAGGTCACTTTTTCATTACCAGCGAATGGATCCATATCGTTTTTAAATTATTTCTTTTGTTCATTTTCACTTATGCTATTCATTCTGAAAAACTTATTTTCCAAGCTCAAAAGTTATTTTCCCACATCTACAGCACAGAGAGATGAGGCTGCCCTCTCCTTCTGTGCATGTACAGTGTTTGTGTTTTCAGCAAAGCCAACATTTCTTTTGTGCTGTTAGCTCAGGTAGTTTAGTCTCAGTTAGAGTATGAGCCAGTGTGGCGGGACTAAGCACCACACCAGTCTGCCTTGGCCTCACTGGTGTTGATGTGATGAAGTGTTGGGGGTCAGGCAAACAAAGAGAAGCAAAGAGGGCCTCTGGGGCACATTGCCATTTGAGCTTATGCATTTTTACCACATCAAAATGGAAATCATGTAATGCCCAGAGCTTTATCTGTAATATTTTAATATTCAGTATTCGTCAGCAGGACCAGGCCTCAGTTGAATATATAGACTTGTAATGCAACAGTGCTTTTTACACCCATAAGGTTACTAAATGGTGCAAACATTCTTCAACCTAAGAATTTCCCTAAATAATCACACTGGATACCATCATTTTGCCTATTTACTGCAGCTCTGGTGTATTATGAATACACAGTGCTTCAGAAGAAAATTGTACATGGTTACATCACTGCAGATTTTGCTCGCCAGCCTCTGGCACTGGAATAGAGCTGTATGTTCACAAATCTACATTCAAGCTTTTTAAAGAGTTAATTACCATTACTAAGATTACCCAGACGCTATTTTGTTCTGGGGTAAATTTTAACATAAATGATACATAACTTCACTAAATATTCACAAGATTTACATAATGACCTCACAATGGAAATTCAAAAATCATTTTAAGGGGTGTGATTGAGCATGGCTGATAAATAGGTCATTTTAATCTGCTGGCACCATTCTAATGGGTGAAAGGCCAACAGTACGTGCCTTCTTGCAGGCAGCAGATGTTGGGTCCTGAAGCAGTGGAGCAGAAGCAGCAGCGCCACTAGCTCAGTGGCCTCAGGACCTGTCTGTTAGTTGGTCTGGTGTCTGGTGTCAAGCTTCCTGCATGTATTCACACATACACACACATGCCTCTTTAACACACTGCAGAAAAGCAAACACAATCACTCCACCCACTCTGCACTGATGGCACATCATCAAGATAATTTTGCCCCCATCGCTTTGTTTTCATCATGTCGTTTCACAGAACACATAGTCGCACCCCCACATGTGTGCAGACACACTTTTTCCATATCACTGAGCTGTCCCTTATGATTGCCATATTCAGAGAGCCCTGTGTTTTTGTACAGAATGTTTCTAAAAACTACGCACAGCTTGATTGATGTCTATGGAAATGAGGAGGTTGCATCCTCAAAGGAGACACCATACGGATGGGAGCAGCACACTGACGAGAGGCATCTACAAAAGGCGCTTGTAAATTCCTGACATGCCTAGCATATGTTAATGAGCCATTCTCTTGCTCTGATATAATTACTGTGAGGGGATATTGCCTTTGGTGGAAATATCTGTCTCGCATGGCATGGCTACCTCATGGGGGTGAAAAAAGTAAAGAATGATAAAGTAGCGGGTGCATAAATTCTCATTTACCATGCTCGAAGGTAAGGAGAGTGATGTTGGCAAATTCACTCAGGATGATATATTAGGTAGAAGGCACCTTGGGTTCATTACATACCTCCTTTGTTAAAGTGCTTTCTGCAGTCTTGTATCGTTTGTTAGGGGGTATTTAGTCTGTCTTGTCATTTGGAGCACTTACTTAAGATGTCTTTAGAGCAGCCTATGGCTGCTGGAGCTCACATTGCATCACGGGGCTGGAAAAGCCAAGTGATCGCTGACTAAAACCTAAAAGAATTTAGGATGCTGGTTCCAAGCTTTTATTGTTATGGATATGATGAAGCTGTGCCTGTTTCTGCTGAAGGTCATATGCAGCTTTCTTGTTTCCATACTTTTGACTGTGGTTTCTTTGATTTTATCTACTGCTCCTAAGTCTGCAAGTTGACTGTTGAGGCTTTATACATCATTTGCATTTTCTGTGGATGTATTTGAATCCACACTTTTAGAGTTTATAGTATTATTTATTATTATTTATATCCATAGTATTTGCAGCTGATTTCAGTAATAAACCCTGTCCAGCGTGATATCTCTCCTGCAACACTGAATTTTTAATCATTTTCAGAGATCCATCAAAGCCATGATTGCAGTCTCCCCCTCAGAAGAATGATTTGACACTAGTTCACCCTGATTTCTCCTCGTCTTTCCTCTGGGCAGCAGTGGAGGTGCTATTAAAATGACTGGCATTGATTGCTGAATTTAGAGGCCTTGTAACACCAGAGAGAGAGAAACAGCCATTCAGTAGCAAGTGGTTGCCTAGTGTCATAGCCAGGAGTGTGCACCACTCCAATCAGTAGAATCTATTGTCGCTGCCCATGACAGAACTTGGTATCAAGCCACTGGCAGAGTACCAGGGTGTTGTCTGGTTGATGGCTGCACAATCAATTCTGTTGTGATACTAATGAGTGTGCACACTAGGGGGCAGTATGATTCTCTGATGGTCCTCGAGCAGATGGGGAGAGAGATGTACCGATGCACAGCACAGTGAGATATGCCTGATGAATCTAAGAGATAGAGCAGCTAATAAAAGAAAGAACAATGAGCTGTTATTTGAATTCAAAGCTTAATTGAAATCTAAGCATCAGATCAGAGCCTTGTAACACACGTGTGGCTATAAAATCTAATAAGTGCAACCAAATATAAGAAAATGTGCACGTTTTCTTGCACTCAGTGATGCATATCAATAGAAAAAAAAATGGCAAAGGCACAGATGCACAAGACAATGCTATCGCTTCATCACAATCAATCAACATATTTGACAAAAGAGCTCCCTTGATATAGATTAGAAGGTGAGAAGGAAAAATCTGGATGTGTGGTCCACCAGACTATAAAAAGATACTACAAAACAAAGCCACCAGTCTACCAGTCTAATAACCCAGCTTTCTCCAAATCTCTTCTATTTTTTCACTTCACACCACAATATAATATAAATAACAGCCTGAATGTGAGTGAGTAAATCGTTTGTCCTTTGAGGTTACGTGGAAGCAACACCATTACTGAGCCATTCCTCATTAGGACGAGAGCACGGCCGTCAGGCCAGCAACCTCTCTCTGGCAGTTCTGGGTCAGCACCAACCACACTGCGAAAACACCATTACCACACTACATTTGTCGAAGAAATAAGACAAAAACACTGCTGGAACTTCAAAAGAACAAATAAATCTTTAATCTTAGAGTGTCTTTGAATCTCTTCGAAAGTTTCCTCGGGTTTGGTAATAACAGAGACTGTGGAGAGGGACGAAGAATCTGTTTGTTCGGAAGACAGTGACTGTTTATTTATATGGGGAACAAAACTAGAGGGAAAATGAGCTGAAAGAGATGGAGATGCTGCATTATATCTTTTGATGTTACTTCAGATAGTTTACTCAGTAGAACACCATGTGGTATTTTACATGTGTTTTGATGCTGGGATTTTTGAAAAGTAATAGTAGTTCTTTACTGTGTGATATTCATTTCTATTTTGCAATGGTTTTGTGATTACTCCTAATGCTGTAGTTAAACTTAATTAGAATACACACATCCACTGAGTCACATCCATATAAGTATTTTTCACACTTTCTTACCTTATTTGGTTCATTATTCAAAACAATCTGGCAGATGAATTCATCCTGTCAGATACACACTGGCGAACCTGCTGAGTCGACCCTATGAAGTCTTTCAGTTCCAGCTCCACTCTACTCTATCATCAAATATGATTGACGGCACATTATCTCAAAACCTAATCTGAGGTCATGTGATGGCTACTGGAGCATGCCCAGTATAGTAGAGCGGCAGGCGGGTGCAACACCAGGTAGCAGCATCTGGTCTCCGGGTTTTTCTAGAACACACAGTGCCTGTGGCGTTGCAGGCTTGGCTGGCTGAACATCTGTCTACGAAGTGCAGGCTGGCTGGATGAGCAGACCCACAATCCAACCAACCAGCCAAATGAACGTCCTACACACATAAATGTCCTTCAGGAATATGCGGGTTAATGTCTCTGTTATCTCAATCTGACTCCACTCATTCCTGTCTGTAATTTTTCCAAAGCTGTTGTAGTTATTTGCTCTTCATTCACTCTAAATAAAGACCACAGTTCTTTACAGCTCCATGTTTCTTAATGCTTAATTTCTTGTGGAGCAAACATTTTCTTTCATCACACAATTCACACAGTAGCTGTTACCGGCAGTGACACAACCAGAACTAGTATCATAACTACAATCATTCTGATCTGATGATGGAGCTATATGAGTTAAGGGACAACCGAGGTCTGTAGGATTCATACTGTGGGGACCATAACTGTTGTAACAAAATTTGATGATAATCCATTGTTGAAATATTTCAGTTTTCCCCACAATGGTTTAGTGATAGACCAACAAAATCAACTCACTCCATGTTTTAAATACCACAATAATTTTTAATGGCTGTAACTCATCTTTTATATATACAGGAGATTTATAACTCATGGGTTACAGCAGCATAGATAGAGAAAAGACATTAGTATTTCTATGTTCAGAATGACAAGGACCTGCTGTGAATCAAGAGGCAGGAATCGTAACCTTGCCAGGATAATTGAAGAAACTTTGCAGCCACTGTCATGCCAATCAAGCATTCATGTGATGTCTCCCTGTGAAGAGGGGTAAACATTTCCAAGATAATTAGGAGTGAGTTCAATTTGAGAAAAGGCAACCGTTTGCATGTGGTTTTAATGAATCCAAAACATTCTGTATGGGACATTGCTTTTGTGTAATTAGCATATGTTGAATTTCCTGAAAAAAGGTGTTAATGCCCTCAAGAGAAACTGCAATTACTTTTAACATTGTGACAGTCACACAGTTGCATTTGTAACATATTTAATGCAAAATGTACTTCGCCTTTTCATTGTTGCTATAATATTGTACCTAAGTAATATCAGTAGGAGTGAAAACAACACAAGCATGATAACAACTCAACACTTCACACAGCTCAGACCAACAGAAAAGAGCAGCATGATGCATCGTGCCCGCTTGCCCCCTTCCAAAACAGCCTTGCCGACAACAGATGGCCATCTCTCCCACAATGCCGAGCGGTCGCAGATGCCAACAGAAGAGGTGACAAACACTCTGCAGGTGTCTGTCCCTCTGCGTCTGTGGCATGTGCACACATTTGTGTGTGTGTGTGTGTGTGTGTGTGTGTGTGTGTTTGCGACAGGGGACAAAGAGCATCTTTCTTGCAGGGAGAGGAGAGTGTAATTGATAGCAGAGGACAACCTGCAGGAAGGAAGTGCCATCATATGCTAAATGGATGGGTTGGCACAGACTGGCACAAACTGGTGGCACAGATGCAGTAGAACTCAACATTACTCATTACGGAAACCTATGAGTATGTTGAGAATCTCTTCCTAACAAATGGTTTGTGAAGTTTCCAGAGGCGCTGTAATCTGCCTGATGACTTATATCTGAATATTAACACTTGGTGTTGTAAATCCATCATCCACTCATGTACTTTTAGCTTTTGTAACACTGTAAACTGCACGTGCTTATATCCTGTATCACTGCTTTATTTCATGCTGAAATATAGGACTGCTTTTGACTGCGCTACACAATCTGTTCCCTTTCCCTGTGTGCTGGTCACGCCAGGTGTGGTGGTTGGCAGGGGCTAGCAGAGCCAGGTGAGCAAGCTGCTGGCCAGGTGCCCTCCAGAGGCTCGCTAGACTGACCAGATACCAGATGGCTGTCGAGCACCAGCAGGCTAGTACACACACACACACACACACACACACGAGAACACACAGTTAGTACATGCATAGTGATACACACTTGTACACACAGAGACACTCTTGTGTGCAGTAAAAAGGAGAGCATTAGGAAACATTGCAGCCCTCCGGTGAGTTTCAAAGTGAAATGCTTAATGTGTTTTTACTGTATTTCTCTCCCAGCAGCTGAGGTAGAATGCATGCACAACACAGCCAGTACAACTCACTGCACCTCAGAGCTCACATAAATGTCACTCATAAAGTCTAAAGCTGTACTGGATCAGGATGCAATTTTTTGGTGTTTTTGGGACACACACACAATATATTCTTTGGCATGTAAATTAAACTACTAATGGAAATGTTTGCCCACGGTTTGAACTGATACAACAAATAAATTATACATGCCTTGAATTATGAGCAGTGTAACCATGCTGTGTCTAACAAGATCTATTATGGGTCAAAGTCTCCTTCAGGTTCAATTTCCTGCACTGAAAAATTTCTATGCAAATTAAGTTATTCCGAGTTGCTAGAACATTATTTTTTTCTACAATGTACATTCACTTATCTGCTTCTAAAAAGTCACTCAGTAAAAGTGGCTTAAGAGCAAATACCCGCTGGCCACAAGTCATGTTACATATCATATTTGTCTGCCAGTAGTTCATCATAACTAGCCTTGCAGCTCCTCTGTTTCCACACAGCCGCCCACGCTGGTAATAGACTGCTTTGGATCCAGGGGTTGCTAATCTAGAGCTTTGAATCTCAGCCCAAACCCGATTAGCCTGACTCCTTGAGTTTGGCTTGATTCAGGATCTAATTCCCTCTGGCTCGAATTAGGTCAGGTTTAATTTTATTCATCATTTCCCTGTCTAAAATGGAGCACTATTTGTTTGTTTGTGTGAATTTTGAATTAATTGAAGTGTATTTTGAATATAACATCTCACGTAATGTTTGGTGTTAAAGTTTGATGTTAAGGCCCAGCTCTTGCCTATAATGATATTATTGGGAGCCAGCCTAGAATCTACAAATGGCTTATACCTCATTAATAAAGCCATGTCATTTTAGATTAACAGGGTTAAAATGACTCTTTGGATATTTTAGTTATTAGAGCTCAGTTTGGGTGAAAACATACAAGGTCAAGTAGAATTACTTCATGACAGTTTTAAAACGTAAGTATCGCCCATTTACTCTTCCACCATCTGACAAGACCTGGTAGCTATTGAAGAATACCTTTACAGGTTAATATAGAACAGGACGTATTTAAACTCTGAACAAATTAAACCCAGACCCATAGTAGCAGCTACTTATAGATTAACACAACAGTGTCTAAGACATGAAATACCATATAGCTGGTTATAACACATGTAGTGCATAATATCTAGCCTCCATACAGAAACAATGACAGTCGCTTTTTCCACATTAACTGATGGTTCATAAATCACACTCGTGGGTCTGGTTGGGAGAAGACAGATCGACCATCTGTAAATATTTATTCAGCATCTCTATAATTAAACAGAGCCAATGCATCATGTCAGGCATACATGTCTGAATTCGCCGGCTCACACACAGCGTTGAATAATACAGTGTGGAACAACTCGGTCAAACATTTGTTGTAGATCTAAGAGAGGAGGAGACAGAGCAATAAGGCAATGGAGGATAGATGAATCCAACATGTTAGAAGAGTAAAGAATGGACTGATAAATGCAAGATGCCATTGGACAAAGAGTGATAGTACAAGAGAAAGCAACAGATGAAATGATAAATACAAGATGTTGCAGGAGAGCGCAAACGGGTGAGAAAGATGAGCAGCTGGGACAGATGAATCCAAGATGCCAGAGGAAAGAAAAAAAAAGGGGAAGGTCTGTCGATGGTCTGTCAGTTGCTGTTTGACCTAATGCAGCCCACAAGTGATGGAGTCCAACCTCTGCATGAAGGAGATGAGTTGGGATCATGATTCACTGGGATCTAATCCACCTAATTCTCTGGATATTACCATTTGGAGGAAAGTTACCCCGCATATGTGTGTGGGAGAGAGAAAAGGAAAAGTTCTTTGAATTTGGCAGGACTAAGTCTCATTAGAGGGAACTTGAATCACAGGCTAACAACGTTTAGTGATTTATATTTGGATGAATGGTACAGACAGTAACTGAGTGGTTGAGAAGGATTAGATGGATGAATTAGGTTTATGTGAACCTATTTTTTCAGAATATTACATGTCTCATGTCTGTACCTTTGGTTGCCTTTAAGAGAAACACTCTAGCTCACTTACAGAAGAAAACCTGTAAATCTAATTTGTCCTCTTGGTACTCAACAAAAAGTTAATTGTGTCCCTATTATCTATAGAAATTCACATTGTCACTATTTGAACAAGCATTAAATCGAAGATTGTCTCACTGCTCCCGACAATGCTAAAAGTGTCGTTAACTGTCCGGACTAGAAGCTCAGCAGCTACATGATGTCTGCATTAAACATCCATAAACTTTTATTCTCTTCCGTCTTTTTTGTGCAGCCAGTCCCAGCGGAAGAGTACAAGTCTGAATTTAAGCCCTACAAGCTAAAGAGCTCTGCTTGACTGGGAAGTAGCTTTTCTTCTCTTGGATGTGGACGTGACTTGGTGGCTGCAGAATGTCTGTTTTCATAAGCGACAAAGGTGTAATTCGCTGTTATTGATATTATGAAAGTATTTGGTAAAAGTTGGTAATGATAGCTGGCAGTATGTGAATCATATCACATAAATGCTAGAGTGGGCTTTTTTTTTGTTAATTCTCGGTAACTGAGCCTGTTTGTTTAGTGGCTGGCTTTGAGTGACCTTAAACAATACAGGGCAAAAGTTAGACTCCCATTAGTTAAATAAATGATCAATAAATGTATTAGTCTCTTTGTGGAAATCTTCCTTAGCCATTCAACAGTGCTGCCATTCTGTTAAATATCACAAAAACAGCACACGTCCCACACAGAACACACACAACCAATATAAAGTAACAGTTACTCCCTTAGACTTTATTTCCCACTGAGCCATGCTGTGTAAAAACACTTAAGCACCTACTACATGGACCTATTAGGTTGCAAACATCTAACGCTACTTACCCATTCAGTCACAAGAGTCCTTTCTCTTGCTTTCCTCTATCAAATGCAAGTTCAACATTCACTTATCCCTGGTTCCTCCAGAGAAAAACATTCTCACTCCTTGGCCCATGATGTTTGACTTCCTTCACCATAGCTGATGTTTTTTCAATCAGCTGAACTGTACAGACCGGCAAATCAAAACAATGAGGAAAATTACTTTCTGACTCTCAGTGGACTAAGCAGTCATTTTATTCAATACATATACCTGAAATATTGCTTCTTATTGCTTAAACATCGGTCCAATGAAGAAGTAGGAGTGATTTGTAGTGTAATGTTTTCAGTCATTTATTTGAATTCAAACTGTATTTGATTAAAATTTATATAGTTATGTACAGTTATATAGTATGGTAATTATGGTCTGTTGTATGCTATTCTATGTGTGCATCTTTGTTTGTGTGCAGTTTGTTTATTAGAAGAAGATTGTGTATGCATTTGAATCCATAGGGGAGCTTCCATTTCCAATCCGAGACATTTCACGCTGATAGAACAATGTTGCCACCTCCCTTGGTCCCCTGACAACTGACCCTGGATAATCTTCATCAATCTTCCCTCCCTCTCACACCAATCAAATTTGTTTGCCATGGGAGAGCAAAGAAGTCCCATGTATATTTCAACAAAATACCTCAAGCCAATCTGCATTGCAAAACTCAGAGAAATGTGACATTTAAAATGAAAAATTGATTTCACTAACAAACATTCGCCAATAAATAGCTTTTAATCAAGATGATGGTTTGACGTGCCTGTGGTGTTCCTATCAATTTTAACGTTTTTATTAAAACATAGAATTGGAATAAATTTATTTTATATTGTCCACAGGGACTCATGAAGTTCTCCACAATAAATATTCCATTGGCCCTGTTATTCTTTCCTCGACTTTCATCAACTCATTAATATGCAAACTTTTTTCTGACAATCAGGACAAACATAGCAAGTAAAATAGCACTCTGGAGAAATGTTTAGTCAGGCATGTAGGTGTCATTAATACAGTCCTCATTTGGACAGCAGGAAACTACAAAGACAAACTTGGGGGAAAAAAAAACAGATATTCTTTTCACTGAATTTCTTTAATGTGACTATGATATATATATATATATATATATATATATATATATATATATATATATATATAT
>CM076663.1:11822752-11863460 GCA_038496675.1 Rachycentron canadum | reverse complement strand
TTTTTTTTTTTTTTGTAGAATACAGACATTATTGTATTGTCAAGAAAAATGTGCCTAGCGTCCTTTTGATCCATCCATCCATTATCTATATTGCGTAGCTGTGCTGTGTTGCAGGGGGGCTGGAGCGAATCCCAACTGGCACTGGGTGAGGGTGGGGTAGACCCTGGATAGGTAACAAGTCTATCGCAAGGCCGACATATAGAAACATACACATGGCCAATTTTAGAGCCACCAATTAACCTGATGTGCATTTCTTTGCACTGTGGGAGTGAACCCATGCAGGCACAGGGAGAATATGCAAACTACACAGACGGGCCACAGGCTTTGAACCCTGAAACTTCTTGCTGTGATGGAGCGGTGCCGGCCACTATGCCCCCGGTCCGCCCCATCCTTTTGATCCAACATTTGTCCCCAGTGTCTACAAATTAAAATGTAAGATAAAAATTTAAAAGTGACTAAGACTAGCTATTTAAGAGTGACTCTTTCTTGATTACTAAGTTTTGGAAGAGTCAAGCCATGCACATTATGATTTATGATACTGAACCACACCTTTCTCAACCATCTCATGGATTATGGTTTGGTCATCTCTCCCACACTCACTGGTGACTGTATGCATTAGCTTATTCTATTTCAGCTCACCTTTGATGGTCATGACATCCTCAAAGCATCACATATATTAAGGATTTAAGTCCACGATTAAATCCAGGTCCAAGGTAGCAGCACCAACCCAAAGCTATGTCATGTAGTTTTAACCACAGTGCACCCCCCTTTGCTTTCTGGAAGCTTCAGCAACCCCCAACTGCACACACACAGACATACACATACCTCACATGCCCCCTCAGAGAGATGGATGGCGTGCGTTCCCATCCCTTTCCCAGGCCAGCATCCAGGTGCACAACAGCTGGGGAAGCCAGGGGGAGGGGGCTGATGCATAGGGAGGAAGGGGGGAGACGCAGGACCAGGGATGAGGGGGTGGAAGTTGGGCCAGGGGGTGTAAAGGATGTTCAGTAATACACTATAAATTTCTTCAGGAGCGCACTAGACACTTATGGTGTCTCCTTGTCTGTCTGGACAGCACTACTAATGAATAGTGTTGCTATGGTGGAGAGCCCAGTTCCATCAGACACATTGGACAGATATAGACCTTTGTAAGTGTGAAAGAAGAATGCGTAACAGTGGTTGTAGACAGGTGAAATGATTAAAAAGAGTGTTGTATGCAGAAAATAGCTCCTGCTGTTTTACGACCCTCCTTCATTGCTTCATTTAAGATCGGAAGGGATGCATCACAAGCACTCACTAGTAACATACTCTATGTGACAATCAGTGAGAAACTTTCACTTTTTGATGATGGTGCAAGTGTGTGATTTAACCAGTATTCGACTTCATGTCTAATAACAATGAATTCTACACACTTTCAGTGCCAGGCAGAAAGAGTTAGAGGTTCAATTCAACTATTTGTAGCAGCAGACACAGGGAAACACACCACCATTCTTTGTTTATCACAGTAATGAACAGGTTTATTTATTACTCTTCCGAAAGGAGGCAGAAAGATTAAATATGCTGAGAAAGTTAAAGAAACTAAAGAGGTCTTAGACAGAGAAAACAAACCGTGACAAAACTTTCTTGTTCAGTTATTAATTGTTTTCTGAAAAATGTCCTCAGGTTTATGTTACCCCTTGAGAAAAAAAGAAAAACATTTGAATTTGATTTTGTATACTTTTTATGTGCATGTTTGGATATTTTGTCATTTGTAAACTGTGTCAGAATCCTGTAGGGTTAACTACACAAACATTATATGTCTATATTAGTTTATCACTTGTTAATCTGAAACAATTAGTTGAATAACTGAAAATTAACGAGCAACAATTTTGATAGTACTTATCTAAATAAATAAACAGTCAAAAAATTTGAAGCCTGATATCATTATAAACTGTAAAGACATTAGAAGACATCACCTTGGACTTTAGACACTTTGTGAGAGTGATGTTTTGCTATTTTATGACCCTTGATAGTTTAAACTATTAATCAATTAATTAAAAAGGTTAATAGCAGTTACTTTCCCAATTACCCAATCATTTGTGTGTTTTCTTTCAGACACAAACATGTCAGTGGAGGTCACGCTCTGTCTACAGAACAATTCATCACTGATCAGACAAACCTGGATGATAAACCAGGATTTCCCAACTATCCATATGTTGCAGGGTTTATATGAGGCTCCATGTGGTGTCTATAGGAGAAGTCTGCATGATATTAGAATGGTATGGGATGGGATCCACTGAGCAGGAAACAGTGGGGTTCAAGATGACGGATGGACTGCGATGTCCTACTGTGTGTCATGGTAAACTGTTTTTGGATGTGATTTGGCTCAGAGGGTTTAGAGTGGAACGAAGTGGACTGAGAGAGAAAATAAAACATGAGAGAAATGCTCTAAAGCTACCATGGGGATTGTAAAAATAAATAGGAATCAATTTATGCCAGTGTTTTGTTTTTTTTTTTTTGCCATTTTACCTGTTAGGTGAAGGTCACACATTAATGCACATTTGAAACAATCACAGAAATACCAAAACTGTAAATAAGCTCTTTCACATCAATATGCACCGCCTTCATTAACACTTGCATAGAGACCACACATAGCACATCCACACAAACTTCAAACATTATCATGTGTATGTGTGGGTGCTATAACTCAGCGTGTCATCCATCATTTGGTAAAGCCGCAGTAGGCAGTATACAGTGTGTTTGGCCTCGACTCCTCATTCAGCTCTCATTAGCCATCAATCACATCCTCTCTACTGGCTGCCTGCATGGGAGACCTCCTGACTTCACGTCCTAGCAAGATGTTCACTTTGGCACATCAAAGCCCACCTCCACACACGTGCACACACATGCACAGAAGTGAAAACATATACTTGCTCACCCCATGAAGTCAATGTCAAATATGGAGGTTCAGAGAAATGTTTACTTACTGAGAGTTTAGTCACTGTGAGAAGTTATACTGTATGTGTGCTGGTTATTTGTGAGTTGATGGTCTGCCAGTTCTTGAAGTTAAATAGCTTGTTTATCCTGTAGCTGGGCCTACAGTTCGATGAGAATTTGAAAATGTCAAGGAGAGTCCTTAATCACCACAATAAGCACTATTAAAGGGCATAATTTCTCATGATTTTTGAGCTATTTTTAATAATGAAGAATATGGATTGTGATTTAATATTCTGCATGAATGCAAATACAAGTTATTGTCTGCAGTATACAGGAGATTCAGATTTTTTTTGCTGTCACACTGTGTCACAGAGGAAATTTCCCACTGACTGTATGTTAGGTTTGCTGTTTTGTGAGAATAGAAAAGAGGCAGTTACATGTAAGAGGTGTTTTAACAGCCTAATGTGATCTGAATTCACCTTTTCAAGCCTTACTTCACCTTATTGAACAAGCTTGTGTATTTGTGTCTACGTTTGCTTGAATGTGCATTTCCATTTGTGTGAAACAACTGTGGCTGTGTCAACTAGAACAAATGCATGGTGGATTACAGGATGCTGCCATGACTAAGGGTGAGATAGTAAGAGGTGATAGGGAATGGGGGATGGAGTGGAGAGTAAAAAAAGGGAAAAAGACTTTTTTTTATATTGAATCTTCCTGGTGAGTTTTCACTTTCCCCCAGGGACATAAGGAAACCTTGTGTATTTTTCTCCCCACTCACATGCTGGGTAGTGTATGGAGGCCATTACTTGACATTGATGCCTGCATGGGCTTTTGTCCTTGGCCTGTATATGCCACAGTTGAATACACTCTACTGCACTACTGTGGAGACATAAGGTTAGGGCGTTCTCTCACTCAGCAAGCTGCAGCGTTTGGGGTGTAATTGCAAGCTTGCGTCTGATACACAGTATCCCTCCTTCCCAACGTGTTGACCAACTAACTAACTAACTAAATATCCAAATGCTGCTCTGGTGCATGAGCAGCTTTAGATCAGGTTGGAATTGAAGTGGTTTAGTGGGTCACAATTGCTGATACACAAGTGTTTTGTTATTAGCTTTCACTGAGTCATAAATCATTCAAAAGTCTGATATTTGCAGGGCATTTATTTATTTACAAATGCTACTGATGAAAAGCGATTCAACTTAATATCCTTTACCCCTGGCTTCCTCATATTTACTCTCTTTCTCTCTGCCCCCTCTCAGATTGGTTCCTCGACTTCCTCTATCTATTCCTCCAGCTCTCTTCATCCATCTCTGCCCCTCCTCTATCTATTTCTGCTATTTTTCTTTTCCTCACCAATGTTCCCTGTGTGTCTGCCTGTGTGAGAAAGTGAGAGATGGATAGAGAGAGAGCCAAAGAGAGATCTGACACATGGGCCCAGTTCCTTAATAATGTCATTCGGTGTGAACGCTATTAGCAGATTACCCTTGGCCCAGGGCAGCCTAGCCATGTGCAGGAACTAGATAACCTTGTGTTCGGTAATTTAATATCAACACTTCCCCTCTTTTCTTACCACGCTTTACAACACACAAATACCCTGCTTGTCCCCTCCGGTCCTATTTCTTGAAGAGGGGGGAGACAGGAGGGTGGAGGGGGGGAGGAGGAGGATTACAAGATAGTGACTTCTTGAAGATCCCTTTCCTCTGCTGAGTAGTGTGGTAAATTGTCCCTTGTCCATGGATGTGAGAAAATACATAAACAGGCTTATGGTGAAATTCCATCAGATTTAATGCAGTGAATTTAACTCAGCGCAACATCAAAGGAGCCGCCCATCTTTTAAAAAGCCCTCGATGGGGTAATGTCATCTCCCCCTCCCTCCAGCTTTTCTCCTGGCGGGCTATCACAGACCCAGCATTTACCACATATCAGGCCAATGTGAAAGGCGCAGAGGAAATTTGCTGTCACACAGTTTGATACTGAGCGAAGTAAGAGTGGGTGAGTGAGGCAGGGGCAGACTGAAAAGGAGAGAGAGGGAGAGAGAGAGAGAGAGAGAGAGAGATCTAGCACTTAAAGGAGCGAGCCGTTACTGAATCAAATCCCACGCTCTATCCCCCACAAGCTGAATCACAATCCTGCATTAGCTGCGATATCACACCTCGTCCTGCTGCTGCTCTTTTTCCCACCGCCCGTGAGCCAGGCGGGAGCGCGAGGCCAGACGGCCCGGCCCTATCACTCCCTGGCACCCTCTCACACCGGCATTACCACGCCTTTATCTCATCTCCTGCAGCCCGGCACGGCCGGCCGCCTCCCGGTCCTCCAGGCTACTTTACTAATAACCTATTCCTTATCAGCCACCGTGCACCTCTGCCTGTGATCAAAGAGCCAATTAATGGAGCGGGGAAAGGTGAAGCATTCAAATAATGGAGACAGCTGTTTTTCTCTGTTTGAGAAAATCCATTTTGTATTGTTATCGGCTCCAAGCAGTTCCCCCCCGACCAGCGCTTAATTCAAGTCGCTGTCTGCTTCTGCCTGGCTTGATAAGAGAGAGTGAGAAAAGACAAGAGGAGAGAGAGAGAGGGAGAGAGGGAGGGGATGAGATGAGATGAGGGGCAAAAGAAAAGAGCCCTGGTCACAATGAACTTTATGTGGAAGAATGTGGCAGGAATATCACAGCAGGCCAACTCATCCCTGAGCTTTATCAACTCCAAAGTGGTTCAACACAGAGATAAAGATTGTGATGGGGGGATTCACAAAAACTTCTGGAGCTGATGAGCTGCTTTATGTCCACTGTCATTCACTCTGAAAGGGAACAGCCCATCCCAGCTCTTTCAGGTCCAACACAATCTTGTCAGGCAGAAACCTGGTGTTAGTTAAGAGGCTAATTGTACTGGTGTCAGAGCAGCACATAAATAGCTCCATCAAAGACTCCTATCTTAACAGCTGTGTTGTACTTTTTATCACTTTTATTTTTCTTTGGCCTTGTCAACTATGCTTGGTGACATTTTAAGGTAAGGTTGTTTCACTGGATGTCTAATCAGTCTTCAGGTTTTTAAGATGATCCTGGATACATTCTGCTTCACAACCAAGAGTCAGCCACATTAGGATGGTTTGTTTCTCCATAAGCAATAGGTGATACATGCTCAGGAAAAATATATCAGTAGAATAGTAATAACTGTTTACTAGGTCACAATCTGGCTCTAGCTGGTTCTGGTTACTATTTGTCTTCTTTCCAACATCACTGTGAGCCCCAACACTCAGCTGCCCGAGGCTGCCATGCACCCCCAAAGTAAAGGGTTTTAGTTTTTCTACCTGGACTCATCTATTAAATAACACAGCAGTTGACAGAACTCTTGTTCTCTAAAAAGTTACTGTGCAGATGGAAATTATATTTTAAAACTAAAACTTTAGCCCAAACACAATAGTAGAGTCTGTTGGACAAGACCACGACATTTGAACACATCCTTATGTATGTTACAATATATTGTGAGAGGACAGTCATTTTCTCTCTAACTCGACTGACTCTGCAGAAAGTTGACTGATGATGTGATGTCCATCCCACATGATGTCAAACCTAGATAAGATCTTCATGGGAAGGAAATGGAGACGAATGTTCTTATAACTGCATTTCCTTTTTTTCCATTTACGTTTACTATTTTTACATCTGTTTGTCATGCTCAATCATGATTTTCCAAACAAGACTTTATCTTTTAGATATTGTATTGAATTAGTCTATATAATGTTTGCTCTGTGGGTTTTGGTTCAGACTGTATCTGTTGCAAGTCGTACTGCGCCAACAGTCATCACGATGGAAAAATTAAGAAGCTGTGTATGTGCTCAGCAGTTATACTTTGGTTTTTGGCTACACAGCCTTCATCATCATCACCAGATTTTCCACCTCTTACTGTCTGGATGTCACTAACTGTGGAATAAATATAAACCAGAAGAAACTGATGAATTATTCTCATGAAACTGTCTTGCTCTAGGCAAGAGTCTGATGCAGGACTAGACTGTGATGTCACACTTCTGGATCTGTTCATATGAAGTTTATGCCCTGAAAATAAATTACTTCTTCAGCGATTTGGTGTTGCACTTCCAGGAAGATGGGAGACTAATAAGAGCCAGATTAAAAGGAGCTAGTCATGAACAAAGAAGCAACTGACTTTAGTGAGGGATCTTAACATCTTAACAGCATTGCTCTAAATGCTGATTTTGTACAAACCTCCATTTTTTAATGCAAGATTTATGTATAAAAACTTAAGGTATCCTGGATGATATTATCAGGGGGAGTAGTAACCTTCATGCCTCATGACATCTGAACTGAAACTGAACTGAGTGTTAATTTTGGATCCTGCAGCTGTAATGAAAGAACACCAGTCTGAAGTCTCTGAGGCAGGTATTAACATATTTATTACACCGTAAAGAGAACAACAATACCAGAATTTTACTGCAAAGTTTCACAGACTGACAGACCATAGTTTACAGCCCAAAAAAGAATTTAAAAAAAGAAACCAAAAGAAATAAAATCAACAAGAAACCACAGTTCTGACATAGTAGACTGGAAAGCTCTCTAGAGGACACTGACCCTAAGCGATGGAGAGACCGCTCAGTGTCAGCCTACCACTAACCTGTGGTTTTCATGTCTCAATTAAGTATTGCACAACAACTTCAAATCATTTGAGCTCTTTTTTTCACAATAAATTTTCTCAAGAGAACGCAAAATAAACACCCTCCCACCCCCGGAGTTCAACTCACTCCCTCAGATTAATGCTACGGCCTTTGCTGTTCACTGTTGGCCCCACACATTTTCCCTATGTTTTTTGTTAAGTAAGAAATTTAAATATTTCCCCCTATTGTGAAAAACAGGCATGCCTAAATTCATAGCCTTAGTCTTTTTATTTATGTATTTATTTTTTTTACAAGCTTTTTCTTTTGTATAGCCCCCCTTTTGAATTTACCCCAGCTGAACAAGTTGACAAGCACTTTAGCATGTCTTCACAACGGAGAAGAGAAAAGGAGAAAAAGGTGGAGGGGAAACAGGAGAAAAAAGAGTGAGAGAGAAACAACATTTCTTATCTGTGACCTTAGCTTGTGCCATCGAAGTAAGGAATCGACAACACTTTTCTTTAAAATTAGCACAATTTTTTTTAAATCTGTTCAAACAATTCAAACTCTTGATGTATTCTAGAAACGCCACAGGCATAAAGGAACATAACAAAAGTTTTTTTTTTCACTTTTTTCTCATTTCTATTCATTTATGTTTCATTTATTTATGAGGTCTGCATTGTTACCAAGTAGTGATATGGTTTTGCAGCTGTATGAGCTTCGACTTTGGGTTTTTTATTTTCCTGTTCTCTTGTGCCCATTTGGTTTCGACTAGACCAGTATCAGCGCCGCGACTGATGCTCTTATCGTGCTGTAAGAGGTAGAGTGAGACTTGTTTGCCACCGAGGAATTTGTAGCAAAACACACATAGAGGAGGGAAGAAAGAAAAAAATAGAGCTTCTCAAAGAATCATTGAGCGATAATGTTTGTCTTCCTTTTTTTTCCTTTTTTTTTAAAACCCAGGTTTTGCCCTGAAAATGATGAATACACACGTTGTTTGTTGTATACTTTCAAATACACTAGTGTTAAAACAGCTTGGCTGTTTCTTCACAGCTTCTGAGGAGTCGCGAGTAGGGTGTCAGACACCTTTTTGGATTGTTTAACCTGTTGTTTAACTTTAGAGTTAAGAATGCAGGTGTGTATTTTATTTAGACAAGAAGGGAGAGATGAGGAAGTACAGAGGGAGAAAACTGCCCAGAACCTTTGAGGGCCTCCACTTGTTCCTTGAGGTCAGAATTTGTAACGCGCTTCTGTGTAGCACCAAGGTGTTTGGGGTGAAGAGCCTTTGTGTGCGTCAGGGTAAGTGCTCTCTTACTGCGAATGAGAGGTTTGTTTGATTTACATTGAAGGTTTACAACAAAGCTGTGACTGATTATCTATCCCCAAAAAATGTCATACTCTGATATAAATAAATATAAAACCACTGTCAATGGCGTTGGTGTGAAAGCCCAGTCTCACATTCACCTCTTTAATAAAGAACTTAACTGCTTAAAGCTGAAATGGGCACTTAATCTGACATTTGTGTAATGAGAAAATGCACAAACAAGATCAAAAAATATCCCAAGAATTTCTTCAAAAATGGTCACAGAAGTTATTAGTGTTCATGTCACATTAGTTATTATTGCTCCAGTTAAAATGTAACACTGCTGTGAAATGTTCATTATGTTTAATTCACACCTTCTCATTTCACAATGCAAGATGAGTGCTGTCAGTTTCCAGAGGAGATTAAAATAAATGATTTTATGACACTGAAGTTGGTTTTGTTCCATGAATGTGTGAACAAAACCTGCATAAATAAATAACCAAATGTTTTTGAGAACAAACCTCTTTTGAAAAGTTGTTTAAATCAGGATTTTGGTCCTTGGTGTCGGTCTTTGGCTGTTTTTGGTGTTTTTTTTTTTTTTTTTGTTTATCTCTTGTGTTAATACTGTGTGTTACCTGTCGCTTTGCAGTGTTAAAGCTGTCAATCGGACTCTACACCTCTGCATTTGGAAAGTTAGTTTGTTAGAATGTTTTTTCTATATTTTTCTTTTTTTTTTTTTTTTTAACTTTTTTTGGTTCTTTTTCAGTTTTTCTAAAAAATAACAAATATTTAACAAACGTTCAGTAATGCGCATGCACTGTCTGCAACTATTTAAAAAAAAAAGAAAAGAAAACATTATGGCTGCTCTTGATAATATGTTAAGAAGAAAAAAAAAGCAAGTTTGGTGATTTTACATTTTTCCAACCCCCCCTCCCCGCATCCCCAAAAATGTAAAAACAGATTATGCTATCACTACATACAAAATGGTTGATGAATTATGGCTCTATACCGACAACACAAGTATGCTGAAAAGAAGCATGCCGAAATAACCTCTGTGACAGTGCAAATACATGTATGTATGTCCCTTGTACAAAACATTTAGGTTAGCATTCCACGCAACATGCTAGTTCTCAGAAAAGATCTGGGTCGGACTCAAGTAGCAGCTCTGAGATATAGCTTGTGTCTTTTCTTGAGGACAAAGGGAAGTAAAACTTATAGTAACTACGAGGGATCTACCACTTACACACAGAATAGAAAAGCAGCTTGGAAAAAAAGATAACACTTCTTTTTTTTTATCTCTTTTTGCACCAGCTGGAGAGAGAGAGAGAGAGAGAGAGAGAGTTATGAAGGACTTAGAGTTGTGACTGGTTGAAGTACTATGCATTGTCACAATTGTCCAACACATATACAATAAATAACCATTGATGACACCACAGGACAGAAGTCTTAAACACCATGACATCTATAGAAAAAGAACATGAAGAAAGATGAAAATGTTTTTCAGAGTTGAAACAGGAGGGGAGTGTCTGGGGTGAGTCTTCACACTGTAGGTTTTCAGCTCTGTGTTGTCTGCTGTCCAGGTGATTTGACAGTCTCACCAGTGGGATGATGACTTCCTGTTTGAGAGCTTCTGTGACCCCCCCCCCCCCCCCCTCCAAGCATGCACGTGTGAATTGCAGTCAGTACATCCTCCACATGTGCAGTGGGCAAAGTTTTGTATCTTGTCCAAGAATTCTTTCTTTTTACATCCTTCAGGGAGATGGATTTGTATTTCCCAGCCCACTGACCTGGATATTATTACAAGTGAGAGGGAAATAACATTGGTTGAACAGCTGGCTCTGCTTGCAATCTGCTGCACATCTGCCCATTTCATGGCAGTCTGTGGACCAGAGATTCAGTCCATCCCTCTCCCCTCTCCAGGCAGCAAATTTGTTTATGTATCCATCCGTTGGTGTGTCTCTCAGAGTATTTAAATCTAATATCTTTCCATACAAATAATGCTCCTGACATTCTGCTAGATACTTATGATCCCTTGGTATGCTGTTTGGTAAAATGTCTTCTTGAGGTTGACTAGTCTCATGTCCCAGGTACAGGAAGGAAATAAGCTTCAATTCAAGGATGGAAAATAAAAACATAAAAAAGGGGGAGGTCAGATATACTTGTCTTGAGTTGTAGGGCAATCTCTGCTCAGTCTCAGTATTTACAGGAGAAAATAAGATACGCTACAATGACAGCAACATTAACAACAACAGGCACAACGACAAACAGACAACAAGAATAGCAAGTGTAACGATAAAAGGATGTCAATATTTAAATTCATTCATTCAAAACAAAGAATATCTTTGTGTTTCTTTAAAGTCATGGCAAGTCAATATGACCTGATTATGGACCTCCTCCTCCTTCTATGACTACGCTGCAAGATAGACAGAAGCATTGCCATCTCTCTCTGTTAGCCATGTTAGCTTAACATCTTTGCAAGGCAATGTAGACAGTCATGCTGTTTGTGGGGTTGAGGGTTGGCTGTTTAGCCCTGGAGGCTTTTTGCCTCCATCCTCTGTGAGTCTCTTAGCGTGGTGTGCCATCTAGAGCAGAGGAGGATGGGGTGCTGGGGGTGGATGAGCGGGGGGTAGCAGCAGGCGGGGTAGCGGCCGGACTTCCAGTCCCGCTGCTTGGGGTACAGGCTGATGAGCTGATGGGAGCAGGGGTCTCTGACCCGGGAACGCCTCCCTGCTGCTGACTGGCCTGCTGCTGCTGGGCCTGGAGGGTCTGACCGCAGACATGGTGGTGCTTCTCCCAGTCTTTATGCTGGCAGAAGGAGCCACAGTAGCGCGCCGTATTGCAGCCACTGCATGTCTCACTGGCCTTGCGGCCACAGTTCCAGCAGCTCTGACAGACAAATAGAGAGAAAGTTAACTAACACAAAAATAGATTCAGCAGCAGGATTGACAACCACACAGGCTGTTGACTAATTCAGCTGATGAACTTCTGATAACTGATAAAACTGTAATTAGGAACCCTTGTTTGGTTCATTTTGTGCCACTATTCATGCATAAAGATAATCATGTTTGATGAATGACAGCAGACAGCCACATCAAACACAGAAGTAGTGACACCAAGATTAGCAACAGATAGTGCTGCAGTCTGCACATTAACAGAGCAAACCTCTGCTTTTACAACAATCTTAAAACAAACCACAGACAGATCAAAAACCCATCTCTTATAGCACTTAGGACCTCTTATATATCTAAGAAACCGCAGAGAGAGCATGTTGGGGCGGCTGCATATACACAGGAAACAGGAGAACGATGTTACAAACAGCTTCTGAAATTTCTCCTCTGGGGCACCTCTCTCATAAACATCACTCCTGCAATTAACGTCAGATGTGAGTCATATATCCCTCTCACTTAACTGATTAAACGTCAAGGTCTCCAATGGTGATTAGCAAATGAAAACTCCTTTCCTCTCAACTGAATTGGTTATAACCTTTCTAAACATGCTAGCTACTCTGCTGGAAAATAAGAGGAAGCAGGAAAGCGATGTGCTTGATTAAACTACTCTTAAATTATTTTTGCTCTACTGTATCTCTTGAAAATAAATTATCCTCTATTTGCATGAATGCTTTTAAAGCTTCAACAATTATTGTACAATAATTTGGCATGAGCTGACAACAAAAGCATAGTCAAAGCGACACCTTTTGAGGTTTTGAAGTGTGTTTGTATGTTTATGTTCCTACCTCACTAGAGTCCTCCTGCTGGTTGATTATGGAGAGTGCGTCCTCGGCTGCCTGCCGCTTTGCTTCGGCTACCGTGCGCTCCATCTTGGCTCGCTCACTGCTGATCATCTCGTGAGCTTTGCGCTCGGCCTCTGACACGGCCTTCTGCAGCTCTGACATAGCCTGCCGCTTTACCTCATTCACTGCCTCTTCTGGAAAGAGTGTGGAGACAGAGGAAGTCAAGCCTCCCGTACCTGCAATGTAGTTAGCATTATATCACCCTGTCGTTGGGACTTCATTTTCAGTGAAAAGATGGCAAAAACTAAGCAGTCACTCGTGTTTTTACTTTTCTCAAGGACATAAGCATGGAAATAAACATGTTAGAGAAAGTTATATCTTTTTAAAACCCTTTCCAAATGAATGTGTCACTTTAAAAATAGGTTTCCATCATTTTAAACACATCTAAGATTGTGCCTTCTAAAAGCTGTTTCATTTGCTAAACATGTAACACATATGAACAGAAAATGAAAACAAAAAATTTATGCTTTCGCTCAATTTTATGTGAGGACATATTTTGTTGTTCTGGAAATGATGTTGATCATTTGATTTGATGTGATGAAAATGAATTATTTCACATGGCAAAGTAACCTTCTGCAATTATAGTTTGTAGCATTCAGCACCTTCTCTATATAACACAAAATTCACGAGTTGCTTTCATTAAATGACTGTAGGAAATCATGTTGGTCAACCACTGTTTAATTAGTACATTCTTATGACAGTGACTGTGGCATGTTTCATCAGTTAGCTCCTCTAATGGGTTAGTGTGTGATGTTTTAATTGAAAATAAAAAAGTTGAAATGACCTCAATTGAAGATAAGCAAACAAAAATATAAATTTTTCCTTTTAATTTGAGAAATATCCTCGGGACAACAGCGTGAGCCAATTAATCCCAGGTAATCACTCAGAAAATGTGCTTATGAGCTGGAGCAATGTGTTATTTTATACTTGTTTTGTGGAATGAATAACCTTGCCACGCGGGTGTTAAGCAGTGGAATTCCTACCGAGCGTCAAAGCAAAAGGAGGGCTTTTTGTTTGCTCCCATCAAGCCTGTAACTTGACTAATTGTGTATGCAAATCAGGCAATTTATATTTAAATTATGCATTTCCATTGTGATCCCAGAGGCCCATGCAGTGAGGGGAAGTGGGAAACTGGTAGGACACCGTGCAAGGTGCTTGAATATTTATCACCAACTGTAAACATTTTGCCCATTTCAAACAGATGTATTCACCGCCACACTCCATTGTGTTAAAAATCCTATTTTGCAATCCTCCCTGGGTCACATTTAAATCAGCCTCTCCTCAGCCAGAATATGTGACTGAAGTGAAAAGGATAGCAGAAATACTGAGAAGAATGCAGGTAGAATGAAAAATAGCAGTCACTATTTATCTTACAGACAAAAGATAAATACAGCTTTATGTCTGACAAATATACTTCACTTTTACTTCCTTTGTTCAAATTACACATGTATTACAAATGTAAAACCAGTTTCAACACTGGACAGAATGTGTGCTTTTCTAAAAACAGAGACATTTTCTCTTCATAGTGACTGAGCTAAATTTTTAAACCAGGGTGGTTTTGTCTTTAACCTACTATGCTGCCTGAAGTCATGGAAATTGCCCTGGTGCTGTGTGATATATGCCTTGTGCATGGAATTGTGATTACACACCAAATGCCTTAGATGGAAGATCGATCAAAGCTGGTGAGGGGAGGCGAGTACTGGAGAGCAGGGAGAGTCCCGATGGTGATACTCAATTCAATTTAAATGCATATTACTTGTTCTGAGTATCTCACACATCAAGCTTGGTCAAGCAAGGGGACAATTTCTTTTCTCCAAGGGGTTTAAAAAGCAGATATACTGTATTACTGACGGTGAAAACAAAGTGGATTCCTCAAGCATCGAACCCTTAGTAGAAAATTCTTCCAGTTTTTCACGATAGCAATAATGGTGATTGCAGCTGCGCTCACATGTTTAAAGAATGCTGTTTGTGTACACTACAAATTTAATGGCAGCTAATGAAAGCTGTTAAAGCAACAAATTAGTTTCGATACTTGATCTTAACTGGCTTAACAAATTTGCCTCCACAATTTCACATCACTTTCTTAAATAGAATAGCTGCAATGTCTATCGCTGAGGGGATTATAAAATGCCAAAAGCAAAAGGATACCTAATCTTGCTACTGTACTTTTAACAGAAGAACCACTGGAGCAGCTGTAATAGCTACTTATGTCCCTCATTTGACTGGTGCAATAAAAACATTTTATGACCTCATATTTGGAATGTGTCGAGTGTGGTGGTGAACCCTTATTTTTTTACTTCCTACTGTATCAAATATAAGTGATTTTCTAAGAGCAGCCTGACACTTAAATTCAGCTCTACAAGGGGAGGAGGTTGACAACAGCAGACTATATTGGGATGAGATGAGAGAATGGGATTTTAAAGAGTGCTTCTCAGCAACTCCCAGCCCTCAGTCATCTGGGTTAAAAAGATGGCCTTGAGTTCAACAAAGCAAAATGTCTTAAAACTGCAGAGAGATAAAGGGAAACACGGAGAACAGTGTGTGTGTGTGATGATGATAGCTGGCATAAAGGTTCAGCTCACCAGCTTTCTTCCAGATCTCTTCAGGGACATAGCCAGACACAGGCCGATGCAGCAGCTCCCTGTGAATTTCTGGGAAGACACAAACACATGCATGACATAATGCAAAGGACTGTAAAATAAATCAGTGTGTTATAAAACCTTAGTGTTTTATACATATATTTGATATTTCCATCAAGAGTTCATACATTGGTGAGCTGTAAAATGAACATGTAAAACTGTATTATGTGAAATTGGATGCCATTGGGATAATCAGGCCTAACAGTAAAGGACCTAGAATTGAACCCTGGGGGACTCCATGTTCAGTATCAACTTCTCTGAACATAAGATAGCTGGGGAAAATTTTCATCTAGAATGCAAGCTAGCTAAGTGAGAATTGAAGATTATAATTAATAATTATGGGGCTGTCAAATATGGTTTGATATGGCATATTTAGTAAGTGGAGCAGGTTGAATGAACATAACACAATAACAATTAAGTGCTACTGATGTTTTATTTAAATTATAAATACATGAAGAAAAAGTTAGCAGGGATACCAAAGAATGTAAGTTAAATTGTCTTAAAATTATGAAACATATAGACTAAATTATACTAAAATATAAACTTGTTGTTTGGTATTTGTGGGAATCACCATAAGTCTGCTCATTAAACAGTCTTGTTAACATACAGTTAATATTTTTTTCAGATATGTATGTTTGCGCCCCTACCTGGTGTTGTATTTTCCTGTGCTGTCGGGCTTTGCTGCCTTGACTGCCCACTAGTGGTGCCCTTCTTCAGCTCTTCAGCGTCACTGTATCGTCGTATCCAGTAGTTGAGCTCCTCTCGGTCGGCCTCCTGGCACCGTCGCAGTACTGTTAGTGAGCGCCTTGTTTTCTCCACCATGTCCATGATACAGTTCAGCAGCTGGAGGGTTAACAGGGAGCAGACAAGGCGCTGAGTTTACACATATATATGGATGGATTCATTGAAATTCAGTAAGGATGTGGTGGAGTCCTAAGTGACATTTAGCAGTATTTTAGTTAGTGTATCATTTGTCTATTCATCTGTGTGGTGGAGAGTGGTTCTGAAAAAATTGTTGTGTAATTTGAATACATTTACTATTGAAATGTTGATCAGTCATTAATATATTCATGTTCATATTATCTGATTGGTTGAATCAGTTGACAATGTGAAGTGAAACAACATCAGAAGTGTGACACTAGATGTTCTGTCATATTTCATGTAGGTTTCACATGCAAAAAGTTACAAATTGCATCTTTAAAAGGACTGGATTGAAAATGCTGAGTGAACATGCAGACAACAATTTATTAATATTTTCATTGTAGGCAAATTTACATTTACATGCAGGCATCCACACACGTGCCTCAACTCTATATAAAATCGAGACCTATAGTACAGTGTCATATAGTGTCAATGTAATACTTTTAAAATAACAAAAAACAGTGCTTAGATAATCTCTGTTACTTACAGAGACAGAACTGTAGGGTATAGTAATAAAAAATGTTATTACTTTTCTTACATGGTCAAGGTGCTTCCACTCCTCAGCCCACTCTCTGTCTGTCAGCCTGTGGTCAATCACTTCCTCCTGCCTGGTCCCTGCATGCATTCCTGTAAGAAAGAAAAAAAAAAGACAAACAGACAGACAGATAAAAGGATAAACAAAGGGGAAGTCAGCATGACACGGAGGATCAATTTGACATTACTCAACCACTTGCTTGCTCTCACTTTCATCCATCCTTCATTTGGTCCCTAGTTGGCACATTCTCTCAATCCATTTCTCCCCCCTGTTCTTTGCTGTCTCGCCATAGCTCTCACCCACCCTCAGGGCAGGACTCAAATAACGGAGCTTCAAGTCCAATAAACATTCATCACAAGGCGAGACATGGTAAATGTCCCCTATTTTTGGAATAGAGCCAAAGTCGTCATTATAGCTTCATCAAGGCTTGGTCTACTCAACACAGAAAAATGTCCCTAATATGACGACACT
This sequence comes from Rachycentron canadum, assembly GCA_038496675.1. Lineage (NCBI taxonomy): Eukaryota > Metazoa > Chordata > Actinopteri > Carangiformes > Rachycentridae > Rachycentron > Rachycentron canadum. The sequence continues at coordinate 11,846,286 of CM076663.1, read as the reverse complement.
GTGCCTAAATGTGTCTCTATTATAATACATGTCGCATTGCATTTCTTCAATCTACCATAAGGTTTCAGTGGCCTAGGTTTTGTTGTGTCCTCTGTGAGGCCACAGAAGAAACTGTCTCTCCACATGCTCCACCAACAAGCATCCACCAAGCTGAAGTGGACACTGACTGATTATCACCATTTTTTAAAAATGACTGATCTTGGTATATAAAGAAGTGAGAAGCCTGAGAAGTGATGTAAAAATGATGTAACTGTTGTAACTGCATACTTTCATATATGAAATCCTCTTTATGTTTCTCTTTGACACTATTCCAGTGGGATTACTTTTTGTCAAACTATTTAAATGTACACACACACACTTATATACCCTCCCACATGTTCTCACCAATGGACCTGGCTCGCTCCCTGATCTCCCGATGATTGGAGGCGGGGTGTCTGTAGGTGTCTCGGTAGTGATGGGCAATGGCCATGTCGTCCAGCCTGTAGTGCTGTGGAGGAAGCGGGCCTGGGTGGGGCAGGCCATTAGGTTGGTAGGACAGACCATTGGATGGGCTGAAGCGCTGGGCGGGGCTTATGGTGCATGGCCGTTTGCTGGGGTGAACATCTGGGTGAAGGGCAGCATCTCGCTCAAAGCCATTCTCTTTGGTTCTGGGTGGAGACAGAGAAAGACGACTTTTGAGTTGTATTTCACTGTATTGTATTTTCTCTGTATGTTGATAGGCAATTTCTCCCAGTGAAGTGTGATAATTTAATAGAAATCATCTTTTTTGCAAGAATCCTAAAACAACTGGCAATACATTAAAAACATGTAAGATTATATCACCTGACAAAATGTCTCACTTTTTACAAGTAAGGTAAGATTTGAATATGAGACCAAATATGACTGGGTTGTTTGCTGTTGTTACTAGATTTGAAACACATTCTTATTACAGTGACAGCCTGGCAAATAATAAAAGACCTCTTGTGGTGCAATGGATCAGGAGAAAAGAAAAAGGAAATAAAAGAAGGGGAGTGGAAAGGACACAGGCACAGTATGATTTTTATATTACACCTATTTTGTAAAAATGACTGATAGAAAATTTGTTTGTTAGTTACTACATACAAGCTTGAAACATATCACAGCAACTATTCCAGGCCTTTGTAAAGTAAAGCTTTGAATTCAACCTCTTACCAGACAAAGGAACTTTCATAAAAAAAACAAAAACAAAAAAAACAAAAAAACAAACATTTTCCCAGGAATCATCCTGGAATTCATTTATTCAAAACATGTCCAATCACACACACACACACACACACACACACACACACACACACACACACACAACATACAAACATACAAAATCACACAAGTCGCTTCCAGGGGATCAGATGGATTTTTGTCAGCCTGCTTCAGAAGATTAATGTGGCCAGGTGTGTTTGTGTGTGTGTGGATGTGTGCGTGCTTGAACATGTGTGTCAGATGTCTGTGTGTGTGTTCTTAGCTTTGTCAGTTCACAGTTAAATCTTGCCAACCTTCACCAACTATCTGTAGTTTCCTCGCTCTCTCTCTCTCTCTCTCTCTCTCTCCCTTTCTCTCCCTCTCCCCATATTCTCTTCCTCCCCATCTCTCTCTCCAATGAACAGATTGAACTTCTTAATGAGCTGTTTTTATGGGCTCCTAATGCTCATCCACAGCTCTCCATATGCTCTTTCCCTCCATCCGTCCGTCTCTCCCTGCCTCCCTTGACTCATCCATCCATTCTTCTCCCCCCACCAACCACACTCTTATCTCCCCAGCCTTCCTGCTGCAACAATGTTTATATCTGCAGGCAGTGGAGTACACACATGCACACACATTCACAGTTACCTATACAGTGCATTCATGTATGCATATATAATTCAGCTACTGTAGATAAATACAAACTCAATTTACATGCACACGCCAATGAACCCCACAGTTTAATACTGTTATTTATTTATGAATGACACAAACTTCTGTCTGGACCCCTGCTCTATCATGAGTAACACAAACACAAATACACACAAACACACAAAATTATGTTCACATTGTCCCTATTAGCCAACATACATAACATATATTATTAGTACTTTTTTTTTTTTTTTACCTCTGCTGAGGAACCACTCATGCCTTAATCTGAATCTGGATGTTGCAGGCCTTTTATTTCTAAATGTACTGCTTTAATAAATAGATTTTTACCATATTACAGTGATATATTTTTTGATCTGCTTCCCATTTGTCACTATACAACATTCTATAAAAATTCCCCTATTTCAAAGATTCCTTTGCTTGCCTGGAAGACTTTTATTGTGAAACGTAATATGTGTTTTCTTGCATTAACAAAAGCAAATGAAACAGATCTGAATTAATCAATTTAGTGAATGAAAAGAGTATTTCTGCTAAGAAGAGACCATCAGATCAGTAGAGTGTTGAGTATTGGGTAATTATATCATATGCCATTGATAAAATTAATGCTGTGAAAATATGCTGAATTCCTATACTGAATTTACCACGTGAGCCATTACAGTACACGAACCAGTAATTTTGCATTCCCAGCTATTTAAATAAGAGCTTCTCTTTGAATTTAAAGAACACACAATATGCATTTTTTTTCTCATATGAATATTGTACTTTGATACTCCTGGGCTGGTTTTCTGCAAACAACAGTATTAAAAAGGATACATTGATAATGCATTGGTGTCTGTAATTAAAGATTCACATTCAAATTCCAATATTCCAATATTCCAACATTGGACTCCAATAAGCAAAAATGCAGAGCAGAGGTAAGCAGAAAGCAGAGGTGCTTAGCCAGCCATATTGGTGCTGGAGCCTCATCTGTATGTGTTATCAGCCCATCTCCCTAGGCGCACACACACACACACACACACACACACACACACACACACACACACACAGAGGTGCACATACATGAACCATCCTTATACTTTCACACTCAAAAGAGAATCATACACACATTCACACAAACACACCACATTTTCTCACTGAATACAGATGCCTACTTACTTTCTCTCCCTCTTTCCATATACTCTCTCTCACATTTACACACACATCTTTTCCCCTAAGCTAGCTCCCCTATGCACCAGACGGCTTGCAAATATGCAGGTATTACAGAAAAAGTCTGCCTATCCGACTGTTGGGGGAAAAGAGAGGTGAGAATTATTAATATCGCGTTTGGCATTTTTGTCCCTCAGCAGATATAAAAAGTACATTTTCCTCTCCCCCTGCCTGTATTAAAAATTTGAGACCCGCGGGAATTACTCTTTATTTCAAAAAGTTAATGCACACATTGTACTTCGTAGCACAACCATAAGGTCACAACAAAGCACAAACACAAAAATACTCACAATTCTCTGCCCAAGAAGATAAGAATTAGTGTTTGTACTCATCTAAGGACATTAATTAAAGGTTTGTTAGTAAAACCCCTTTGTGAAGCCATTTTCTGAGAAAATTCTTACAAAAGTCAAGATGTTTTAGTCATATTGCACATTTTTATATATAATTATTTACTTTATAGTCTGCAAATGAGCCACAGTCTTAAACATGCACAAATGTTGAACACTGGTCATCTGCGTGTTCCTGGATGACATGTCCCACTACTCATCCATTAGAGCAGGGAACATTGAGTCATCGCCTAAGTCCCTGACAACAAATGATAGTAATGATGTGGCAGGGAGAGATAAACAGGGAGACACACTGTACTTACACGACTAACCATGCTTGGAGGTAAATGACATTCATACACATCCACACTTAACTCTCCTCAGGATGTATATGTATGTGTGTGTGTATGTGTGTGTGTGTGTGTGTGTGTGTGTGCGCGCTTGTGCATATCTATCCAGATCTACTTTTCCTATCTCTTCATCTCTTCAGTTCTGGCCCATTAAGACCTTGTGCTGGGAGCTGAGATGTCCAATGGAGCACATCACGAGGCCCGGTGGCGCACTGACAGACACTTCCCATACATACATTAACAACATCGCACTATTGCATTGTATTGGCTCAGCTTGTGTCTGTGGAGTAATGTATGGGCTCATGGGGATGAAGGCAGACTCAAAGGGATTTATGCATGAGATCAAATAACAGAAGAGCAAGAGCCTCAGCTGCTTTTATGTTCAGAGCTGGTAAATTTATAAACTCTACACTCTGATCCCTGTCATTGTGTAACCACTCCAACCCAAATTAAGATGCACTCAGTACTAAAATCCTATTTCTAAAATGGTTCTTACTTTCTGGCTCACTCACCTGTCTGGCGTCCTTCTCTTGCCGTTCTCGTTGACGTCCAGCAGGAGTTCAGAGGAGTCCACTGGGGATGTGGTGCTAGTGTCCAGGAGCAGCTGCTCGTGCTGGGCCAGGTACTGAGCTGGGTTCTGCTTGGCCAGCCTGGCACAGTGCAGCAGCTCCCTCTGAAGAAGCGGCAGGTTGGCCTATGGAGACAAACAGCATTGGATTATTAGAGGAAACTGTTTGTTGTATATACTGGGAAGAAGAAGCAAAAATATAATAACCACATCAAAAAGCTTACACACTCTTCTTAAGAGGGTCTTTGTTTCCTTTTTGGATAATTTGAGAAACAATAATCAGTCAGATTCTGAACTGAGCTGTGTATGCTAAAATATCTTAAACAGCCGGATCTCATAGTGAGAATATTATACTGAAACTACTTTACAACAGCGACAAATAATCAAACGAGAATATATTGTGTTTACGTTGCTGCAGTGGTAATCAAATCAAAGAGTTACGCTCTTTAAAGAGGAAATATGCACCTGAAATATACAAGTTGTACTGGTCTTGTGCAAAATATGACAAGTTATTGATGTTTTATGTCATTAAAGATAAATGTAAAGCTCTACAAAGCTAAGACAACACTGAGTTTGCTTACAGGAAATATATTTGTTAAAATATAAAACCTTTCTGTCCTGCAGAACAGAAAACACATTAATTATGCTGTTATATTGATATAAAATAATATGTTTTTCTACAGTCTTTTCATCCCAAAAACATCAATTTGAGGTCACTAGAGCTCCATCTCTTCCATGTTGTCTAACCAGTTTGCTCATTACAACTGAACCAAGACCACTTCCTGTGAACCAGAGTGCATTAACACTCTCTCTATGGTGCGCACACTTTTTCTTTTTAAAGAAACAGCAGCTATTTTCAATCTCTTTGACATAACAAGGAGGTCTGCTTTCTTGTGTGGAGTTACAGGGTCATGCAGGTATGTGAGCATTGACTTCAAAGGCATCTGATGGAGTGCATTTTGAAGCAAGAAGATGAAAGTGTTGCGTCAGACAGGTTCAGAATAAGAGTGGGGGCTATTTTGGCGAGGTACATCACAAGAGCCTTTGGAGGGGCCATCTAAGTAAGTTTTAGGTCTGTTAATCTTTGTTTTGTCCTCAATAACATAATCTCTCTCTAAGACTCTTGCTTGTTTTTTTTCCTTTTCTTATTCTTTTCCAGTTTTATAATCTTCTCCATATTATTGTCTTCTATTCATTCCATGTTTTTTTCCCCCCTTGTCCTACATGAGCTGATGAATTTGCTTCCATGTCTCTGACCATTCGATATCGTGTTTGCCATCTCTATACAGAAATAATACTCACAAAACACAACCATGATTTCTTTACTGGTATTTATGTTTCATAATCATACCAAAATCCCTCTCCAGTAATTGGCTGTAAAAGAAATGCCAAGCACTGGCCTTCGCTTTACCTGCCTGAGTTAATGGTCCGTTAATAGTTTATGATCGTAATTACCCTCTGAAAAAAAGAGCATAAAATAGATTGCTTTGACCCTGGTGAACTCATCTCTCATTAATTAGAGGTCATCCTAATTGCCAGAGATGTGGGATGCATTAACAAAAAGTCTGAGTCAAGAATTCAGACCACTGAGAAGGCTGCATCATTTTTCATATGATAGGTTTTATGCAGATTTGCTCCTGTGTAGCTACGGTAACCAACATCTGCACTTGCATAAAAGGAAAATTTCAAGTAGTGTTCATTCAGTGGCCGCAGCTAAAACCAGCTCAGGATGATTTATTGTGAAAATGTTGGATCTGTCACTTTTGTCAAATGGTGCCAAAAAACAATTCAGAATATGCCACGTTCAGGATATGCTGCACTTCATCAGCTTTCTGTTTCTGTGTAATTTGATGCTGGAGGAGAATGGAGGTGACTTTGTTTTTGTCCTATTTCAATTATTTCCTATCACCACTCTCTTTCTCTTTAGCTAAATGTGTTTATTCCTCTGTGTCGCAGCACTCCTCTCACTTCCGCATGACACAAGAAAAACAAAACACTTGACAGCTAGGATGACGGAAAACTTAAAATAAGCACAACTTTAACTTGAAAACAGAGAAACACTGTTATTTTGTAAGCCCGTTGTCTCGCGTGGAAGGCGTCCTGCCAATACATCACGTCACTAGAGCTGTGTGGTTTCTGATTGCCTTCTTCCAGTAAAGAGTCCCAACCAATTTGTGGTTTAGTATTAAGAGAAGGGGAAAGGAGTTGAGTGGGTTTGGGTCGGTGGGGGGAGACACACATCGAAGGGGTTGGCTCGGTCTAACATTAGCGTAATGAAAAACTCTGAGCCCTGATGCGCATTGTTGCAGCTGTGCTTCAACGCACCTATAAAAGCTCCCCCACACCTCCAACCGCTCTCTGCTACCATATGGTAGCTGGCATTAAAGGCCCCGCAGTGGGAAGACACTAAAATTAGACTGGGGAGAGGGAGAGGCAGAGAAGGAGCGAAGGAGGGAAAAAAAACAAGTTGCATCTTTGATTCTGCAGCCATCCCAGTGATACACTAACCATCTGGCAAGGAGAGGAGAAGGGAAGGAGGGACTGGAGGATGGATGGATAGAAAACAGTAGATAAACAGAGACAGGAAAGGGATAAAGATATGGAGAAAGAACAAATGAGAAGGTGAATGAAAACAGTAAGAGATGAAGAAAACCTCAGGACGAGGGAAGGATGTAAGGAAGGAGAGTGTGAGGACAGACAATCCCTGTTTGTGTTGTTAACAGCCAGTAATGGTGGCTCTAGTGGGACCAGTTTCTGCTGCCCACATCCACACATGGACCTCAGTGGATAATATAAGCTTGTGAATGTCAGGTCGCTCATGCACACATCTGCAAATTCACTCACGCACGCGCACACAGGCAACAGAAAATAAGATGATATTGTATTCAGGGAGGACTAAGTGTCTTATTTTCATAAATAACATTTACCTCAAGTCTGTCACTCAGACACAAGCAGATAGAGCAGAGTAGGGAGAATAGATAAAGAGGAGGAGGCAGAGAAATTGAGAGGAGGATAGTGGGGAAGCATACTTGGCACAATATGGACATAAATGTCAACTATTTCACCTGTAGAAACAAACAGAAAGAACACAAGTAAGAGCATGACTGGATGCTTGAGAGAGTGCTCCTTCCTCTGGTAATATACCATGCTAATGGCTGAAAATGGGAAATACTTGATGAAAATGTGGCTTTAGTGGGATGAAGAATCAATGGCAAAACAAGCCTGAGAGAAAGAGGAGAAGGAGGCTGGAGAGGAAGGCATGAAACGGGATGACGTCCTTGTGCCAAAACCACATTCATTGTGCTCTGTTGCAGCACAAGTTTCAAAAAAAAAAAAAAAAAAAAAAAAAAAATATATATATATATATATATATATAAACAACAACTTCTTTCCAGTTCAAATAGTGTGCAGAAAATTATAGCCTGAGCAAAGTCGCTAACTCTAGGTTAAAAAAGTGAACCGAAAGGAGGCAGTGCTGAAACGACATGTGCACTATTTAACTTGGAGGAGTGAGACACAGACAGATTGAACAAGAGGGAAAAAAAAAGCAGATGACATGACAGACAAAAAGAGAGACAGTAGCTTGTGAAATTGCAGAGAAACTGAGTGACAAGCAAGGAAAAAACAGGTTAAGGATAAGAGAGAGATAAAGATTCAGAGAGAAGAGAGACTCCAAAAATAGGGAGAGAATAAAGGGATAAATATCATGAACATAAGTATGCATCTGAATCTGGGCTGGCAAAATGTTTTCCAGAATTTCTTAAACAGGCGGGCAATGGGGGAGGCAAGCCCTTGTGTAGTAATTGTATATTTGAATACCTACCTTCAGAAAGGGTATGACAAAAGGTCGCAGAGGGAAGTTGGTGGCTTCTTGGAGCTTGGAGTGAAATTCTTCGATGGTTAGCGTTGAATTCTGGAGAGAGAGACAGAGAGAAAACACATGAATCCATGTGGAAGGCATTAAGTGATAATATTACTTATTGGAAGCTAAGCTATATCCTGGCCTGGAGTGAATGTTTCAGGTTTTTGTAATGGGAAGCATATGGGCAGGCTGTGGTGAAAAGAGGCCTTTGATTAACAAAACAAATATACACGCAGGAGTCACGTGAGAAACATATGGGGCATCTATATAGCAACAACATAACAACAATGCTGAACATTTTATTTTTTTAACCAACTGATAATATTGGTGGGCTTTGTCGTTCATTTACATACTTGTCTAAAAATGTCATGGCAGATGAATGGTGTGTGCGTTCTGCTCTATTTTCACATTAGCACATGTCTGCTCATTTGTGACACGAATGAACATGGGCTAATTTTTGCAGGAGCATTTCTGTCCAATAAAATAATATGTATTGTACAGCTCACACACAAGCTTCCCGTTGTATACGTGTGTGTGCATGACACGTATTTTGTCCTTATCAACACAGTATATGAGCCTTCATGCTCTATGCCTGTGTTACCGCTCGCCATCGGTGCCAACTGAATAACTGCCTGCCGCTTTTCACAGACCAGATAAGACCAAGGTGACCAAAATACATTTCAATTGCATGGGGTGGACCAGACAAATGCGCAGCAGACAGGGGAGATGGGTTATATTCAGTGGGTATTTTAGTGTTTTCTGTATGATTGCAAAAAGAAGGTGGGTATGTGTGTGTGTTTTCAAAAGTGTGTTATACATTTCATTCCCACACCCAAACAAGGTCTAGCCTTCTTTAGTTGCCTGTAACTCATATTAATGGCTGACAAGTCAGAAGTGACACTATTTCTAATTTTCAACATGAGGCAAAGAAAGAGTGAAAGAGGGGAGCAGGCACATGGGTGAAGAATCTGCTATATAACAAGAAAAAATACAAACAGAAAAAAAAAAATCAAGCGAGACGGAGAACATAAAAAAATAAAATAAAAATAAAAAAAGCTGCAGATATTATTTTTCCTCCCCACACTCTCAGCCTTATTTCCCAGACCTGAATTTTGTTACATTCAGCCTTACATCTGTTCACCCAGATTGCGTAGGGGCTGTTCTTGACAGCTAGTGAAACCTCCTGAGTCTCCCTCTCTCCCTCTCTCCAGCACACAACTAGCTAATTAACAGTGTCACTCTTTTCAATAAGGCAGGGGGAGGCACAGAGAGAGAGAGAAAAAGAGAGGAAGAGTTGGAGAGAGATGTTGTGGGGGACTGGGGGAGGGTGTGCAAGCCAAAAGGACACAGGAGAGGCATGTGCATATTCAGACGGTGAGAAAAATAAACATAGTGAAGCCAAAAGGAGGCTATGCTCTGTGTGGCTAATTAAAAAAATTCCTCCCTCCATCTCCTCCTCCTCCTCTTCCTTTCTCCACAACATTCAATCACTATTTCTGTATTCCCCTGTTCGTTATGCTCAAATTTTCTCAGATCACACAGGCATGCAGTAAATCTTTAGATTCGTAAAATGCTCTCAGTGATACAACCAAGTATTTTGCTGAAATCTCTGCACATCCTGGAATTGAACATTGTCATAGGCCCAGTTAGTGCTATTGTTTTTGTTTCATATTATTGGTAAAGTCAGGCAAATTTTAATTGTGATTTTCAATATCACACTGTTTTTATTTACTTCTTTTGCTGGATTAGAAGTGATTATCAGTAGTGCTTTAATTTGTGTTTCCTCTTAATGATACAATCATTATTTTATTGCAATTCCAACTACTTCTGAGCTAAATAAATAAATAAGGACTTAATATTGCAACTGGCTGAATCACTTTTGGTTATCAGGCACCTGCAGAACCTTTGTGATATCACTGGTTTGATGTTAAAATAAGAAGCCTAATCCTCGGTGCTCCGTGCCTCTGGTTTTCCAAGCTGTTGCGTGTTGTATTTAAATTTTAAATTAATTTAATGCAGTTAAATCCTAAGTGGATTGGGCAAGTAAAAATGGTAGTTTGATGTCATTCTTTGTTCAACACCTTCCAGTTTTGCAAGGCATTGTGTTACACTGAAGAAAGTACCGATGGATGTCAATCCAGAAGGCAAAGATTAACAAATCTCTCCAAGTGTTTGTTTTATACTTATGCCTGAAGAAGCAGATGGAGAAGTTTCTGACATAAAAAAAACCTTTCAACAAAATATTTCCTGGTGGTTCTCCTAATCAGAGAAAGGTATTTCAAAATTAATAATATCTGTGTTACTGACAACTAACAACAGCTTCTGTTTAAACTTTTATGGTTCAGTAAACTCTTTCCACCAGGTACTTCGGGCACAATGAACAGAGGCAAAGAATTATTCTCAACTTGCTACTTATTGATTCACTTAATCCTGCTAACTTAACTGGTGTCAGCTTTCACCCTATGAGCCCCTTTGAACTTCAGCTCATACACACACATACACACACACACACACACACACACAGTAGCTACTTACCACCAGCCCGAGCACTAATGTGCGGACCCGCTCGCCAATCTCAGGTGAGATGTCATTGCCAAACTGCTGTAGAGTTGTGAGGAAGCGCTTGAGCTTGCTGAGCTGCCTGGCGCCACAGGCCGGCGGCAGCTGCTGGTTGGCTAGTGACGATGAGGAGGAGGAGCTAGGACCGTTGCTGTAGCCGTTTGGAGGAGATGGAGCACCGTTGAGCGCCGTAGGAGAGTGGCTACTGCCATTGGTTACTGCCGGAGACAAATACATAAATAATGTTTAAAATGATTAGATTTTTGACAAATACAATTTTCATGGAAACACACTGTTGTGTCAAGGTGAAACTGTGTTCTTGTTTACCACACACAAATAGCTAAAAATAAGCTGAAACCCTGTCTGCTCTGACTCTTTCACAAACACCAGCAAAGGGAACAACATAGGTCAGCTTCATGGCGATCTAACCACTGATTTGAAATGATTTACATTCCCCTGAAAACATTCACAATCCTCAACATTTGTTTCCAATCAGCGCAGCTTGTTTGATCCTTTGCGGCATCCTCTCATAAAAAACATATTTCTGCATTTGGAGACATGTTGCCTCTCTCCACCTCCTTCTCCATTTCTCTCCTTTACCGCAGTCTAAACAAGCAGGGACGGTATGACCCCCCGTCTTGCCAGAGCACGGGCTCTGTATGTGTGTGTGCGTGTGTGTCTACTGGGGAGTTGGTGTACAAAGAGATACAAGGCGGCATAAAGCTTTCTCTCTAATGAGATTAGGTTTTGACTAGCGATCCACTCACTCCCCCTCTGGCCGCCGTCCAAAGCCGCCACTGTAAAGAGAGGAGAGAGACGAGATACTCAAACTGCATCTGGTAACAATTACGTCGGGTGGAAATCAAAGCGCACTGCTTTGTTAAAACCTTCGGCATGCGTAATGAGAGAGCTGGGCCTTTCCTCCCTCATCGCACGGCAGCCCCGACGTTAATTGTGGAGTGTGTGCGTTTGCAAGAAAGAGAGAGGGAGACAGACAGATACAAAAAGAGAGAGAGGGTAGATATGAGAGACTAAGAAAGGGTGATAGAAAGAAAACAAAATAATGCCTCTATTGCAGAGAAACAGCACTGCTAATGCAGACTTGAGTGCTCTGAGCATTTTGAACCGCATGGCCTTTGATTCTAGTGTTCTAAATGCAAGTGGTTAAGTATGTACTTCTAAGTGAATACTAGGGTGCAATTTGCTCGTCACAGGCTATGTGCACGTCATGGCAAAGCTCCAACAGTTTGTAAGCGTGGGCTTTAATGAACTTGTTGGGGGGAGTTGTTGGGAATGACTGCAATTGAAAATTTGACAATTTGAATTTGCAACTTGTTAAGTAGGTTTTGTGGTGTTGATGTTTTGGGGTTTTTTTTCTCCATTGTGTATCACCACTATCTTTGCATTTATGAACTCACAAAGCTGTCTCCTGCAATTTATGTCCCAGTACAACAAACTAATTTCATTCAGTAGCAACATATTTCTTGAATGAATGAAGCTGCACATTTACTGTGGCGATGCAGGGGCCAGCAGCCAGTTGTGGCTGATCACATGATTGTCACACTAAAGGCTGGGATCGCATCCAGAGTGTCTGTGGTTTGGTTTCTATTACAAAAGCACTTTGGTCAAGGTTTGGGAAAGACCGTGTTTTTTGCTTCGATGCAAATATGTTGTGTCAGAAGTCACACAATGTTTTTTTAATTAAACAAGACCACAATCTTTCCCTAACCCTGAACCAACAGCTGCATCAAAACAACCTAAACATCTAAACATTTAGTCTGTGTTGTTGTGTTTATTTTTCCTGTGTGTGTTAAGGTGGAATTAAACTTCTATGGACCCATGAACAATGGTCCTGCTACCAGAACTGAGCATCACCATTGCATTACATGTAGAGATGCAATAATCCAACTTCTTCTGCAAATGGCTTTGCTAGATGTGTGTTACAGACAAGGAGAGTTGTAGACTAACATAACTGTTAACATGGCAAAAGTCTAACAACATAACTGAGCATCCCAGATGATGTGCACTGCTAGTGTTACACAGTAAAACCTTCATGCATTACTATCTGGCTTTACTCACGAGTCGTGGGGGTGTAGGAGCTGTTGCGTGGTGCTCCCTGTGTGCTGGGTGGGGGAGGCATGGTAGGGGGGGTCAACCTGGACTGTGTCTTGACGTCTGCAGGTGAGTCGGGCATGGTGGAGCGCTTCCCAGTGCGATCTGAAGAGAGACAAAGAAGATTGGAAAAGATTATAATAACATGGAAACAGTCAAGATTCCAGGGCAACACACTCCACATCTGCATGCCTAGAAAGACTGTATCATCACCTGCATGTAAACACTGGCAGGGTTTAATTTAATAAAAAAGATCCAGTGAGGTGCACCAGACAGACTAGATCTGGAGATAGATGGCTCACCACATCATATGTCTGCATGTCTTGCCACAATAACACCGATGCATACGCTCTGACTCTCAAATGAGCAAGAGAGAGGAGAGACACAGACACACAGTCAGATGCCCGTGAGAGGAGTGTAAATCTGCAGTGAGTACGGGTCTCATTCCACCACCATCTGTGCCATCCTGCATGCCCGTTGTACTGAAAGGCGACACAACACCCCTCCCTCCCCTGCTAACGACTGCAGTGCTCATTACACACACACACACACACACACACACACACACACACACACACACACACACAGCCCAAATGCTTGTCTCTGGATACTATAGTCACATCTGTTCAGGACAGGAACACAGCAGAAAACCAACTAGTTAATGAAATAATATCATTTCAAAATACTTGTCAGAAAAAAAGCTGAAAAAACACAGATCCATCAAAAACAAAACATTATCTTTGATTACAGGCCCATTTTCACCTACTTTAGTTGCTTTGTGCTCAGCAGATAACTGACAATATAAAATGCACCAGAACAGCAACAAGACGATATCAGAGACTTGCACTGGTGTGAAGGTTGAACCCATATTGTGCAGGACAACATACACAACTTCTCTCACCAACAAGCCTATCATAGAGTCAACAGACTATTATCAACTATCTCTGTGGCACATTGTGAAGGGGAAATTATGAAAAAAAAAAGGAAGAGAGGGGAAGGTGGGTGGAGGGTGAAAAGATAAAGGAGGAGGGAAGGGAGGTGCTGCAAAAGAAACAAAAGTACTATCTGTGACTTGGGAACATATAGCTATAAAGAAAAGACCCCCAGTCACACACACAAACACACACAGATGCTGTAATCAGGGTGGTGAGGGTGCATGTTCCAGAAACAGGGTGGTCCCTGTCACACATTCTTCTCATTGCAGGGACAACACAAACCAGCTTTTTTTTGCATGATGAATACACATTGGTACACTGGTAACTAATCCTACATTTAACATGTAACTGTGTGTATTTGCATATGCTGTTCCATCAATGTTTGTGTAGTCAGGCATGTAAAGTATATAAAATACAGGCTGCATTAATGTTAGTGCTTCTCTGTGCCACTGTTTGGATCCATAGTGTTAAGTTCAGGAAAAATGAAAGAGAAATACTGATGTGGGAGAGACTGGGTAGCCTAAGCCTGTTTAGCTAGGCCCAAGCTTCAGTAGCATCACTGCCTTGCTGCTGCTGAGGTGCACTGTGACTAAGTACTTTAGTCACACTAGCTCGGCTTTAGCAGCCAGGCGAGTGAGAGATGGAGATGTCACTGAAATTCTAAATGGAGCGCACTCCATAGCTCCCTTTCCAGATTAAGTTGGGTCAGGTTTGTTTCTTTTACTTGTTGACCCTTTGAGAAAGGGTCTGAAATAAGCTGAAGGAATATGATGAAGCACAGAAAGAATCAACATTGCCACAAGACAAGTGAATACACACCAATTACACGTGTCTGACCGGTAACATGTCCAGGAAGAATAATGATTTGTTTCTCTGAGCTTTAAACATTTAACATCAAGTACTATGATATGATACATCAAGTACTATGGTACTTCAAGGATCTTCAGGACAAACAGATCCAAACCAATATTGTCCACACAGAGGAGGGGAAACAAAGACCATCACATTTCCTCCCCAGACAGAGGTCACACTCCTCCCTACTAACCATGGAGGACTGTCCGTCTCAAACCACGCTCTCTCTCTGGCGCTGACCTTGGAAGGGTCGACTGATAAAGTCACTGGGAAGGTGAGCCTTATCTGGCTCCCAGCACACTGGCACTGAGTCTGGGTGACTATCAGGGAGATTTAGACCAGGCCTGAGAACAAGAACACAACAGACTCTGAGCCAAAAGCTTATAGATGATGATGAACATGTCCAGTTTGGTCTAAATCTCTTAAATTTTAAGGTTCGGGTTGGGTTATTCAAAGGTGATTCAATTCTACTGTTAAAATGAATTTATTAATGTAAGTGTAGCCCTGACTCACACTAAGCTTTAGCTTAGAAATGGGGGATTGGAATGACGTGAAGGGAAAAGGGATAAATTGCAGGGGAGCAGCATGAATGGATGCAGAGTAGAGATTAGTGGAAAAAAACTGAGTGATTAGGAAAGCAGAGAATAGAGGAATGGAGGTGAAAGACGAGTCAATATGAAGGAAGGACAGGGAGAACAGAGTGACTGTCCAAACCTTTGAATGTCTACCAACTCTGCTGCACATTTGCTAACTGTCTGCATCTTTGTCTCTCCCCTACCTTTTTCACACACAATCACAATCACACACACATTCACTCTCCATCCTTCAACCTGGCCAGACTGAGCACGGTTTAGTACTCTAATTTCAACACAGAAAAAAAGTCTGGATCTGACTATTTATTTTATAAACTCAGGATATAGCAGAATAGCTAGTGGAAACATATAGTCTTACCTCTTGCTGCCAGCTATCATATCCTGTATGCCTGCCTAAAATATGATCTTTGAAAATACAAGGTCTTTAAAAAGGACGACCAGGTGACAGGACCCAAGGTAATTCATCATTCTCCAGTCAAACACAAAGACTTTACATGTATATACTTAATGAGCCCAAGTTAAACACAGAGAAGTCACCATATCACACATGGTTGCACTTATCCTGTTTCAATGGATCTTTGAGCTCAGGCTTTCCACAGCTCTGTATATTTATTTCTAATTGTGTGGTAATTTTTGGCCCAGTTCACATGATCTATTGTTAGATATTAAGACATCAAATAAGGATCCAAATCATTTTATAATTGCATTAATCTTTGAGACTTGATAGGGCAATTGATAGAGCAAACGATTCAGATCACCAAGATGCAATTTTGAGTCCCTAGTGTACAAATAATACAATATAATTCTTTTTTTTCAATTTACAACAAAAACTGGTGGTTAAAGAAATGGATGGAAAATTATTCCTTGGGGCATTGTGCATTTAAAAGGACACTGACACATTTTTTTCATAATAAAAACTTAAAAAGTAAGTAAAAAAGTAATTTGGAAGCACAAAGTGAAACATATAAAAGGATAAAAACCCCTAACCAAAGTCTGGACTCAAGATCCACCTGAACTTCTGCATGGCATCATGGCCCCTGCAGCAGCACAGGCTTGTAATTGGGGATTAACACCTGGGTCAGTGGTATCATTGGATGGCAGTCGACGGGTAGAGATGAGAGAAACATAAACCCTGAAAGCATTTGAAACTCATCTGCAGTCCCTCAGGTGGAGAAGATGGAGGATAAAGAATGAATTAGTGTGAAATCCATGCACACTGAAAACACATACACATATATCCAGGCAATAACATATTCTCCCACTCATTCTCTCTCATATACACACAAACCCACACACACGTCTATGATTAATAAACAGCATCTTCTCTGTTTCTGATTTGATTGAGAGCACTGCAAAGCATATAAGCAGAATAAAATCAATGGCTTCATACTAACCAACAAGGGCTGCGCCCAACCATTCACTCAGCAATTACTATGCCACTTGAATCAATAGCAATACTGCCTCCACAAGGTAATTTACCCAGTCTTTGGGAAAAATAAAAATACATCTTACAAGTGAAGCACATTACTGAAAACACTTATGACTGACACATGACTACTCTCCATTTTTACAAACAAAGACAGCATGTACATCTTAAAGTAAAAAAATATATGTACAGACAACAGTCAGACAAGCCTCCTTTTTATTATGGCAGGGTTGAACAATAGCAAGCGACTTCATGCATAATTCAATTCAAAGAGAACAAGCATTATTAAACAACCTTGAAAACAAAGTTGGGCGTCTCCTCCAGTCTAATACCTCTTTTAAAACTTGATGGCTGGACTTAATGCACATCTATTGTCCATTTATTACCCTTGTTACTGCGCTGTCAGTTGCATATTGTAGGCAAAGCAGCAGACCTGTGGTCAGCCGATGGATGGTATTCCAGGACTAGACAGGTATCGATGTGCAGAGCTTTAATGGAAAAGGGTGATGAGTGGTTTGACTTTGTCTAACTCACTTTACGACTTCTCAGAAGTGCTGTTGTCCAGGAATTAATGGATTGAAGAGGATGAGGATGGTTGTTGAAGAGGCGGCTATTAGCTATAAAGGAAGAGAAGAGCCACCCAAATGTGTGTTGATTCACTTGTGCGCTCTGTGTAGGCAGAGGTGCCAAACCTATTGATGATCATGCCTATGAATGACAGTGATAAATGTCTCACAACACCCACTTGCTGCATGGTTTTATATCAAACATCACGAATATTTGTAATACAGGGGTCCTGAATGAGACTAAACCCCAGGAGGATACCAGGGCTGTAGTGGTACTTCATTAAATGTATCTGCTACATCTTTATCCAGCAATAATATTGTATGTGTCAATGGTAATTACACTAATATCTGACTGAATCATGTGCTCCTGTGAGGAATAAGGTTGAATTTGCTTTGTTGGTATAAAAGCAGGATAACACTAATAGCAAAGCACTGCTAGCGTAGTGAGTTGTGAGAAATCCTTTGGTATAAATTAGTGGCTTCCACCATTTTTGGCCAAAAGCTCTCAAATCACAGTTTGCATATGTCTTTGAGCTGTATTCACTGATGTCTCCTTCCCAGTTTGTTTTAGTTTAAAAGATTTTAGAAAACTGTGGAGGGAAAACCTGCCCACAGGATTTTCCACAAGAAAAAACAACATTTATCCTTCAATCCCACGTGTCACTCAAGGTTTGAAATCATTGCTATAAACCACCATATTTTAGGCTTAAGAAGATGAATATGCTCACTGCCCTTATATCTCTCCAAGCAGGACTCTCAGAGGGTCACTGTTATGACAGAGTTCAGAGTTCAATTGCTCTTGTTTCCAACTTCAGTAATCGCTTCACAATCTATCATCTATCATCATCTATCATCTGACTCTTAGAGCAATCCTAGAAATGAGGCAAAACCCTGGACAACTACCTGCCACTCACAAGGATGTCTTCACACTTACATCACCCGTTTGCATCGTCCGTGATCCTCAATGTTTGCAAAATCTCGCTTTCTTTCCTTCTTGCCGTTCTCTCCCTTTTGCTTGTACCCTCTTTCAGCCAAGCTCAAAGAAAGGAGATTTTATCCCCCTGCTGACTTGTGATACACGCCTTTTCTAAGGTTACATGCAAGTTACATCACTCGCCTAAAACAAGGTTGTTGCAATGAACGATATCTAGAAGGAACGTGGTCCCTGAGAAGCAGTTCAATATGTTACAGAAAGGACTTTGCTAACCCACAACTCA
Source organism: Rachycentron canadum (assembly GCA_038496675.1). Lineage (NCBI taxonomy): Eukaryota > Metazoa > Chordata > Actinopteri > Carangiformes > Rachycentridae > Rachycentron > Rachycentron canadum. The sequence continues at coordinate 11,827,848 of CM076663.1, read as the reverse complement.
AGGCAAAAATACAATGTTATATCAAAACCCTATACATTTCATCATCACACACAAAGCTGGGAGGTCATTTTGTATTCAAATCACCTTGCAAAATGAGGACAACATGGCCCAACCTTGCTATTTTAGATTATTCATAGAGGCTACAATGACTTTAAAGCCTGTCATCAGAAGATAGAGTCAAACAATCTCCATTACACACTTCATGAGCTAGAATTGCTTCTGTGTGTATGTATGTGTATGCACGAGTGTATGTGTGTGCTGTGATCGTACAGTTGGAGACCCAGAAAATGATGTGATAACAGTGGCAGTAATATGCCACTCGAGAGTACTTCACACAGGCAAATCCCATTCTTCAAAACGACAATGGATTTCAATCACGCTGGGTGAATTTTCGAGAGTTGGCGGCTGTGACATAAACAATTTGCGTTGTGCTGGCGCCTGTGTGAGCACAAGATTGTATTAGTCAGACATAGGATATCATCATTATGGAGTTAAATGGAAAAATGCATATAGGGTGACCCACTAATGCCCTGCACGCAAACACGTACACACACACACACACGCAGGCATAACATAATCTAGACATGCATTATACTTTCAGTGCACACATTGATTTGTAGGTGTTGAGGTGAAAACTGTGAGGCACTGAAGCTAAAGGAAGCCTGTGAATTGAGCAGTAATGTCCACAACATACCAATGTCTGTGCAAAATGGTGCCTCTGGGTGTGTTATACCCACACACATACAGGCAGGCACGCACACACACACACACACATGCACACACATATACAATAATGTGTGAGGAGAGGGAGCAGGACAGATAGGTAATGGAATAGATGAAGCGATACAGAGATGGTGCGATAGTGGCTTGTGGTGATTGCTCTGTGTGTTGGGTACAGATGTGGAGAGGGAGCAAGGGAAGGACACAAGAGAGAGATAAAAATGGAGAGAATGAGAGGACGGATGTGTTAAAGAACACAGCTGAGGGACAGGTGGGACAATTGAGATTCAGACGGCATCCACAGTGAGACAAGAGGGATCTATCGGTATGCAAGTATAGTAACCCCTCTTCTCTTTCCATCATCCTCTCCTCTAGACCATGCACACTGCGCGTGCATGCGCATCAAACTCCACCCACTTGTCAGGAAGATGTATGGATGCAACGCCCTACCGCAAATCCACAAACATATACACACAGCTGCAAGGATGCATGTGTACACTGCAAGCAAACAACACATACAACTCTTTTTTTCTCTCTCACTCTCCTACACACACACACACACACACTCACACACACACACACACACACAGAGATCTGATTTCCATCATCTAATTTATTTCCCTCCCCAGCAGAAGCAGGATGCAGAAGAGAGCAGTACCACCGCCATCAATGTGTCCCATTGGAGTTCTCTCTTTTTTCTTTCTCTCCATTTCTCTCTGTTTCCTTCTTTCTCTTTCTTTTCCTCTCATATTGTCTCCTCTCTTTCACCTCTGCGAAGCCTCAGTGGTGAACACACATCCTAAAGGCTCCTTTTCACTGGTGGCTGCTGTTTTCCACCGGAATTACAGTAAATGAGGCAAAGACTTTGACTGCAATGTGATGAAGCTTCTCCTTGCCAGTAATAAGGATGTTATTCACCAATTATTCTTATACATGTATATAACTTGTTCTATACATTGCACGTTTTGACCAACTACTCAAGTAGTAAATCTAAACTTATTGATGTTAATTTCTCTCTTTCCTCCAGTGAGTTTTGATGTTCAATGTTTCTGGCATTAGTAAATGATATAGAAGTAATTTGTCACATAAAAAACACTGTTCACTGGACTGGTACCACCTAATGTTTTCCTGATTAACCAGCTGGTGAATCAGCTTAGAGTTTAATGTGGTCCAATGTGGTTAATATCATGTTTTCTTCTCTAGTCATATTGTAGACATGTGGGAATTTGGTTATCTGAGTATCTCCCTGAAACCAGTTAATACTGGAGGAATGTCGGGGTTAAAGGTCACTGTGATAGAATACTTGTATTATGAGAAAAAAAGGACCTGAAGTCCATCATATTTGTTCTTGTCCTAAATCCTGCCTTTATAATAACTGATAATACAAGAATACAACACAAAGAAATATGTGAGAAACTGCAGTATCCAAAATAGGTGTTTCCCCTTCATCATTATACTTAATGTCCTGAGTCTGCTTTGTCTCAATTTTACCTTAAAATATGTTGTTATCTTACTCTGACTGAGTGTAATAGTAAAAGTGATGGTACGATCACAGCTCTGGAGCAAACAGATCTGCTTCTGATCACTGCTGACAGTCCTTTGCATCTCTCACCATATCTGCATTTTTCTCTCAGTGTAACATCGTGTGTTTACACTTTGTCAAGCCAGCAAAGACATAAGGAGATTTCTCAGTCGCACACAAAGGTCTGAACACCATCTGTTCCATTGCACAAACATTAACACGCACACGCCTGCACATATGCACACAAACACAAAAATACATAAACTAAACATACAAATCCTGTGGAACACCTTAAAATACACATGCGCACACACACATATGCACTCACACAGGACAATAAAACATATGTGGTGTATAACATTAGAAGTCTTTCACTCTTTTTCAAAAAATAGATTTATAGTAATGTCTGTTTTAACCATCTGTTGAAATAAGGTCTCTGTTGCAGAGAGAGGCAGAGGAAGCAAGTGTTAAGGAACAATAAAAATGATTCACAGTGCCCGTTACACGTCCTCCAAAATCGAACCGATTCCTGCCACATCTTGTTGCCAGGCAAAATTAACCTACAGGGTCTTGTAAAAGAAAATACACGCAATGGGAGTGGGTGGTAAAAAAAAAAAAAATACAGAAAAGGAGTGGGGGGAGAGGTTAAGGGAGAGGTAAAGGTAAAGAAAACATGAGAGGATATGTAGAGTGTAGCAAGAGAAGACTTTGCCATTATTACAGAAATATCTGAACTGAAACTTACTATTTTTCCAAAGCAGGGTCAAACAGTGCTCAATGTATTTAGAAAACTCTATTGTGTTTATTTATATAAAACTGGCTTATCATTACCATTAACATGACAGTATTATAATGACATAAATGTTGCTTCCTGCGCCGGGGTAGAGTGATATGAATCAGATGTAAGCCTTGGTGAGCTCTGTTTGCCCATTTGATGGAAGCCAGCCTATTGAAAATTGTTTTCTGTATACAGTTTGGTTTATTTCTGATGCCATGCTGACACAGGGCCACGTGAACCCAAATGGATCTGGGTGTTTTCCCAGGCAAGACTCGATGCCAGCGGAGGACGACTCACACAAAAAACTGCACACACATCCTAATGCTGATGATACATGGCTTTATTTTCCTAAGCTTTGCGCACAGGCAGTAGGTTACCTTTCTTGCTTTTATTTATAATATACATATATATTTTGTGTGGCTGAGGAATAATAATGTTGCAGCATATGCAAGATAGCACTCTGTATAGTACACAACAACAACCTCGATGTGGGAATCTCATTGTATTTCTCGGTCTATAAACACAGAGAATTTAGTGGCACAAAAACCCTCAATGAATGAACTGTTTGACCCTTGCAGCACCAGTACAATTTAAAATCACTGATGCATCCACTCAATCTCTAAACACTGATGCACACAGCCACACCCAAGAAGCAATAGGTATGTTTTTGCCTGATATGCCCCCTGAAGCTGGATGGAAGCATCTCTCTGCAGCCAGTTTCTATCTGTGTGTACATGTGCGTCCGTGCTAAAATGAATCATATTCCTGTCTTCAGGAGCAAAATCAATTTTCAACAGACAGTAAAGGTCTTCGTGTTTTACATGTCAGTTATCTTTTACTGTGTGGAGAGAGGCAGAGGCACAGGGGGACAGGAGGGATGGAGGACTGCTGGATGGATGGATGGAGTGATGAGAGAGGATGCAGTTATTGTGTGAGATGGGTAGAAAAACATACAGGAATAAAGGGATAAAACGCATGTGGAAAAACAGAATTCAAGAAAGAAGGATGAGGTAGGGAAAGGGAGGTGAGTACACTGAGGAAGGACTGAAAACGAGAGATAACAAACGCCTGTGAGAGACAGATGGGGAAATCAAACACGAGAGGCAGAGGACGAGCACAGAAAAAAAGAGGGCAGAGGCTAACAGTATGGGAGGGAGTGTTCCTGCGGGGGGGAGGTGACGGTGGGGGAGGGAACAACCCGTCTGCCTGGTGTTTTCAAAATATCACATGACGGCTGCCATGTGTTGGAAATTACTGCCGGTTAACTATCTTCCCCAAAACCGCTCAGAAAAAATATGTCTGCAATTTATGAAATGTGTTCCAGGGCTCTGCTAAGTAGAACCAGATTTGCAACACTGAAAAAAAAAAACCTTTACCCCTCTCTGCCCCTCCACTGAAAACCGCTACTCTCTCTTTTTTTTTTTTTTTTACACTTCCCCACTCCCCTCTACAGGAGAAGATGTTTAAAAAATGAGTGAGCAGGGAGCCAGAGAGTGCTGGCTGGTGTGACCTCGCATCGGGGCAATTCCAGTCATAGTCTGTGTATGTGTGTACCTGTGCGTTTGTGTGTAATATGGTGACCGTGGCTTGCTAATGGCTCTGAGTGGCTGAAAGTACTGTATGGCTAGAGACATGGACAACAGAGGGATGACCTCTGGTCACACACATACACATACAAACACCACCAGGTCAACAATGTGTCCGTGTCTCCTTTCATGTAACCATTACACACTCTCTCCTGGGCTCTTTTCTCTCTCTCTCTCTCTCTCTCATTGTTTCACCCTTCACTGGCGCACCTCCCTGTCAGCTCGAAGCCATCTGAGTCTATGGACACACACACGAAGTAAGCATCTCAACATGGTCAAGAAAACCAGTTCACAAGCAAAGCTTTGACACACGCTGACCTCCAAAACATCAATGACAGAGAGAGTCTACCTTGAACTTGCAGTCTGGATACTATGTATTTTTTTCAGTGGGCTATAAGACATATACATCACAATTAGTAATAATGATGTCATCATTTAGGGGTTTTTATTTCTCAAATACATATTTCAGTATAATGTATATATATATATA
>CM076663.1:11783998-11822352 GCA_038496675.1 Rachycentron canadum | reverse complement strand
ATATATATATATATATATATATATATATATATATTATCTATTGTGACCTCCTGATGAAAACACAAATAATACAGCAAAGAAGGTTTCGCTTTTTTATGAACTAATAATCAGGTGCATAATCAGCAACTCCCCTGTGATTATTTTTCTCCTCACTCTCTGAGCTAAAACACTTTCTGAGATGTCCTCACTGCAAAATGAGCAGTGTCCCTTCATGCAGCTGGAAACGAAACAAATTGACAAAACTGATCCTTTTATATAATTCTAGAGGAAACCGGAAAAAGGAAGAGATTGATGAACCTTAAATTTACATTATTATACCTGCTGTATGTGTAATATTGAATAAATACACATAATTAACTACAAATACTGTCATTTAAAATATAATGTATGTATCAGCACAAATTACCAGCGACAATGGTGTGATTTCTCTGATTTGCGTCTGCAGCACCACTTTGTTTTCATGTCTGCTTTTAGCTCTGAGTGGCTACAACAGTAAAAACTTTACACCGACTTCATGAAAGTTAACTCTGCACTGTGGGACACATGTTGCTGTCTTTGTTCTGCGGGAAGCGCTCCAGATCACTGACCTTCCCGCATCCACCTCCCACTCTCCATCAAAAAACGACAACTTTTTAAGCAGCACAACTCTGAACTCTGTCCCCACACCCACCACCGATATTACTAATAACATCATTGCGACAAACCCATTGTTTTGTTTTTCTTTGGCATAAACACAAGCATGCACACACATACAAACGCACACTCACACACAGACTCAGACACACAGCCTAACCGCTCTCCAGTGCTACAGATGGATGCCACCACTCTCTCTGGAGCGTTGCCAGCACCAGCTAGTGAACAGCTTGCCTGGCACAGCGCTCTGAGTGTGTGTGTGTGTGTGACTGTGTGTGCCTGCAGAAACAGTAGCGAAATAGCCTAGCGCAGATGGGTGGCCAAAATAACCCCCCCCGCATACACACAAACACGCAAAAACACAGACACACGCACACACAAATACACATATGCTCCAGAATAGAGGCACACATGCACACGCACAGTGTCTTGGTTCTGCTAACGTGTTCCTGACCAGCCACACACTGCCGCTTGCACAGCTGCTTCCTCACAGGCACACACACAAACACACACAGACACTTAAAGACTCACTCACATGCACAGTATACCCACAGCAGAGGATTGCAGTTACACACACACACATACATCTGTGCTTAGTTTATACTTCCCATTTAAGGCATGGGAAGTATAAAGTCTCCCCACACACAGACACACACAAAGACACACACACACCACTCCCATACTGCCAAAGCCCACACACGAACAGACATATACATTCCTTTGCATCTGCCACACACAAATACACAAACAAACACTTACTAATATGGTCCTTTATCCTCGGTAGCTATTCAACCTTGTACGTATCTGCTTGTTTTCTCACCACACAGAGAGAAAACATCAAGGCATTCAGCTGGAAAGCCTCCAGTGCTGGCAACCTGCCAGTGGAGGCCTATAGATCAGCATGATCATAGCAGTGTGTTAAGACACATCACTGTTTAATGATTTGACAATGAAATTAAGACATGAAAGCTCTTGCTGGAACAACAGAATCAACAGAACATAATTACAATGCAGCTGTGTGCAGTTGCGGCTCAAGGTGTGATGTGAATTCTTGTGAAGGCTGCTTCATGCTCTGACTCCGTGTCTTTTCATTGGCTAAAGCCGATGAAGTGCTGATTCTGAACAATCAAAAGGCTTGATGTTCATTTAGGGTGAAAGGATGCTCTCTGAGAATCAAACAAAAGACGGAAACTTTACCAACTGAATAAGTCAGTTGGTAGACAGCCTGCTACTCAGTCAATGAGCTTAGGCGGCTGGCAGCAGGTACCCTCGCCCCAGTACATAGGGGAGAGCATGGTGGCTGGCAGTGCCAACTGTGCACTGCATAGCCGTGCCAACTCTGCCAGCCTTGCAGTGTCTGTTTGCCAGTGCCATCTGGGAAGAACAGCTCTGTGCACGTACTGTACCTCTCCTCAGCTCAGAGGGCAGGCACACACACACACACACACACACACACACACACACACACACACACAGATAAGCAGAAGAAAGCAAGGGCAGACATGCACTCCACATACATGCGGTGTGCACAAATATGCATGGTGAACACACGCACACATGCACAGCCGGCCACTGACAGCTCACCATCTGTGAGCTGCCTCTGACTTCTCCCTCTGCTTCTTTCTCTGCCCTTGTTTTTGCTTTCATAAACTCTCAGTCCCTCTCCTCGCTTCCTCACACTCTCTCCTCATGTCTCATCGTATTGGATGAATTTCCCAGCCACAGATCCCTGCACTATATCACAACCACCTGTGTATTGACACATTACATGTTTTTTTTTTATATCATGGCATACAAGATTAAGATGTGCCACCACTTGACAAGTCCTTTTCAAGTTACCTGCAATTGAACAAGACAGACAATGTACCACAGAGATGCTCCTTTAAGCCTCCTTTTCTCTTTTTGCCCAGTCACTCCCCATCACATATAAAGATGTGATGAGGAGCCACAAGAGGTGTCCTTAAGTGGGTTACAAGTACCGAAATGCGTGTATGCAACGAATATAGGCTTGGGAATGCACCCATATAAAAACCAACATCATATTATGCTGCTTACATGCAAGACCTAGGAGATAAAAAAACAGAGAAAGAGAAGGATTGAAAGTTAATGAGAAGTCATATAAACACAGTGTTCTTCTTCAGGAGAAGAGTGAGTGAAAATGAGAACAAAAGAGCAAAAAGGAAAGAGGATGGGAGAGGAGAAAATAAAAGGGAGAGGAGAAAATAAAAAAGGAGGAGGAGAAGAGAAGTGGGGAGGTAATATGAGTTCAGAACCGTGGAATTCACATCAAAGAAAAGCTAAAACAGGTCACTGTCTTCACCAGACTTTTGCCTTGGGTGAAGCTCTCTCTCATATGTTTCTCATTTAAACCCTCTGAACCACTGTTTGAAAATGAAGGCCAAGGAAAGACACAAATACTCTACACGAACACTATCTGCTTTTTTGTTGTTGCCTGTGCTTTGCAGGACAATGTTCACATGCAATTTAGGCAATTAACCCATTTGCTGAACATTGTATCAATAAAAATCAATACACTTTTCCAGATGGTGTTCCATTTATCTTTATATTTTTATTCCTATGTCACAGTTTAACAGCTTGAGTCTTGGAATAGCACCAAGCTATTACCTTCCTCTACAATGCAACAGCTGTAATATTTTCAATCACAAATCTCCCACTCTCCTCCTGCTCCTCGCTCCATTTATTCCTTTCCGTCTCACTGGCCACCACTACCTGCAATAACTGATTGTTTCTGCCACCATCTATCCTTTCATTGTCCCTTTTTCCCACCAGCAACTGCATAATACCATCAGAAATATCTATGTTTGAACACCATTCCACTCCTCCATCGTTCTGACTCTCCACAGCTTCTTTCTCATTCAGTCACCCACCTCTCCTCTCAGTGCTCCCTTCTGCTCCCTGCCTTCCTTTTCTGACTTCCACCAATGTTCACCACTCGTCCTCCTCTATCTTTGTTTGCCACTCCATCCATCTCTCCATCCAGCCTCCCCCAAAAAACACCACATGCTCTGGCAGTGGCAGAAGAAGTAGCCTCATTACAAACAAGGAAAATCCATTTGGAGCAGCCGTCTGCTATTTCTCCGGCCCCCTCTGAACTCTCTGGAGTAGAAATGCCCCACATCTCTCCTCTCCTCTGTTCTTCTCTCTCTCTCTTGGTTTCACCCTCTTTCTAATTATTTCTCTTTCTCTATCTGTTTCTTGAGCTTATGCTATATGCTTTAGCCTGATGCTAAAATTCAAATATAAATTTGTGTTTATGGAACGTATATACAGAATATGAGATGACTACAATTTTCTGCAGGTTTTCTGTTACATTAGAGCAACACTTTATATCTGTAATATCTTGAATATCTCTGTCTTTAATTACATTGCTTGGAATCATTGATTTGGATGATGCCATCTTTACAAAACAATAATATTTAAAGCTGATAAAAGTTCCACTGAAAAATATCAAAAGGTTTATTTGTGGAGAACTGCAGAGTTGGTGATAACTCTCTGTGGGCTCATCAGTCACACAATTAACTTCACATGTACCAATTTCAACAGAAAAATAATGATTATAGTAACTTTAATACTGAATTATTGCCCAACCCAATGATACTGATGTTACTATCAGATATAACTACCAGGATAAAACAATGTTGTTCTAAAATCTGAAAGAAAAGGGAATTAAAAACTCACATTGTGTATAACTAACATATCCAGTCCCAACAGGAAACATTTATCATTCTTGTTCAGTGACCTCAAACTTATAGTGTAGATCTGTTCAGGTAAACTAATGGATTGGATCGATTCTCAGCAGTGGTTTTTGCAGTTAGAAAATGAATCACTGCACCACTTCCTGTCATTTTCTCTGTTCTCCTCCTCATTTCTTCTCTCCACATAACTCTCCTCCTCCTCCTGCGTGGTTACTTTTTTCTCTCTCCACTCTCACTCTGTCTTTTAAAAGCTCTGCGTTTCTTTTCACCCCTCATTCCTCCCTCCAGTGCGCTATGTCTCTCTCGCTCTATCTCTCCCTCTCTCTCGCTTTCTCCTTCTGCTCTGCCATCATCACAACATCTGATTAACATATGTCTGGGCTTTCACTCCCTGTCAGCTTGCAGGCATCTGCACACACGCACACCCACACACACAGACACACACATTCACACAATCTCATGCACCAAGTCTCTGGTTCAGGAGGTTAGAGGAATTAAAAGGCACCAAAATTCCCCATATCCTCCTTTTAACTGAATTTACCTGCTTTTCTGTGTGAGTGTGTGTGTGTTTGTGTGTGTGCCCACAATAGTGAGGATAAAAGACAAATCATCTCAACATTATTGCAAGAGAACAAGTGTCCTATTCCCTAGTGAGCCGGTTAAAATGCCAGTAATGGAGGAGAGAGCGAAAGGGATAAAGACATGTAATAAGACATCAGGAGAGTGAGTGTGATAGACTGGACTTGGCCCCTAAAATGATTCACATTCACACACACGTTTCCTTCCATGATCAGACACTGATGCATAGATTTAGGTCTCTTTAAAGTTTGTAACCCACTTTCCAGTTATTGTAATCAAAGATCTGCCATTGATTATTTTCTACCCTAGTGCCAGGAAGGCTCACCATGCTTACCACTACCAGCCTCTGCCAGTCAAACCATGTGATCAGTCCTGTTTTGTTTTTTTTTTTTTATCTGAAAAGCATTATTGGCTCACAGCACCAATGAAATCATCACATATGTGCGGAAGCGCTGGGCTGCAGGATGCTAAAGTCTCTTTTGAACTCATTTGTTCTTACTCCTCTCTCTCCTCCCAGATTGCCTGGAATCAGTCCCACTTTCACCATCTCATCCGCAACAAAAACATGTAATAACAGCAACAGACGTAGGCAAGCAAACAAATACTTTAGTGAGAGGCTTGCCAAAACACATAATCCAACTGACAGCAACAAAAGCTTTGCAAAACTCCACGGCCAAATAGTGATGATTGTTTGCATTGGTCTACGTTTTGTAATACCTATAATTTCACCTGTTTGTTATAATGGCATTCCCTGCCATTTGGACACTTTTGTTAAAAAGGGACAAATACATTTGAGGCTCTCGCATTGCAAATACCACATTTACAATTGTAGGGGATATGAGTCGTGCTGTGTTAAATTACGCTCTCTGTGTGTGAGTGTGTCTGAGAATGAGCATCATGGGCTTACTTTATGCAAGTATTAAACAACTCAACTTGTCAAGAAGCTACAACACTGTGGCTTTAAGTAAGCTCGCTGAATCCCAAGCATGGATCTTCCTCCTCTCATCTCCTTTCCTGCCTCCTAACATCCCCCATCACCTCCTATTCAGACTATTAAAGAGTCATTCTCACTATATGGGTTAATATATGTGCTTAAATTCAATACAGGCAAATAAAAGCTTTCTTCATAAAGGTGTATTAACAAACTGAATAGTCACACAATGCTGATGAGGAGAAAACGTTTTGCTAAGGGGATTTCATTGGAGCCTCAATGCTGTTTTGTGTTGGATGCAGCCACCCTATGAGTACTATTGGTGTGTGTGTGTGTGTGTGTGTGTGTGTGCGTAGGGGGGTCGGGGGGTTTGTTGGCTCCAACAAGAAAGAATGGGAGTGACTTTTTTGTGGAAGACTTGATAAACTCAATAGAGCTTTGGAGGGCCCACTCAATGATGAGTCAATGAGGTGGACTTGAATAGTGGGGGAGATGAAATGAGACACACACAAAATGCTCTCTTTCTTTCTCTCTTTCACACACAGACACACACACAGAGACACACACACACACACACACTGAAGAAGCCTCGGGCCACTCGGCATGAGTAGGTTTAATAGCACAGCACGCTGTGAGCGTGGGGAGGGAAGCAGGAAGAGAAGTAGCAATATACAAAAAGAGTGAAGCATGTAAAATAAGCATGTAAATACAGTGTTGTGTTTGGACTGACACAGCAGTATACCACATCACCATACACCCAGACAGACCTTCTACTCCCTTTCCTGTTTTCCTTGCCCACTATAACCTCTGCTTGTGTGCTGTCTAAATTTGATGTGTGTGTCTGTGTATGTGTATGCACAGTCTACAGAACCCCACACAGTTTACACCCCAGTGGAGACCATTACTGATTCTCTACCCGACTCACAGAGAAGACATAGTCTGAGAGAGACACAGGAAGGGAGGCAAAAGTGTATAGAGGAGGGAGGTGGGGAGGGTGAATCAGAGAAAAGGGATGAGAGAAAGAGAGAGTTAGTGACAGACTGGCAGACTGATACACAGACACACACAGATGGGAAGATAAATGAACAGATATTCTGGCAGCACTACACAATACAAAGAGAAAAGGAAAGGGAACATCAGGGCAAACGTCAGTACTCTTCCTCCCTGCAACTTTCTCTCCCTCGCTCCTCTTTCACTGTCAAAGGATCGACCAAAGATGGCCTCAGCTTTAGTGCAATCTGATGTAACTCACCAGAAACAGAGTCTCAATACTGCATATCAAACATAGTCATACCCCAGTCATCAAACTGAAGAAACAGGCTCTCTGAAATCTGTCCAAAATGTGTCAGACTTTAAGCTGGACAGTTAGTGTATCTAACGAACCCCAGTCCATGTAAGCCTTTAATTAGGGGAATATTGATGACCATGTATCGCTTCAGTATAATTTAAGAGAGGTGGAGAGAAGAAAAAGAGGAGAGGAGAAAAGGCAAGTCACTCAGAAATAGGAAGCTCATAAGGCAAAGTGGAGAGAGGAAGGATGGATGAAGGGAAAGGAGGAGGTGGCTGAACGAGATATGGAGGAGAGGAGGAAAGAAGGGGACACCAGCTTGTGTGGAAGTGCAATGAGCCACAATAGGCGCTCCACTGGGCTGCACTCAACTGCGCTCTGCCTCCTGGTCACACATTGCTTCTGAGTGTGTGTATGTGTGTGCGTTTTTATGCATGTGTGTATGTGCGTGCACAATGGCTGCATGTGAGCAACAACTCTGGAGGAAGGGAGGTTACATATGGGCTTGGCCTTTGTATGTGTATGTGTGTGCATGTGTGTTTGTGTGTATGTGTGCTGATGGAAGTGAGAATAAGGAGCAGCAGAAAGACAGCAAGTGAAAGCGAGTGCAGTCGAAACGGTGCAATCAGCGGAGGAAAAAAAAGCGAGCAAGAGATTCCCTGTGTGTGCGGCAGGTCCCCAGCCATCTGGACACTCTCTTCCCCCGCCTCCTCCTCCCCCCCTCCTCTCCTCCCTCCTCCTTTTCCTATCCTCTGTCGACTGGTGTGCTATTCATGGCGGACCCATTTCACCTTTCAGTGTGTTACGCCTGCTCGCCACAATACATGCTAATGAGGTAGAACAAATGACTTTTTTGCTGTGGGTGCATGCATGTGTGCGGGCCTGTGTGTGTGTGAGTGGGTGGATGGGTTGCTGAATTCTTCCAATCTCAGCTGCTTGCTACCAAACCAGTCGGTTAACTGCCATAAGAGTTGTTAATGGTTATGCAGATCCATTTTTTTCCTAACCTGAAGGCACAAAATAGCAGCAGATTACTCACTTGTGATCTGGTGTCTCTGCACACAGATGCTGGAAACAGTAAACTCTCAATATAGTCAAAAACCCATTTCACACTGAGTCTAGGGAACTGTATTTTAAAATACCCTCCCACTGTGCCTCAAGGATCAATAGCAAATAAACCATATGATGGTATATGACGATGGGGCACTGCCCCATTTGATTCCAGTTTGGGCAACCTCCTATAAATCCTCACTCACGGCCACCTTCCATTTATCCAGCACTGAGTGACTTGGCCCAGTTCCAATCTGATCTGCTCACCGATGATAAAGTGGAGAGGTGACTGTCAGAGGAGACAGAGGAGGGGAGAGAGTGCACATTTCCAGTTCTCTGTAGCACGGACGACACAAGATAAATGGAGCGCTTGATTTGTTGCAACAGTAAGCGAGACAGCACAACTGACAACGGCAAGAGAAGTGGCGACAGGGAGAAAAAAAAATCTAAAAAACATAGCAAGCAAGAAAAAGGGAGTGCTGGGGTGTTGAAAGATAGAAGCGCAAGATAGAAGCAGGAGAGAAGAGAGGAAAGCAGAAGGAGACATTTGAGAAGAAGTGATGCCAACAAGAAAACAAGGGGAGGAAGAAAAATGTGTAGAAATACAGATAGAATGACATACAGTTTGTCAAAATCAAACCTCCTTTAAGTCTGTCCGCTATTCTCTTCTCTCTGCATCACTAGGTGGCGCTAAGGACACATCTGTACACCTGCCAACACCCCCCGCTTCCCATAGTGAATCACTGTGACAGCCTGGCTCGGCAGTCGTAATTAACCGAGTGCACTAGCTAGGGTAGCGCTCTACAGTGAGCCGCAACGCAGTGAGCCAGGAGTCTCAAAGGGAGAAACTCAAAGGAGGCACAGAGTGGACTGAAGTCACACTCCGAGCTGCCACAGGGAACTATGGTTGTGGCTGTGAGTGTGTGATGAATTATGTGTATGTTCCTCCAAAAACCAGAGGACTCCCTGTGCAGACATCTGAGGCACACACTAAATTGTGTTTTCATCACACCCTCAACTCCATGACAGACAATGAGGGGTAAGTGTGCCAACTGCTAGTTGTTCTTACAGGCGAGGAAAAGAAAGGGACGTTTTGAGGCGACTCATTTGATAATCATTGTCCTCACTATGGATTATTGCTGCTTGGCTGCTGATGAACTCATATTGGGCCAGAAGGTACCAAATGATCCTAAAAAATTCTGCTGTCCACGTTTGTGTGAAATAAAGTAATTTTAAAGACTGAAAAATTGTTGTCCCTGCACAGCTTGATTTTTGGAAAAATGGCACTATCTATTTGATATCATGTCTAAAATGTCTGCCATTGCTAGATGTGTATGTAAAAGTACCTGCTCCTAAGTCTCTCTGCAGAATCCTGACCCCAAAGAAAGCCATTTGTTTTTGGACAGAATTTTCTCCATGTAAAACACAGATTTGTCATGCAACAGCTGTGGAACAAATTGTGTTATTAAGTTATTTTAACACCCAAGGCATCCGATTAAACTGCTCAATTCTGCTTATCAAAGTCACAGTTGTCTCAAAACCAGGGACACAACTTACATGGATATAACTGTTTCCATACAAAGAGCCCTAAAATCAGTTTCACAGCAGATACGATGGACTAATGTCAATGGTGCCACAGATCTTTTAGCTGTACAGCAACAGGAACCAGGCCATTCCTGGCTCCCCTCCCGGCCCCCGGGGCCCAGAGCCCAGCCCAA
The DNA here is from genome assembly GCA_038496675.1 of Rachycentron canadum. NCBI lineage: Eukaryota > Metazoa > Chordata > Actinopteri > Carangiformes > Rachycentridae > Rachycentron > Rachycentron canadum. The sequence goes on along the minus strand of CM076663.1, from coordinate 11,812,437 downwards.
CTTGCCACACAATGGGCCGGCAGAATGAGAGGAACCACCGGCCATCCAGAGATAGCCCTGCTGGTCAGGAACCAGAAAGGGAACCAGAAGGAACCTGGAAGGGAGGGGGGAGGATGGGAGCCCAGAGGATGGGAACCCAGGGAACAAGAGAGGGGAGAAGGGTGGGGATGCTTGGCTGGTCGGGGTCAGGATGTGTGTGAAGGGGACAGTGTTTGTGTGTTTTGTGTGGAAGACAGTATTGCCCTGTTGAGATAAATGTCTTATTCCCATTCAAAACATGCCGTGACTTGCACACATGCACACACAGCAGCGCACACACACATTGTAGACATAGTCACTAGTTCTCTCTCTCTCTCCGGGTCCAGGATGTTTTTACTTGTTTTCAAGTAATTAAAGCTGGAACAGTGATTATGGGATGGAAGGTGGATGGAGGATAGTTGATGGAGCAAGGAGAGGGTGGTGGTGGGACCGGTGGCCTTGGACCTGACCCCACCGTCCTGGCTCCGGCCCTGGGTAAGTGGACTGTCCTATCTGTCTTCCTCAGACACTGCCCAGGGCATCAAGCAGTGTGAGTCAAACCAGAGCAGCGGTGGTGATGGGAGTCAAACCATGGAGAAAAACACTAAACAGTGGAAGAAGTGGATTAAGTCAGAGGGAGAAATAGGTCTGAATAAGGCCCTGGTCCTCCTCACTAGACCCTCTGCTCTGCTTTGGGGGGGGGGTCTCCAGTGAAACACACACACACACACACACACACACACACACACAGTACCCACTGTTTCCATGACAACAAGAGCAGCAGATATGCTCTCCAAACTGTCAAAGGACAAAAGCACACATGCATGTGCACATATATGCACGTGTTAATATACACATGCAGTGCAAAGATAGGTGGGTGCTAAAGTGCTATTTTTTAGTACTTCCTTGGCTGCTGGTGTGACAGAGGGATAAGGAGCCGATGGCAGACAGCAGAAAGGAAAGGGAGGAAAAAAGAGGGAGAAAGCAGGATTGGCTAACTAAGACTGCTGAATTTAATTTTATTGTCATCAGAGACTAATATCTCTTCCAATGTACCTATGTGACTATTGTACTAAGATAGACTTGAAAACATTTTAATGGCTGTCTTTTTCTCCATAGTGACTGTCTGGTAAATTAAAACACGGTGTCTTTGTGTCTCCCTCTGACACTAGTGCACCATTACTGCTGCTCTCAGACATTAAAGAGAGAGACAGACAGGTACTGTCTGACCTTTCCTAAATCAAAACCACTGAGGGAGGGATGTCAGAGTGTGAATGTGAATATGTGTAATTTGTGAAGGCATCACTTGTACAATGTATGTAATGTGTGTAATGTGTGTATTATGTGTGTCGATCATTCCTGAAGAACTACATGATTCAGTTCTGTATTGCATGTCCATATTGTATGTAGTGCATACATTCAGGAAAAAATCAGAAAATAACAAATCCCATTTCAGGCTTCTCTAAATTAACTATTTTAAGATCTGTGAATTCATGAGTATAATTTTTTTTACACTATCACATTCATATCACAATCCAGACTCCAGACTAATTTGCAGGGTGCAAATAAAAACACTGGCACATTTCAAATGAGAAGATACAATATATTCAAAATTGTTGTGCCCTAACGCAAAAAAAACCCAAAAAACAACTGCATGTCTGTCTATCCAGCTCCAAGAAATAAGGCTGTCTCACACTGACACTCATTTGAAAAGCAAGGGCTATTTATATGCCATTTTACAAGCTTTCTTCTACATACCATGAATACAGCCGCTTAATTCCCACTTGGACTATAATTTTCTACTACAGTAGAGCAGCTATATATAGTATATAGTGTGGCTTGCATGTAGCAGTGGTTAAGAGTTGCTGAGTGAACTCCTCGACATGGACTAGTTAAATATAGGTTGACTGATTTCAAGTTATTTCTCCACAAATGCTAAAACACTTCCAGTGTAGAAGCAGTGTAGCTGCCTGAAAGAGAGACAGACTCTCGAAAACACATTAGAGATCTGAAAGCTGAAACTTGTATCCGAGCTCAGCAATTTGGAAACTCATAAATTATGTTTAACATCTTGTACAGGGTTATTTCTTTCTCTCTTTCTGTTGTCTGTCACTACCTCCATCTCTCTCTCCCACCTTCTGTGGCTTCTGGCATCAATCTCTAGTGGTTTAGAGTCGCACACAAATGTGTCCCACTTGCTTTTCCTCTCTGTTTCCCACTTACTCTATTTTCAGGGTCTTGTTCTCCAACTGGCACAGGCAAACAGGCTTACATCAGAACCACAACCTCACTCACCCTGCCTAATAACCTGGCCTTCGTTCTAAAACACAAGAATCCCATTTTTGGATTGTTCTCACTGGTCTGACTAAGCCCTAAAGTCTGACAGTCTGACAGTCTGTGCTCATGAGTGTTTAGTCCACAACAATTGTGTCAGAGCACTAGCTAACTATCTAATACAAAACTAATCTACTGATTATTACAAGGAAATCTTTATTCAATATTTCAAACGTGCATGTGTCTCTATGTCAAAAAAGGTAGATAAGTTTAGTTTTTGTTCCAGCAATGACTTTGGTAAGGTCTGCAGCACATTTCCTCACAAGATGGATATCTTGTTTTGCTACAAATCTTCATCTCTGACCTATCTCATCTCTCCATTTCCACCTTGCTGCACCTCTCTGCTTGTCACCTTTCTCTCTTCCCAATCTTTACTTTTGTCTCTCCACCTCCCTTTTGTAATCACAATCTAATCCTTTGCAATCAATTCCCCATGAAGATACCACTCGCCCCTAACACAGACACACATATGCTCATGCTCAAACACACATTGAACACAGTGCAAACAGAGGTCTGCTCAACACAAAAACACCCCTCACCAGGCTCAATCCTCACCTCAACACACCTGCAAAGTGATTTCTGGTGACATTGTGGTTGCATCAGTACTTTTATACACAAACTTAATGCCATAATCAAACATTTAAGGTACCATTTGAAAATAGACAACAACAGTTAAATGTGTGTTAGGGGGCAGCACTGAATTATTAAAACCAACTGAGTATATTTAGCTACAAGTGTGATCCATTTTATATGGTAATGTTAAATAAACATGGGTTCAGTGTAAACACACACATGTGCTCAGACCAGTGTATTTGTGTGTCCTTTACCTCTAATCAGCTGGTGACTTGGTCTAGTTATTGTCCTACCAGGCAAAAGCCTGGGGCAGTGCACGACTAATGCATTAGTGTCTTTGGCAGCAAGGGGCATCTGTCATGTGTAGGCACATGTTTTTGTATGATTGCATCTTGTAGCCTTGGGCAAAGCGACAAAACCAAAAACCCTTGTTTTATGCAAATAGAGCAACTGTGCATGTGGTTTGGTCCATGCTGAGATCTTAAAATGTATTTGACACTGCATTTTAGTGTTAATTTACATTTCATAAAATTATATGAGACTGAGTTGTGCTACAGTAAAAACACTGGTTTAATACAACACAATTGGCAGTAACAATGAGCTCAGCATGCTTTTGTTAAGCAGCTAAATGATAGAAAGAAGTACAAGGGTATGTGGTAGAGTGAGAACGGTATGTACTGTATGTTGTATTTGTGCATACAAGAAGCAGATGAAAAAGTTCTTGTGTCACTGTAATAAATAACGTTACTGTAATATATTGCCATCTAATCCTGAAATGCTACTTTCCCTATCAAATACACACCAATGACATGCACCACCTTACACAACACCCTCAAAGCTTCCTCTACATTCCCACATTTTAGATTGACAACTCTGCCACATGGTGCCGAGCTGCAAATCTAAGTCAGAATATTCAACTTTTTACTGTCTGTGAGAACGATTCAGGGAACGCACACCTGCCTTTGTAGATGACGTGTGTGTATTTGATGTGGAGCACAGGTTTGTGTGTGAGGTGGTTAAATTCGCAAACATGAAGTCACAGCTGCGCCACAATACGTGATCCCTACGCAGCTGTGAATTATATTTGGACAATTTAATACAGCCAAAAAGGAAATAGCAAATTAAGGTATTTGTTTTGCTGCGCTGCTAAATGTGTAGCTGAGAAAAACGTTTGTGTGCATTTATTCCCAAATAAACTTCTTTCGTCTTCCTCCTGCAAGTGAATTGATGTGACACGTCTCTGATTCTACCACCCTGAGCAGCAGCCTCTTGCTCTTCGCTCCTAAATGGGTAGTTGAGGTGCAGACAGAGACCCAAGGGTCCTATTCAAATGCTTAAGGCAAAGAGGCTTTCCTCTCACTAAAGCATCCTCAAACTAACATCTAGGCAGTAATTTGTCCTCTCGCAGGGGAGGCATAAAAACCAGAACCCCAAATTCTTTGCAGTTATGGAAAAAATGAAGAGAACAAAAAAAAAAAAAAAAAAAAAAAAAAAGCCAAAATACTTTATCTCCCCCTCTAACTGAAAGTTATTACATTTTCTGAATGGTATGACTTTCTAATGGCTAGCATATGTGAATATGTGTGCACAGAGAGAGAGCAGTAGTTGAGGATAAGTTAATAGCACAAGCAGAGGAGGAACTGCAAACCCTTGGCTTATAAAGGATACTTGTTTCCCTGCCGCACCGAAAACCAGATGTTGATAAAGAGACATAAGGGGGAGGAGAGAAGACAGATGGGTAAGAAATTACCATCACTTGGGCCAAACATCTTGAAACATCTGCAAAAAAATTTCGGACCTTACAAGGGGAGATGGATTTATGCTCTCTCCTGGATTTTTATTGCTCCGTGAGAGCCCTTCTCCCTCCTCTGCTCTGCGCCTACTCTCAATGTAACCAGGACTAAAGAGTTTTTACCGCAATCTGGAGCTGTTTAAATCCTGGAAAAAGCTTGGATTCTTCCACAAATGGCTTTATCATGTAGAGAAGACAAACACGTCAGTACACTGCAGGAGCCATAAAACTTCAGAGTGTGCCGCGATATCAAGTCGGCACAAGTTCACATCACGCCGACTAACTGGATATGAAACACTATAAATGTCAAGGTACATTGCAATACAGACACCAATGTGTGTAGACAACCTACACATGTGGGACCAAAAACATCCTTTATATCATATTTCTAGAAGAGGAATTTGGTTACTATGGAGACACATCATCTACGCTACTATGAAACGCGCAGCTGAGGATGACATGTCCATATGGTGAGAGTACGACAGAGGGAAAGAACAGATGCTTTGATGAAAGGGCTGTCAATCGCAAATCCATAAGAGCAGCTGGGGTCATGAATGTATATCAGATGACACAACAGATACAGAGTCAGACAGACATATAGAGATAGATCTATTTTTCTCAGAGATATCTGAATAGATAGATAGATAGATAGATAGATAGATAGATAGATAGATAGATAGATAGATAGATAGATTGATTGATTGATTGATAGATTTACTGCACTCTGTCTCCCCAATTTTTACAGTTTTCTATCTGTAACACACATGCGCATGCACAAGCACATACACACATATCTGAGGAGAGGCGGCTCTTGAGATCTCTATCTATTCATCGATACACAGCTACAGCCTCACACCTAATCCCCGTGTCCAACTGAATTACAACAGCTTTCTTTACTTAACCACAATTTTCAGACCGAAAACCAGGACTTTTTTTTATCCCCTTCATGAAAAAACCCAGTGAGTGTCATTATTCTGTGCGTAATCTTTTTTTGGAGATGGAAATGCCATCAAATATCATTTTTGTTGAGATAAAATGGACTGTAATTTTGTTCCTGGGGAAGACAGTATTGACTGTGAGCACACAAACACTTAGCGGGGTGGCTAGCAACAATTCAGGCTATTGCAGGTTGGATGTGGATGACGGGGGGAGGGAAATACTGGGGACAGGATGCACTTCAAGTTAAACAAAATGGGGCTTTTACTTGGCCTCATTTTGGGAAAATGGACCAGCTCCTTCCATTTCTTTATGTAACCCCCACTGTCTCCTCTGCCACTCTCCTCTTTCTCTTTGAACCAATTTCTAAAATGGCCCTTCCTTGAAATAACTGACACTCTGCGTTTATCACTTGAGGCACCTGCTGTCGGTTTGACAACAAGACAATCGGACGGTGCAAGCGACCGTCGTTCCATTGTCCTATCTCCCTGTTTGTCTGTGACACTAACTGACAACAGCTGGAAGCCCTCTCTTCCTACAATACCCATCATGCAAGTCAAATTCAACCACAAAAGAGAAGGGCCTCATTATTTGGCTGCAGTGGTGTGGTTTAAACTAGCAAAGAGAGGAAACAATGATTTAGTTGTGTCTGTTGATGTTAGATAAAAGGCTCGAGGCAACAGTGGAAATGTCTGCTCTGCAGTTGTTGACTGTATTTTATTATGAATATTAGAGAAACACATCTTAAACGCAGATGTGTGTTGGCTGTTTGCACTTACTCACTCATATGCACACGGGTGTAGACATTCACAATATGTGAACACACACATCTCCTTGAACACACAAACTCCTACATCCCCATCTCTTCTTCTCTCTCTAGCTGTAATTGACTGAACACGTCAATACTCGGAGGGAAAAAAACAGAGGGTCCACTGTCTGCATCTATTGATCCATGCTTCTCTCTTTCTCTCTCTCCCTGTCTGCTGATCTTAATTACACTTCTTTTTACCAGGCTAGTTGAGGCTCCACTCCAGTGGCTGCCCTTTTCATAAAGTGTACCGTCCAAATCCATACATCAAAATTAATGCGAGAGAACGCAGCTGTAAATCAAATATCGGGGCTCTTCAAGCTGATAAGCCTGAGTGGTGATTGTAAATGATGTCCTTTAAAAAATTATTTTTCAAAAAAAAGGTAGAAAGACAATGGTGGGAAATGAATTATTTTCACATGCTCATGCAGGTCAATGTTAACAATGTAGGATTTTTATGCAGTGAGCATCCTGGGTTTAGGTGATTAAAACCGCTAAAGCGTGACAGGGCTGAGGTGAGTTTCTCCCCACCCTCGCTCTCCCTCTTTCTCATCTACTTCCTCTTTCTTTGTGTCTCTCTTTGTCAATTTGTCTGATTTTCTGTCTGCCTGTTTGTTTGTTTTAAGAGCTGTCAGTCTGAGCCCACCCCTTGACCTCTCTCTTTCTGTCTCTCTCTCTCTCTCTTACACACACACACACACACACACACACACACACACACACACACACACAAGGACAAAAACGACTTTTATGACCAGGTTTTATGGACTGGTAGCAAAGCACGCTGGTCTATTCTTCAACAATTGTCCTCTCATGAACTGGGGAGAAAAAAAAGGCTCCTAATCGCACAGTTTCACAGCTCAAACTCCTCATCAATCAAACCTGTGTGTGTGTGTATGTGTGTGTGTGTGTGTGTGTGTGTGTGTGTGTGTGTGTGTGTGTGTGCTCCCACCTTCCATCATCCCAAACCTCTGCTGAATCACAAACAAAAGCTATTAGAGATGGCAAGTGCAGTAATCTCTTTCCACACACGCCCACACATGTACGCACTTTTTATACCAACCTTCACAAAAGACATGTAAACACACACATAAACATACACAACCACACACACATACACTTCCATCTACCACCTGTGAATTCCTCTCCCCTCTACTGTCTAGTCTTTAAATGTAAATTGGGTGACAGGTGAATATCGAGGAGGTGAGCGATAACGGGTAACATCTTCACTTTGCCACATTATCGCCGGTCCACATCACTAAGAAGCTCCCATTGAATATTGTTAGCTTTGGCAGAGAGTGGGGAGAAATACACTTTTGTGTGTGTCCTTTTGTATCCTTTAGACACACTGTATAGACACCTGCATGTGCGCTTACATTCACACACAAACACACATTTAGAGAATCACATCCAGTGGCTTATCTTTTGGAATAAGAAAAGGGGTCTTGTCAGGATGGCACATTGTATGTATGTGTGTGTGTGTGTGTGTGTGTGTGTGTGTGTGTGTGTGTGTGTGTGAAGGGAAGGCAATGTGCATTAGGGCGATTACAATATCAGCCGACTCCAGATGGAGGCAGGAAAATAAACAGTGGGAAAGGGAGAGAGAGAGAAAGAGAGAGCAAGGGGAAAGACATCATGAGTAGGAACCTAAGAGAGAGAGTCTTTGTGTGTATGTGTATGTGTGTGTGTGTGTGTGTGTGTGTGTGGCAGTCTGCCTGTGTGTGATACAGTTAGAGAAAGTGAAGTTAATTAGCAACTCAATCCCAGTCTGTATAGAGAGGACTGAGAGGACAGTGTGTGTGAGAGTGTGTTAGTGTTTATGTTGCCCCGTACATGTCTATCAGTGTGTGTTTTAGCCTGAGAACAGTAGTTAACACTGTTAGCCATTCACCTGTACAGCTGAAAAACTATACACTTCCCAGCTGTCTAAAATTCAGAAATTCAGAAACTGAATTTCTTTCAATACGATTTCCCATTTGTTTCCTAAATGGCTTGAAGTGTAAAAACCTGTGAAGAATTTACTGCGTCCATGAAATGTGATGTATTGCCAGACTTTGCCCTGTTGGCCTCTTCTTCAGGTGCCCTATAAGTCTCATGTTATCTGGAGTAAAAACATGAACAAGGCCAATAAAATCAGTTTGTAGTGCTGACTGTTGACTTTGACATTAAATAAGCGGTAAAGGCCAACTCACAGCTACAATAAAGCAAAGAACTCTTTCTTTTGTGAGCAAGGGAGAGCATGCACTAATGCACATACACAACAAGCTTGTAAACAAATGCATAGCCTACACTGAGACACACACATATACCTGCAAGTCCCTTTATACCACTGCTGCTCTTTCTTGGGTGATGAAATTCAATAAGCAGTGAAGAGAACTGCCCTCTCGCTGATAACCATCAATGAGCCTATCGATCTACAAGGGCATGTGCGTGTGTGTGTCTGTATCCATCCATAATTCACTCTGGGACCTGGTAACAGACGGCCCTGAATAATCACAACAGATCTATACATCTTGAAGAAGCGCATGGAACAGTGGGTTTAGTATCTAATTCTACAGATGACATTTGGCCTCTGACTCTGAATTGAAACCTGTACCTATTTCAAAACACCCCACAATCTTTACCTTTATGTATATTACAGTTCACACACTGACACTGATGTGTTTTGAATGATTCATATAGAGTGGACTCAATTACAAGACACAACAGTTATGTTTCCATTAGCTGACTGAAGCATCCAGAAAGCTTATTTACTCTGACTTATTGAATGTTAAAGAAATTGACAACCAAAACAGTGAGAACTTACAGCATCTGTACCACATAGCATAGTGAGGGCATATTATTTTCATTCTCAAATAATCTGCTTTTTTTTAAAAAAAAAAAAACATTATTTTGATGTTAGAAATAAGAAAAATTAAAGATTATGGTAGAATCTAAAATGTTAAGACCAACCTGCCAAATAAAAGATGTATGTAGCCAAACAACTCAAAAATGACTCACTTAAAACCAAATGAACATAATCACACAATACAGGTGATACAATATCACCTGTTTTTTCAGGGAAACATGGTGATAACATCCCATGCCAAGCCTTCTGAATAACAGGCTTCTGGTAGGAGAATAGTTTATATCTATGCAGCTGATTCCAGGGGCTTCAAGGTGTAGCTGGCATATTAACTCTGTTGAGTCATCATCATTCATTCACCATATAGCAAACCTGGACCGCATCCAAACGTCTGTGTGTCATACTTAAAAGAAGTGCTTTGTAATTACATCACGGCCCCAGAGCCTCAGTGAGACTCTGTGCTAAAGGGGAAATCAGCTGAAATAATAGTCATTTATTGTTTGAGGCTGTGATCTAAATGCTGTGTTTGAATGCAGTATCAATCACTAGAAGGCTATTAGCTGTGGTTTGCATCAAAAAGCACTAAAGGGAAAAATGCGAATAATCAAAGCAAAGTGACTGTGTGTGTGTCTTTGTGTGTGCGCTGATGACACAGTCAGTGTTTTCAACCTGCCAACTAGGGATATGTAGTTTCTCTGTGTATTTCTGTGCGTGTGTGTGTACGTGTGTACGTGTGCATGTGTGAAGGCGAGAATAAAATGGCTGCCATCATTTTTGCAAGGCCACGTCCGTGTCTGCGAGCAGCAGTCTGATGCATTTGACCCTATAGCCTGAGCGATGGAGAGAGGGAGGGAGGAGAGGAGAGGAGGGGGGAGGACAGGTGTGAGGCAGGCTGGTGGCTGGGCAGATGGCCCCTGGAAGTGCTAGTAGCTGATGTTGCAGAGCCCGAACCACAGCTAGCAGCTAACGTTAATATAAGGCTGTTTATTTATACAGTGTGCACAGCCGTGCACATGCAGCTACACACATACACACACAGTGATAACCTGCAAACAGCACTTATCATTTACTCTCCTCTCATCACCAGCTTTGTTTACCTTTCATTTACTCTCTCTCTCTCTTTCTCTCTCTCTCTTTATCTCTGTAAACACACACACTCCAGGTAATGGTCTTTTCAGTCAAGTCACTACTTTAATGGAAGTCCCAGTGGTTGAAGAATGAAAGAAAACAACAGATGACACACTAAATGATGGCCACAGCAACCAATTTGAATAGCCTGACCACTACAGTAAATAATAATAAATAATGACAATTAATACTAACAATTAAAATAAAATTAACCATCATGACAGCCCAGAGAGAGATAGCTCACGATTTTCTAACTCTAAAATACTGTTATACTTTGTTTTCTTGTAAATAGAAATTGCAACTCTGTTATTTAACTCACTAAAAACTACACCAGCAGTGGGTCAAGCTTTTAAGGGGAGTTAATAATCAACCTCTGGGATGTCTACAAAGCTTTGTGTAAAAAAACGACCCCCCCCCCCCCAAAAAAAAAAAGAAAAAAGAAAAAAAGAAAGAAAAAAAGCCCAATGTGTTCCCAGGAGATGTTTCTCTCCTCCTTCTCTCATCCGAGCCGTGAGAAGCCGGGCATCCCCAGCAGGTTGTGTCCCAGCAGCCTCCCTCCCTAACCCGCATGTCTGCTCTTTTCCCTGTCGGTAGAAAAAAAAATTTCCCACTGTAGCCCGAACCCTTCAATTTCAAACCTACACCGCTCCATTAAAAAAGAACCGGCTTTTTTTTTTTTTTCGGGTTATGTGACGATGACAAAGTCGCAGCGGGAGGAGATGGAAACTTCACATGGATTTGAGAAGATGCGTTCGACAGTTGTAACACAGCTCATGGTGGATGTTTTCAAATGCAAACTCTGAAATGCAAAGACTCTCTAAATGCTTTCCAGGACGCCCGAGAGGAGAGGAGAGGAGAGGAGAGGAGAGAGGAGAGAGGAGAGGAGAGGAGAGAGGAGAGGNGAAGGCAGGGGGCACTTACACTGAAAAGAGGCAGAAATTCCCACCATGCGGTACGTTGGTGTGAGGGGGCTAAATAATTTCCAGTCCCTTTGACTCCGCGCAACGTCCCCTCGATGATCCGCTCGAATCGGGAAGACGAAAGCTACAGAGTCCGGCCAGCTCTCAGCGGCTCTGGCGGTGTTAGTACTTCCAGCAGCACAGAAATGGGGTTCAAACTCCGACAAAGGAGAAGAAGGGCAGTGAACGATCAGTCACTGATATGCAGGATGAGAAGCCGGGAGTCTTGTAAAAACGCACAGAGGCAGAGAAGGAGGAGAGATGGGGAAGAGATGGAGAGGAAGGATGCAGTAGTGCGCAGGGCACCCGTCTGATATATATAGCTATGTATATTTTCTTTTCACTCGTCTTCGCACTTTTCTCCAGAATCCGTTAAACGTCGAGTCGCTCTAGTTCGTAGAAATCGGTTTTGAGGAAATAAAAAATTCGCGCACACACCCTCGGTCGCGGTCCCTGTTTTCTGCTTCTCCGGCGGCGTGGGGAAGAGGAGTAGCTGCACTCTGCCTCCAGTCGGCGGTGCGCAGCAGAGCCAGGTGGCGGTGGGCGGGACTGAAGCGCTGCTGAGGAGGAGGAGGAGGAGGAGGAAGCGACTGGGCAGCAGCCAGCATCTGTGTCTCTAAAACAGGTTGGAAAAAGCAGGGTCAGGTCAAGTCGAAGTGTTTTCTACTGTGCAGTCGCTTCTGAAGCTTTTTCACGTCAAGGGCTCCCTGGGAGATAATACCCCTGAGGGTTTCTTTTTATCTAAGATCGCAAGTAAATGCGTGTATATTATTTAGGTGATGTATTAAAGGACAGGTTAACATTTTTTCAAGTCTTGAAACAAACATGGTCATACTTACATTAAAGTGACAATCCGGAAGGTTTTCATCTAAATAAGTGTCTTTTAAGTCACTTTCTGTTGCTGAATGAGGTTTCACAATGGAGATCGAGCCTATGACCCTACTGATGAACTCATGTAGAAGTGCCTAGTATGAGTCACCTGCAAAATTACAAGGGACACGAGCTACTAACACAAAGTTATTGATGTGTGCTGCAACATCATGAAATGCGCAAACACGCAATCAACATGTTTCACCACAGGTGCTGCCAAAGATAAAGAAACAGGATCCTTGAAAATCTTTGCAACTGCTACAGATCCATCAGTGGCATTAAAAACCATTTACGCAGACTTGACAAACCTTTAGCCACTGCAGCATTTACAATATAGAGGATTTACTCATCATTCTTAGACACCTGTGACAGTGCAGTCTGACGGGCTTAGCTAGTTAGCATGAAAACTTCAAGTGATAGAAATAGAAGCAAGACATGAGGGTTGGTTTCCACCACTGGAGACAGCTCTTGGCATGTAAAGGAATCAAGTCTGATGCTGAGCTCTCATCAATGCATCAGCTGTTAATGCTAAAATATGTAGCAACAGCAACATTTAAAAATAACTCCTTTAAAAGCACTCGTTACAGCAATTGTTTCTCCTGTGCATATGATGATAAAATGTCTTACTAATGCAATTCTAGTGCAAGTGATGAAGGACAAAAAGCTTAAAGTTTAGCCAAATGAGAATTCAGTATTCTGGGTCAAACAAATCAGTTACAAAGAGTTAGTCTCTAATACAACAAGTCCTCCAACCTGAACAACCATATAGACTATTGGGTTTCTGAAATAGCACCCATAAGGTGGCAGCATACCAGACATTTGTTGTCATGGTTACAATAATAAACACCAGTCAAGCTTAAGGATTATTGTTTGGTTTTAGGCAAGAAAAAAAAAAAAAAAAGGCTTGTTAGGTTTCAGAAAAGATTGTGGCTTAGGTTAAAATAAATACTCCCTTAAGGTTAGCAGACCTTGGTGTCATGGTGCTGTATTTGTGCTTGAATTGAAATTGCATTATTAAGCATTTTTCATAGCCAGTTTGGACAGGAAGAAAAATCACAGCAGTAAATGCACATAGGCTAAAAAATACAAACATATTCTTTAAATGTCTCTTTGCCTTTTGTGGGCAATTATTGGTTATTTTATTTATTAGTCCTTAGTTGGGATCCCCTGGTGTGTCCTTGTGGTCTTGGACCCTGCTTTGAGAGCCACTTGCACAGACAGCCGTGGAGTGTCATGGACACAAACCAGCCAGCTGAGTGTTTGAGGATCTGGTTGGCTGTTGTATATGTGTGGGTGTGTGTGCACAAAAAAAGAAAGAAAGAAAGTAGGACTGCGTGACACACACACACAATCATACACACACACTGTATCTCTATCTTTCACTCAGCTGAAAAAGGCACAGGCAGGCTGGCCTGCAGTAACCTAAGGCAAACACTTTCCCCGGACCATCTGGAAGTCATCTCGCCTGTAGAGCCAGTGAAAGCACAGAGCAGAAGCTACGTTTACAACACGGTGATAACAACTGGTCCACTTGAACTGCATGGTTGGACAAGTCATGCACCATAGCCTGTTCATAACATCTCATAAAACATTCTTTTCTAATCTGTTCATTTCTATTATATTGTATATTGCAACATCCATATAATTGTCGCCTTGCCATTTCGCTGAATTAAGCTGTTAGCAAGATAACTTCACTTATTTGTAAGACATTTCTTTAAGAACATTTGACATTCAGATTTGGTGACACAGTTATAAAAAATAACCAACTATTGATAATTTCCACCTTATAGAAAGGTTCCACTTGAACATAATCTCACTCAGTGTGTTTTTACTGGGAAAAATGAATCAGTTTTAATGTACCATGTTCAGCTAATGGAGCATCATCCCAATGAAGTTACACTGACTACTTTTGTCTGTCATGCACTGTATATAAAACTCTCAGTGAATTGTTAGTGAGCCAACGTGGAGCTCATTGTTCTCCCAATGCAATCTCTGTGGGGAAAAGATGATGCCATTAATGGCAATTGTTTCCACCAGTGCCACTGTACATTTTTCTCTTTCATTTCATCTTTCTCTCTCCCTCTCTCCCTCTCATCTCTCCCTTGTCATCTGGAGTGCTTCAGCGGTGAGTTGCATTGTGTTCTCAAAGGAAATATGGATAGATACGGTCCCTGGCACTCTCACAAGCACAGAGCAAGCACCATGTGCTCCAATTCCATTTTCCAGTCTGGGTCCTTTTGTAAATGTCGTACAGAGGCAGCAGGTTTTGCAGGATGTGTGAATAGATATAGGGAGAGAAGGTAAGGGATGGCAAGGGAGTAAAATACAGGAGAAGAAAATGAGACAACTAATGATGAAATCAAGGAAGAAAGGATGTTTGAAGTGATGAAGTACATGTCTGAAAAAAGGCCTTTTAATGAGACATGAGAAAGGTCAGGAGAGGTCCAGAGGTAACATGCCCACTCAAACTGAGCAACCAAACGTGGTCAGAAAAAACAGCGGGGCTGTGAGGATGCCGTCACTCCTCGCTTATTTGTGTCCTCTGGTTTGTTCCCGGAGAGCTACTTCTTTCATGACAATCACAGCGAAACATCTTGACGGCCGGAGGCACAAGGATAGGCGTTGAGGAAACCTGCAAGGGAAAAGAGAATAGGGCAATGATCCGTGTGTATGTGTGTGTGGTTTGGCGTGTGTGTGTCCTGTGATAACGGTGTGTGAGAGCAGGAAACACACAGTGCCTGTTTTTGCTGCAGGGGTTCCTGGAAGTCAGCCGCCCAGTGTGATCGGCGACATACATACATACACACACGCACTCATGCACGCATGCACACACACACACACACACACACACACACGCGCACGCACGCACGCACACACACACACACACACACACACAAACACACACACACACACACACACACACACACACACACACAGGATACCTCGCCTCTGAAAGGGAAAAACATGCTGCGTCTGATACATGTGCACACAGACAAGCAGACTTCCTGCATTTTCCCACCTACTGGGCGGCCACCTGTAACACAGTCACACACACACCCACACACACACACACACAAACACACTCATATTATATTCATGGGGACAAATACTGAATGAGGTAGATATAAGTTGGGTGTTGACAGTAAACAAGTGCCAATCGAACCCCTATAATTATCTGCCACTGGATCAACATTGCCTGAGGCCAAGAAGCCTATCACCAACAGCACTGGTGACAACAGGATAAGAAGAGAGACAACTAAGTAAAGCAGCACATTTAGTGCTGTGTTTTCTGATCTCTATGGATCATTGAGATAAACAGGGCAAAAGCGAGGGATAAATGTTATGCTGAAAAGATTGCACGTACATGCATGTCAAAGAATTTTCATTTAAATTCCTCGACAAGCGTTATACCATAAATAAACATAAATATGATTTTTGGTTGAACCAATAATATGAAGAATATCACACAGGAAAAAAAGAGCCTTAGGGAGGTGCAGGGATGAGCAGTGACATCAATGCAATGATGGCAGAATGGCAGCAGTAAATGTCAGGTTGTAGTATCCATGGTATGCAGATTCATAAAAACTTTTGGACATTACTTGCCACACAGCTGTGAAAGAGCTGATGACTGTGCAGGACACTGGAAACAGCTGATCCCTCACACCCAATACAAGCCTGACGTCACCATCTAACGTTTGACTTTTTAATCAAATATTACCACAATCTTTCTTCAATCAAATATTTTTGTCGCTGCAGCTGACATGTCATAATCATGGTTTTGCCCTAATTACAGTCATCAAATTTGTAGATGTTGCTGAAAAGTGGGAATTAAAAAAAAAGCAGGCATCAAATGTTATCAGGCGCTATCCCATTTTATGGTTGCAGCAAAATGACACACCATACAACAATATACTTATATATTTACAACGCCACCCCAATGAGCGAGTTTTGTGTAAATGTCATATTTTTCAGTAAAGAATATTTTTAAATTCATTTATGCTCAGTTTTCAAGGCCAAAATTCCTCTGCAGATTGGATTTTGGTGGAGAACTCATTAACAAAAAAATTTGGGGTGCACCGGCAAGTAAAGAGAAAAATGTTCAAGGTAGTAATAACTTTTAAAATTTATTCTTATGTGAGTCAGCAGAGATTGAATACTTGATGGATTTGTGATAGAAGAAAAGTAGCATTGATGGAGACAGGGAATGCTAGTCTGTCAAGGGGAAAACATGGCTTTCATTGAATGCCCTCACAAGGTTAATTGGTTGAAATGTGCACATTGAAAGAGGGAAGGATTTTGTTAACTACATCAGATTTCATATTTGAAATCTTTTAGTGTATTTTAACCTTAGGCACTGCTGCCCTTATATAATGCCCTAATATTTATCTTGTCTCATAATAAATATTTGAATATGACATGCCACCTGCATTATTCTACAAATCATGGATAAAGTCTGAAGAGTACTAAATTCAGTAAATCAAACAAAATCCCTAACCCTCCACAGATAGAGATGGAATTGGATTGTGGGAGGGAGGAATAGAGACAGAGCTGCATGATGGGATAGCAGCTGCAGTGCAGCATCTTATGCAGGTACAGTGTCTGGAGAGGGATCTCTGTCACTCACTGGGGTATTATGGAATTCAACCCACCGTCTGGCTCATAGCAAGGAGAAGAACTAAGTGGGCGAAAACTGACATCTTCGCCTTTCTCCATGAGAATATAAATGAGTCTCTCTAACTTCTAGAAGAGGCTGGCTAAATATCCTGACAGCATGCAAATATGTAAGACAATAACTTTCAAATCACACTGCAGATAATGATGTCTTATTATGTCTTGGTATATTACAGGACAAACCCCATGTCTAACAAGCAAACAGATCAGTTTTCATCTTAATGAATAAATGAATATACCATATCAAAATAAAACAGAAGATGTTTTCTTTGTGAAAGTAGAGTCTTTGTCTACATCATATCCCAAAATGGTGCACATATATATATATATATATATATATATATATATATATATACATACATATGTCTGTCATTGCTTCTCTGCTGGGGCCTGGAGGCTATCCTACAATGCTTTGAGGTGCTTTAGTTTTCCATATGCATTTGATGTGAACACGTGAAAAACACATCTTCCCTTGCCACCACACCGCCTCTCTCTTCCCTCCCCTCCCCTCTCCTCCCCCTCTCTTCACTCCTGTGCTCCCTCTGGTCGTGGAAAGACAAAAGAAAAGTTGACAGACATGAAGAAGACAGACAAGATGCAAGAAATGTTCTGTTGCTTTCCTTGTCAGTGGGTCTGACAGAAGGTCTGCTTTTTCGAAGTGAGGAGAACCTCTGAAAGTTGAGTCTTGGTTTTACACCGGGGATGATGGAGTGAATTCATTTGCCAAGACTATGTTTTAACAACTGGAAGTATACTCAGTCAACGAGACCTTTACAACACATCTCGGGAGGCTTTTCCAATTGCGTGGGTAAATTAAGAAGCCAGATATACTTTACGTATTCTTGGGATTTTATATACACTTCAAGTCACAAAGGCATATAACAATAACTGCTCATAGACATATATAGAGAGAAATTGTACAGAAGAGCCCACTATTCCCACAGTTTTCATCCAGTAGGTGGGAAATCAGTTATAAAAATGCAATATGGGCATTTTCTTTCCTTTTGTAATTCCTACCCTTGTAGCATTCTTTCAACAGCTGTGCTAATCCCTTTGTTATAATGTCACTCGGTTGATAAATCATTGTTTAAGCCTCTTGATGTTGACAAAACAAATGTACAGTGGAATTCAAATGATAAAACTACTCATCAGCTCAGAAAGTAATTAACCACCTGACATTACTCTTACACTATTTTGCCTTGGGAAACAGGAGTGTTTTCTAGAGGAACACGCTTTCACTGTTTATTCACATCATGCAAGGACATTTAATGCTTTTGGATGTATGAGCACTCTGATGGAAAACATTTCATTCATTAACAATGGCGACAAAATGTTTTCTTTCATGTTGTTTTTTAATTCCTCTATTTTTGTTCGGAGGTACTGCAGTGACAATTGCATTATATATGACTCTGCTCATTGAGATGCTACCACAGGTCCACAAGTGAAATCAACTTCAATTAGACTCTGCAGCATTACAACCCATTTCAAAGTAAAATAACATCGATGTACATTGTAAAGCAGAGTTGGGCAAGTTACTAAAAAATGGAATTTCTCATTATATATTACTCTATTGTGAAGGTAACTAGTTACATTACTCATTATATTATTCTTTTTGCTCAGCCCAACTCTTTTAATCACATTTTCTGACCATAACGAGCTAGCACAATGTTAGCCAGGTTAGTCCTGTCCTGTCTTCATTCTGAAGGTGTGGGATTGGGAAATAAACCACTGTTGGCTAGTGTTAACAAGCCAGCAAACAAAATATGGCGTACAAATAAGATAACTTCTATGTCAGGGTGATGCATTTCTCCTCTTAAGGTATGACAAGGTCCACACAGATCTGGTTAGTAAGAATGTGTGCACATGCAAAACAAATACATATACCAAACAGCTTTTGACTAACTATGCATGCATACTTATGTGGTTATGAAACACTTTGTGTATGATTGTCTGCATAATAGCTACAGAGGTTGCCCTGATTGGCAGCAATGCTCCTGGCCCCATCTATCATCATCATCCACCTTGCTGTACCTTGCTTGCAGACCCAACTTCCCAACTTTCCCCAAATCATCGGCCAGATGGTCCTCTCCAACGTTCACCCGCTTTACACACCTGATATGAAGCTATCCGTCATCTGATAACGACCAAGCCTTGGCGGTCCCCCAGCTGGGGCCTCTGCTGCAGCACTGGGCACTGGCGGGTATCAGGGATGGGTGATGGCGGGGTGGTTCACAGCCTGACTGCCCTGCTGATGGATTAGTGCCAGGTAGTGAGGTTGGGGAGGGGCTGGGGGTGTCCCCTAATAGGATTCACAGTGATCCAGTGGACCATGGAACAGGTGGAAGCAGAGAGAGGGACAATGGGGAGAAAGAGAGGTGTGTGTGTGTGGTATAGGATGCATTACATTACATTTCTGCAGTTTTTCTGCAGAAAAACTGCAGAAATGTAAAGAGGAGGAAATGGAGGTAAAACCACTTAAAGGAACGAGGAGAACAAGACTGTCCTTCAGTTTTAGTATTTAGTCATTTATGTTGAAGTACAAAAGCCCAGCCACAGGAATTATGACTCTTGGCCATCTGGAGCAAAGAAGGACATAATGTGACATTATTACACAGCCACAAAGTCAGCAAATGGAGGATGGAGGTAGGGTTGGTTAGACATCAGACTTCAATAGGAGACCTCAGTTTGTTTCCCATTTCCAACCCTTAGTCAATGTTTTTTTTAAAGCATGACCATGATTGTTCCATAACCTTTAGTCATGTGTTTTGTATTGTAGCCATAATGAGGAAGGTTTCATAATCTCAATTAAGCAGTCATTTTAAACTAAACCTCAGTGTTTCCCTAACTTTAACAAAGCACTGAATTTATATCAACCGAAACCAAATTATTTCAGCCAAAACATCTCTGGGTGTCATTCTAGAGAGCATGGGCAACAATGTATTTTCTCATTTAACCTGGTGAAATGTTGTCTTAGACACAGGAGACTGCTGCTCACTTCTCATTTCCTACCAACGGTCAGTGCTGGTTTAATCTTAGCATCACAATGATTGTTTCCCAACCTTGAGCGGGTTGTTTTTGTGTCTAAACCCAAGCAAACTGTAACCACGGTGGTGTAAGGACAGAAAAATTGGTTTTATTTTTGGAAGGCACATAATGTAATGTAAATACTGTCCTTCTGTTGGTAGAGTCACCAGATCAGAAAATGGTCATCCCCGTCAATGAACAGAACATAACCCTGGACTGCATGGGTGAAACAAACTGAAACACTGGGAGGGCAGAGAGCAGGCTGGTTTAGCAGAAGGGAACATAGTGGATATTTTTTAAATCTGATTCTTAATGATGACAAAAATGCTGAAGCTGTAAAAATATTTTATCAACACTGTAAATGAGGGTAAAATTACCTTCACTTTACGAAGATAATTGCTATCCACACATTACATTGTACTGAATATGTTTGACTGTAAATAGGGATTATTTAAGCAGTGAGATAGAATACTTTACTTTTTAACAATATTTTGGTTTTAGGGTGATTGACAAGGGAAAAATGCCTTAATGGCTTATGTTAAAGCTAATGCAGCAGTGTTTCCAACTTTACATGTGCCAGTGCACAGTGAGGGAGGCTGGCAGTGCTAATGCAGTATACACAAACACACATACACACACACACTCATTTATTCATTTCTATACATTTACACTGTCGCTCACACACACGCACACATATGCACACACACACACTCACACTCACAAACCGACGGTTCTCATTAGTGAAGTCACTGTGCTTTAGGCAGCCAGGGCCCCTGCAGCAGTCTTTGGGAGTCAGAGGAGCCATTTGTCAGTGGAAAACAATTAGCAGGGAATGATCCGTTCCATTGGTTTTAATGAGTACAGCCGGGTCACTCTGCTCACAGCGGCAACACGCAAAGGTCGTCAAAGGCTGAGTGCGACGCACACTCATGTTGCATTCATACATAGGAGCAGGGCCATACACACACACACATTTGTTTTTTTCAAAACCCATTTTTGCTGCTTCCAATGTCTTCCAACATCTTTGCAGGCATTGAAAAGGCATCATGGAAAGTGAAGTCTTGCAATATTAGTAGATTATTGTGACTATATGTGACCTTGGATAGAACACGATATGGTAACTATAGTAACACATTGAAAGGCCATGTACCTTCATTTTCCATTTCAAAGGAGAACAATATCACATGGCAAAAGAATGTCAATTATGGGAATTAATGAATGTTGATTATCCAACCACTGATACTACCGGATGTGCCACTCTCAGATCTATGATTAAAGGATAGGTCTCATATATCTAAATACTTTGTTTCCCCAAAGGATCACTATTACTATCTAACACACACAAAATGTACAGTGAGATAAATATATGTTTATCTTTTTTAAATACTGGAAGATATTGGTGATTCCATATGAATTATATTAAACTGTTAAATGGTAATAACAAATATCCCAGAACAGAGGTAATTATTTAATCTCTTTAATGTCAAGTTGAGTATTATTGACCAAAATACAGACACTGACTCAGCATTTAGGATAGTTGTAGATGACCTGATGCATATAAACAGACGTATGACTGCATGGAGGTGAATAACTGATGCTGCACGGCACATACAGTACAACGGTACTAGCCTTATTAAAATTCAAATGCAAAGCAAAATTATTTTTCTGGATCAGTAGCTGAAGCTAAGACATGTGCTGGCAACAGTATGTATACTACATTAGTGTTGATTAGCATAAGCATACATTTAAAATTTATGGACCTCAACCAAAATAAGTTTCACAGTTTGAAAAGCTGTAGACACAGAGAAAGGCAAAATAAATTTGCAATTTCAAAAGTTAGTTCTAATTATGGAGTTTTAAAAAAGAATTTAAAAAATTGCTAAGCTACAACAAAAGATTTTAATGTAATCATTGAGGAAACATGCAGTGTTTGGTCCATGTGGTTGAAATAGATTTGACCCATGTAGAGACTGGTTTTGTTTAATGCAGCTATGAATTCATTTTACATGATGTACATTATTTAGCATTTATTTTACATATTAAAATTAGACTCAAATTGCACTGACTTTCAATCCCTGATTTTCTGCTCAATACAAAGCACTCAAACCTCCATTTAAAGTGTTTCCTTCTGCCCTCCCCCTTTAACACACGATACATGCATTTTGTATGTGCAGTGAGACCGGCTGCATATTGTATACTCTATATTGAAATAAGTGTTTTTCAAATCAATATATCATCTTAAATGCCTTAATCTCCCTTTACAAGGTAAAGCAACCACAGTTGTAATGGCACTTCAGACACACAGGGGAAGTGCAAAGTGTTGGCTATGCACCACATAAAATGACTCTCACTATTAGTGTGAAATAGCTTTGGTCTGAAGAGGGAAAGAGACAGAAATAGAGAGAAATGGTGCAAGAGAAATGGAGACCACCAATGGAAACACATCAGGGTTCATACAGTGTTTGCACAGGAAAGGGTTGTCCAACAATATCACCACTTCACTGCATTTATTGGGCACATTGAGCGAACTACAGCCATTTAGCAAAGAGCCCACCTGGTGGAATTGCAGCCCCGAAGCCCTTCCCCACATCCCAAGAGACCATAATGGTTCGTGAACACTGACATGTAAAATGGAGTGGTGACTGGAGTAAGGGTGTGTAAAGGGGGAGTCCCAGCTCATAATTTAATTCAAAAATCTGTCTGTACTGTAAGAGCTCAGTGTCATGTTGGAAGTTGTGACATACCTCAAGTGCAAGCTTCCTTTTTTTAAACATTTTTTAAAATCAGTGTAACCACAAAACTTTTACATTAAAACTGATTATTACTTTTTTTTTTTTTTTTTTTTAGTGTTTTTTGACAATTTCCAATTCCTGGTAATTAAAGCATGATGTTTATGGTTAAGCAACTTAAAACACAAATTAAGAGAAACACCTTGCACACAGTGAATACAGCTAAAAGGATTCCCCTAGGGGGTACTTTCAAGGCATTGTGTGGAAATATTTAGCTAATTGCTGATTTGAAAAAAAATGTGTATATATTTTTTTTTTTGCTAAAAACCTCCCACATATTTATGTGTAGGAGGAAAGTAAATACACAAGTAGGTTTGCAAATTAGTGTGAGGCTGGACTTTAGTACACGTATTATCACAATAACTGAAAAATTACCAGCTATGATCACCCAAATGCACAGGAAATGTCTCCCACATGCTGTAACTGAGTGAGACTGAAAACTAGTGGAACAATTCCTCTGAGCTATGCATTGCAACTATGTAACTGGCCCTGTGATAAATCTTGCCTTCATGAAACTTAGAAGTTTGTGGTGCTGCTGTATTGTATTGTGTTATTTTGTATTGGTAGTTTCAATTAAGCTCCTCTCATTAGGGGGTGTCAGACAAGAAAAAGGAGCAACAGTCAAGGTTAGGAGATGCAAGCATACACTAGTGTATCAAGCCTGTGTTCTCTCTCTGACATCTTCTGTTGACATCTGCAGTATTTTGCTAAAGAATGAAGCAGAATCTTATTGTGGGGAAAGAATCATTGCTACTGAAAATAGGAATAAACTCACAAAGTCGAATCTTATGTTCTGGGGGAACAATATTAAATTTTCTTTCAGAATTTACTAAAGGTTATTTTNAAACAAAGAAGGGAAGAAGAGGAGGAAAAGAGACAGATATGAAAACAAAGCAAGAAGCAGAAGAGGAAGAGAGGTTATAGGAGAGGAGGTGCAGAGAATAATAGATGAGTAGGAGGAAGGAGAGAGGCAGCCGTGCTTGGTACAGCAGTGTCAGGAGGTGACAAAGTCAAAGTGGCTTATTAAATTTCAGCAATGCCTTGAGTCACCTGAGATGTCACCATCACCAATGCCGGCAAATGCCCCCACCAGGTCCCTGCCATTCTGGACTGAGCGCACTCAGCTGGTCACATGGGCCTAGGCCGTGATGAGTGACAAATCAAAAAGCCAGAGTGCATAAAAACTTGGATCCGGTGGCGGCAGAACGGCGCACAGGGAACTCAGGGGCAGATGGAGGGAGGTGCAGCGGTGCGCAGCGAACAGATGGCCGTTCCGAACTTGATATATGAAATTAATAACGTTTCTCAAATAGAATTCAGAAACAGGAATACATTACCTGAATTTTAAAAACTGACTTTCTTTTTTTTTTTTAGAGAAGGAGGAGTGGGGCTAGAGGGGAAAATTTACATGTCAATGAGAGATCTGGGGGGTAAACAAATATGCAACGTGTCCAATTCTAATGGCTGTTTTTTTTCCCACTCCTCCTATAGGATAGCAGACAATAGAAGATAAATGATGGCGTTTGTATTGTTCATAAAGGTTGGTCCAAATCATGGTCAAATCCTCATGTGGTTGGCATTCACATTTAGTAACTTGCTTAGAGCTAAAAGCTTATTATATTCCAACTTAAGTATTCCTTTGCACAGGGTTTATGAAAATTAGTGACTCTTGGAGCACTAATAAAGGCTGAACTTTTCCTCCACTGGCTGAATGATAAAAAAAAAGAAAAAAATTGCCTTGAAATTAATGTTGACTGGCTGACTTTCACATTTCTGCTCGAGGTCTTTCATTCACGTAGTTTCAGAAATTGAGTTTTTGTGAGAGGTTTGGCTGCTTCAACAAAGAGTGTTATTCACTGCTACTTGGATTTGCTCCCACCAAAAACAGAACCATGCATACTCACAGACCGACAGTACTATGAAGTACACTCTTCTGACGCAGTGGTTATTCAGGGGCAGAACCTATTCAGTTACATATAATAGTTTTTTTTTCTCTTAACACTGAGCTCAGTAGGAGTGCAACAAAAAAAAGAAAAAAAAGAAAGTGAAATCAAAATCAATTGTAATGCCACTTTGCAGAACAAGTGAAAGAAAAATACTTCTGTGCATCAATTGCATTATTGGAACTGAAATTTTCCAAAGGCCGTGTTTACAAAATTTGAGGAAAATTTACATTTCATATCTGCCATCCATTTATTTATTTTCTTACTGAAACCCTGCTTGTTATTTGTTTGAGGACAAAAGTCTTGTGCAACTGTAGGTATGTCATTTAAATATAATTTATAGATAAAACTAATTTCCATTATTACCATCTCAGTAAGACTTGTCTGACAGAGCAGGTAGTTCCTGATTTATCTTTGCTTTTTTTTTTTTTTTTTTTTTAAAAAGATCTTTTAAAGCAGTTGATAGAGGGACATCATGACTGTGGATGATAAAACAGCTTTAGGATTTTATGAATATTCTGCCTACAACAAATCTGTATCTCGTCACTTCTGTCCAGTGATCCATTGTTTTCATGCCTCCTATAAATGTTACTCCACATTGATTACTTTCTCTGATTTAAAGGAAGTGTCTGACATTTGGAGAAATATTCATATTCGCTTGTCTCATATTTGCACAGAGAATATGAAACTGCAGGCGACAGGAAGTTAGCTAACCTCCGCTGCTTGGCTGGCAACCTTTGTTGCTTTTGGACAAAGCATTACTACCCATTTCCCCCTGCTTCAAGACTTTATGTTAAGCTAAGCTAACCAGCTGCCCATTGTAGCTTCACATTTAAGACAGTAGCATCAATCTTCTCATTTAGCCTTCAGCAAAAATGCAAAGAAACATATTTCCCAAAATGTCAGACTATTCCTTTAATGTGTTTGAGAGTAAATGAACTGGAGCATCATCTCTCTGGAGTCAGAGTGATCTAATGGCGAATGACTGTTTTATTGCTGTGCTCACACACACAGACTTTATTTAACTAGTGAAGCCTATCAAGTCTATACTAGAATATTTCTTTACTAATATCCCTGGTTTAAAAGAGGAATCAGCTTTTATAGGCTCTAAATTTAACACAAAGATGTCTTCTTACTTAAGTAGTAAATCAAACTTGTGTGTTCCGTGGTTAAATTAATTATCCTGTCAATAGAAAGCAGTGCAGTGGTACTTATAATTCAATGGTGTCTGGTTTAGGCCATCTAAACTTAAAATCTGAGCCAGGAGTCTAAAGCTCGATAATACAGGGGTAAGATTTTGGGGCGCTGTAGATTGCCAGTTTTTTAGCTATGTGAAATTGGGCCAATAGAGAAGTCAGCGCAAATAATAGGCTGCAAGTAAAGAAAAACTACTTTGAAAATGTTTGTTAGCAGAATTGTATATTTTCTTAGCCTCAAAATGACGCTGGTGTATCCAGGGGATTGTAGAACCCACACACTGCATTTGTGTGAGACAATATGGGCTTAATGCCACATTTATAACCAAACCAGATATTCTCTCTCTCCTTCTTTCTGCTAAATAATCCCAGATTTCAAGCAGGAAACTATGGCTCAATGGTAAAAAATGAACAGCATATGTTTGGAGCTGCATCAGTCTGCATCTCCCCTGAACTGGTGAGATGCAATAACAGAAGTGCTGTCTTAAGATGTGATGACAGAGACGATTCAAACTGAAACACAAATAGTTCTGTAAGGTGGATATGTAAGAATATGAGCTGTTTTTTCACATACAAAGGTAAAGACAAGGTCCATCATATCATACTTTATATTTTATTGTTGTTTATCTCATTCATTACTCTGGATAATAAACATTAAACTCAGCCATAATGGATGTTTCAATATTCTTCTGTATGTCACAGGATTATATTTTGGGGTCATTTGAGAAGAGGTCAGCAGTGTTGAATGTAGAAATCTGACAAACTGCTGAAACTGATGAATATGCTGCATAAAGCTGGTGACAGTGATACTGTACCCCTGCAATATGTAGTGGGAGTGGTAGCATGAGAAACTTGGAACTGATTCAGGCGCACAGTCTGTTCACCTTCATGGGTAGAATGACAGATGGCACCGGGTTGCTTTCTGCAATAGAGCATAGCAGTGCAGAGCTACCATGTCATGAAGAAGAAGTTTGCATGTGTGGGAGTTTTGACAAGCTGTGCATGCACAGACGTTTATACCTGTCCTCACATTCACAGACAGACTTTGAGTAGAACCTCAAAAGAGTTTATTTTCCCTCCCAAATCAATTGCTAACACAAAATCCATTAACACTGCAGCGTCATTATTAGCGGCGGCGGGGCAAGTCAGGAGCTTCAAGGTACGTCTCAATCCACGGGGGTACACATTCCCTCCAAAAACAGAAGGTAGAAGTTGGCGAGGCGTTGTGCACATGGAGAGTGTTACTTACTGGTTATTGTGGTGGTCATACTGTGTCCCGTATGGCAGTGTATAAACGAACAGCATGCAAACACCTTCTGTCCAAACATCTGCGACAGGCACATTTTTAGGCTGCCTTCCAAAAACTAAAAAAAGATGGAGGCAGAAGAAAAAAACCCTCTCTAGCTGCTTGGCTCAGCTCGTTCGATCTCATTCTGCTGGCTTATTACTTTCTTGCTTTTTTTTCTTTGTCATTCAAGCTTCCCTCCCATGCCTGAATGAGACACAATGCAACTTTTCATTTAGTTTGAGTTTTCAAGGATGTTTCACATACCTGAGATTGAGAAAGAACTGATAAAATACCAATCTAGACAGTCTTAGCTTTGTATTGTTTCATTGTAAAGAATTTGAATTAACAATTTGCTGGAACAACATTGGAAAACTTAAAAAAACAAGCTCCAAAAACAAGCCCTCAACTCTTCTCTTGTAAAATAGGATATATGTAATCAATGGGTAATGCATACTGTAATGTATCAGTCTAAGGCTATATGAGAACCTGTGGTTTTAAATTATGGGATGCTCTTGTTTTGGACGTGTGCCAGCATGTTGTTAGCGGTGAGCTGGACTGTGGCTTCCAAGCAAAGGGATGCAGGAACAATAGTAGGAAGAAGAAAGGATCAGAAAAAACTGCAAACGTCAGCATTTTTTAGAAAGCCTATGTGGCTTTATGGACACACATTACTTCAGGTGCTATTTCAAGATGTTGAAGATGACAGAGCTGAGAAGTGAACTTGGACAAAGGTGGAGGAGTTGTCTGGGATAAAGGTCCTTGCCTCAAAAAAAAAAAAAATCTTAAAGACAGAACCAAGCTACATAGCTTTTAGGTAAATGTCAAAAGTTGCACTGAAATAAAAATGTAGTTTTTCTGAAATATGAAAATATAATCTGGTAATGTGACTTGTTTTGAAATAATATTCCAATTTCAACATTTTCATTTCATATAAAGTTAACAATCTGGGAGGAATAGAATCCTTTAGGTTTTGTTTAGTCCCATTTGTGAACTTTTCTGTGTGACTCCATAAATTACCACATCAGGATTTGAATCAAAAATAAGGTGGGACAGCTAATTTAAAGAAGGACAGTTAGCGCTGGTGAACCCTCTTACTTTGTATGATATGGTACAGACACTATACAGTTAATTCAATTCAATTTACATGAAAAAAAATCTAGAAGTGACATAAACAAACTAATATAAACAAACAAATATAAACAAACAAATATATATATATATATATATATATATATATATATATATATATATAGAGAGAGAGAGAG
>CM076663.1:11748842-11769733 GCA_038496675.1 Rachycentron canadum | reverse complement strand
TCCTTTATCTCCAAACAACATTAAAGAAAATGCACTAACACAGAAAAACTATCTATTCTTTCCACTGACAAATAAATTGTTATAGCTTGGAAAAATGGTGTAACATTTTACATTGTCATAAATTAAGTGGGTTGTGTATCTTGTGGCTCTTACTGGAAAAATGAAGAGGTCAGACAAATTCTGCAGCAATGGACTGAGCCAACAAGGCCACTTTACTCCTTATTGCTGATGAAGCAATGCGCATCACAAATTATCTAAGGCAAAGGATGAATGTGGGAAATACAGACCATGAAAGAAGGAAACAGCTTGAGGAAAGATGTGATTAACTGCAATTTGAACTATGGAGAGCAATAACTAGGTCTATTCTATTCAAAGATACTGATAAACAGCACATCACTGAAATTACCTTACGAGTGGAAGGAGGACACAGCCTCTTTCAGAGTGAAAGCTTATTGTCCTGCAGTTTACAGGAGCATTATGTCAATTAGTAGAACGTTATCTGCAGGTTGATACTGTGCAGTGATTTATGATTGACATAATTTGTTTTGTGGGGAGTGAATTAATGTTTTGTAGAGACATGGTTGAATGCAAGTCAAGTGCCTTGGAAACTCGATAAAAGGACAAGATTCATCATCTAACAACATTACAGATTATAATAATAACAGAATAATAATAACATATATATAATATATATATATATATTATATATATATAGTAGCCTAAGACTTTTGCACAATACCGAATATATATATGTTATATATATATATTTATATTCGGTATTGTGCAAAAGTCTTAGGCTACCATTAGATTTGTTGTTTTAGCAATGCTATAATTGAGCATTACATATACATGTTGTTTGAGTTTAACTCATTGAAAGCTTGTTAATATGTATAAGACCAACTTTCAATCGCATCATTCCATTCAAAATGCCAAAGATCACAGAATAATCACATATAATCATAATTTTGCATCAGCAAGGCCTCTCTCAAAGGGAAATCAACAAACAAACTGGATACTCAAGATATGGTATTCAAGCTGTTATAAAGACATTTGAAGAATCAGGAGAGATCAAGGACAAAAAAAGGACTGGAAGGCCAAGAAAACATTCAAAATCTGATGAGACATTTCTCAGTTTATTCTTTGAGACCAGAAGAAGTCCAGCAAGGACCTGGCTCAGCATCTGGCAACTTCATCAGAATGAAGCCAAGTTGACCTACAGTCCAAAGAAGCTGGATCAGGAATTGTCTTTGTGGAAGGGCAGTAGCCAAGAAACCACTTTTTCTAAAGGGGAACAGGGTGAAAAGGCTAAGATATGATAAAGCTCACAAGGATTGGAATGAAGATCAGTGGAAAAGAGTATAAGGGAGTGACAAATCCAGATTTTTGGGTTCAATTATTGATGATATGTGAGAAGAGTTGGAGAGAGATAGAAGAATGAGTGCTTGCGGCCTTCAGTGAAACATGGTGGAGGGTCCATCCTGGTTTAGGGCTGCAATTCTGCCAGTTGTGTTGGGGATATTGTTCAAACTGATGGGATCATGAACACTGAAAAGTACAGACAGATTATAATTCATCATGCCATTCCTTCTGGAAAGAGTCTGATTGGGAATGGTTTTATTTTTCGGCATGATAGCGATCCCAAGCTCACTGCTAATGCAGTGAAATCATATTTGGAGAGAAAAACAGCTGATAAAACACTAACAGTCATGGACTGGTCTCCACGGAGTCCAGACCTGAATATCATAGAGGCAGTATGGAATCAGATGGACAGAGAGAGAAAGAAGTGCTGAAAGAAGCCTGGTATAATATACCAGAAGATGACTTCAGAAAACGTCAGGACAGTCTCCCCAAAAGAGTTCAAGATTAGTGCCAAGGGAGGTCAGACTAAATACTGACTTTTGCCTGTAGAAGCCATTTTGTTCTGAAAATTGTGTTGTTATTGTTTTTTTTTTAATTATGTGTACATATTTCCTTTATTTTTTGTTTGTATCTTAATAAAGAGACCGAAAAACAAATATGGCTGGACATTAAACCTTTGCTAAAACAACAAAGCTAGTCTCGGCCTAAGACTTTTGCTGTATTGTATATACGTATTGCTTATTTCATGCTAACTTCTTCCTCTATACAAAGATGATTTATAGCATTACATTACATACATTTTACAGCTGATTTGCGTCAGTCATTTAATGCAACTAACTGCTTACTGGCGAGCGCCACTAGCAAACACTGGCAAAGAATTACATAAACATGTATTGTTGTGCTTTCATGCAATTGTTCCTGTCCATATTTTTTTTCATGAAGTCTAGCGTTGCAGCCCTCTGGCAGCCAGAGAAGATCTCTTGGCATGGCTCTGCACCACTTTCCGTCTCCCCTCTCTTGTTTACAGTACAAACACATCTGCCTTTCACGCATAAGTGGCTCCTCAGAGTTGTGCAACGGTAAACGATATCCCCCCGCTCCCAGATAGAGGTGTGTATTGCAGAATAATGTCCCCAAAGCTGAGAGGACTTGGCAAAAACACACAGGATGTTTTAATGAGCTGCTTATCATTGAGAGGATGCCTAGTGAGTGTGTTTTCAGTAGACATACACAGCGACACAAAAGCAACCAAAAGACTATAAAATATACACAAAAATGTTAACAAACTTCATTCCATAAAAAGCAGCCATTTGTTTTCTAAACCATTACTGATGCATTGTAGCACACAACACTGCCTGTAACCTTTGTGAAACTTCTTGCTGCCCAGACTCTCATTAGAGCTGAATCAATATGCCACTGAATGGGACACCTCTGAGAGGAATCTTGATGGGGGGAAATTATGGGCCATTACCAGGCAAATGCCTTTTGCGCAATTATTACGTGCTGGATGTGGTTACAAGCCATTATATAAATGCCCCATTCATACTGTGCATGCATATTGATGTGCCTATGCCATATTAATTGACTGCAACTGAAGCTATTGATACACACACACACACACACACACACACACACACACACACACACACACACACACACACACACACACACATATACACAGTTGAAATAATTACACCTATTTTTTTTTAACTACTCCAGAGATTTCATATTATCAAAAAGTTTTGTCAAGTCAGTACCAGCTATTTACCATTTATATCTATTTTTTCAGTAACTGTTTAGTTTGGTTGTTAATTTACTTTATCACAATTACCACAATCTAATGGGCCAAGATTCCAGCAACTTATTGTGAGGAGCTTGTGGGAGGTTGACCCAAGACTTTTGACCCAAAACAAACAATTTAAACACAATACTCCTAAATATTAACAATGTGAATATCAACTTATGTCCCACTGGGTATGAAATGCAAGAAATAAAAGCTGAAATAAATTATGTGGTAACCACTGTAATCCTCACAGAAAGGTGGTTTTAGGTTTAAACCTGCTGGAGAGCCTCTCAGTGTGGAGTTTCAAAGACATGCATGTTAGGTTTGTGTCTTCATACTTCTGCCCTGTGATAGACTGGCAACCTGGACATGGTATACCCCGCTTCTCTCTGAGTGTCATCTGGGGCTGGCTCTGGCCACCCTTAGTGTATAAGCAGTATGACAAAAGGATGGATAAATACCAGATCTTCACCCCTCCAGTTTGTATGAATTTTCAAACAAATGCAGTTAACAGTATCATTGCACACATACTACTATAATAAGCCTGTGACTCAGTCTGTACTGAACAACAGTAGCTACATCAAAGAGTATCACTTTGAAATTATGTATCTCTTTAATCCTTAATCTCTCTTTAATTTACCAGAACATTGCCATGCTGGGAAAGCTGTTGTTGTGGTTGACTGTAGGATTTGAGGTTATGATGGTCAGATCAAGCACAAATGGTGTTGCTCTCCCTTTTACACACACTTTCTTAAACTCCTTCTCCACCAAGTGCCTCAGTGTCTGGCAGAGGCATGTAGTGAGCAGTGGGCAGCCAAACTGTAGGGCAACTCCCCAACAACCCAACTAACCAAATAGTTAGTGAAGTAGCCGACCTCGAAACCAACCAGCCAGTCAGCCAGCGCCAATGCAGCTGAGTGTCTCCCTCATGCTGCCAGCTCTCTGTTTCCTCCCAGTAGCTACAATGTGGGATTGTTTACAGCTCTTTTTATAGTCCAGTGAATAAGCCCTTATTTTCTCCCAATCTACCCCTGCTGAGAGAGCCAGCCCAGACAGTGGGAAGTGGCCCTAGGAAGTCGTAATTATATTTGGCAGTGTGTGCAGAGCCACACACACACACACATATTCATAGAGAGAGAGAGAGAGAGAGAGAGAGAGAGAGAGAGAGAGAGAGTGTTTAAACACTACTAAAGACACCTGTGAAAGGAAGTGTACTTACAGGTACCCACACAGCAGTGAGTGCTTGACTGCAGTTGATACATATGAACACATAGGGAACGGTGTGCATACAATTTCCTCTTTTAAAAAAACAGCACTGACAAAAGGCACACTGCCTAACTGGACCTCACAGAAAGCCAGCATGCATATCCATAAAGGACAAGAGACTCCTCCACAGCCTCACAGCTTTCTCTTGAACTCGCCTCCCTCTCTGACTGAAACATATGTTTAACAAGCACTCTGGGCCACTTGGCTGACTCCCTCCAAGACGTGAGGGGACAGTGACGGTTCATGTGATGCGTGACATATCTACCACCTGATTGGGACGTGTTGTCTTTTCAACCAACCTGCTTCAGGCTGGGAAACAGTCAGTCCTTTGAAAGCACACAAAGCTTGTTGTATGTTTCTGAGACACCTGTTGTTCTTAGAGTACATACAGTGAGAAAGTAGAGGTCGCACACCTCTCTGCTTTCATTTAAACAGTGATCATAAATTACAGTTGCATGACAATAAACACAGGAAATAAATTTTCCTCATGATCATACAGCTACTGGATTAGGAGTTATCATGCATCTCAATCCTGTGCTACAGTTCATGCTATTTCAGCATAGGAAACTTTGCTTCTGAGCTATTTTCAGTCTCATTTGTCTTGTGAGGAAAGGGTAAAAATTGTTTGATTGAATCCCTGTGGAGCACCAATGTACAAACGTATATAATTAATAGTTAAGTATTTATGGTTACATCTGTAGGTATACTCCCATAATCTATGTCACTTCAAATTAAACTGATTTAGAAGTAGTAATCTGGGAGTCAGACTCTTGAGCAAGGGTCACAGTGAAATAATGGAAACAGTGGGTGTAATCGTTTTGTCTTTTCCTCCAGCAGCAGTTCCAGGGTTCTTCTTAAGCGCTCATTGTGCCTGTGCAACATGTGTGAATATGCCGTAAACCATTCCTTTTCACAAATGCAATTCAGCCTTTGAGAGTAACAACATTAAATGACATGAATAGACCATCAATTGCGCCACAGAAAATTTGCAGTGGAGGGCAGCACATGGCTCCAATTGAAAATTGTACTGAACTGCAACTGCGCATAAAATGGTTTATATTCTCCTTCTCCATCTTACCTTTCCTAGTTTGCGCTTGTATTTCTTTAACAAAGAGCCTATGGTTAATGTTATATTCCATTGATGTTTTCACAGCACAATAGCCATGAGCAGAGGATGAATTGGATCATAGCTCTGCAAAGAAATCATTGGAGCACCACAGGAATCCCATTTATCTGAGGGTGGTGGTCAGATTTTGTTATAATAGTGATGCCTTCCCCTGAAAATCTGAGTTAAAATGAGCAACCATGGTTAAT
Source organism: Rachycentron canadum (assembly GCA_038496675.1). NCBI lineage: Eukaryota > Metazoa > Chordata > Actinopteri > Carangiformes > Rachycentridae > Rachycentron > Rachycentron canadum. The sequence continues at coordinate 11,764,011 of CM076663.1, read as the reverse complement.
TTATTTGTTCATGGTCAGGTCATGTTAAGAATAATAAGGGCAATACAGTATTGGTAGCCACTATTCCCAATGCAGAATGCTTTCTGGTTCAAGTGGACACTTTTATATGCAACTTAACCAGCGCATTCAAGAGGTCCCATAAAGGTCACTTAATGAGAGTTTGTGAAGCTTAGGTTTACATGTGTTGAATGTTCATTATCATAGGTCACATATCCTTTAAAATGTGGGGAGAGACCATGAGAAGAAAGCATGAAAGCCCACTCTCTGGTCCTTGTTTTCTTCACTCCAGCACTGCTGTGGCCATGATTGCCCATTACCATCAATCAGAGCAACAAAGGGTCAAGTTAATTGGCATCCTATCTGTGTGAATTGATTAATGCCTGATTTCAGTGTGATTTGGACAGATTATAGATCACATGGTCAGCTTGGCAGCTCCTGGGTATATCTCTGTATTTGATAGATAAGTAAGTATCTAAGGATTATCTGAAGCAATACACTGAAAAAGCTCAGCCATAAGTTTGTCGTGCATTTGTTCTTATAGTGGATTGCACAAAACTGTGGATATTTTCCAAAATAATGACCATTTGTTTAGATCCGACAGTTCTTCGACAGTAAGGTTAATGTAAGATTTAGTCTGACTACAGGGAGCAAAGCAGGTCTCTAGAGCTCTTTGCACTTAACAGTGAGTGAATGATTTTCTTAATTTCATTGAACAAGAGCAGAATATTTTGTCATTTCAAGAACAAAGTGATAAAATTAGAAAAACTGCGTTTCAGATCAAATTATAACAACACACATGCTTATGTTAATTTTATACAGGCAGGGCAACACTACAAAGATGGCAATGATGAAAAAATGTGTTAAACCTGAAAATTAGCTGCGCATGCTAATTAAAATAATTCTTCATATGTTCTGATATTAATATTTGTTTGAGGTTTGCCATCTCATTATCATTCATGTCAAAAAGACATTAATAGAAAAAAGTATGAAAGAGACAAAGTAGAAAATGACACACATCAAAGCTAAGAGGTCAGTGTGTTGCAACAACAGGAAAAAGAAAGAAATTATTTAAAGAAAAGGCAGAAAAAGGAGAAAGATGGAGACATAGATAGAAAAAAAGCATTTACTATTAAAACAAAGAAACAGGAAAAGCAAAAATGGTAAAGAAAAGAGAAAGGTGAGATAGATGAATGAGCAGGGAGGGACAGGTTGTGTGGGAGACAGCGGAGGGGGACCGGGATGAGCTCACCCAAGGCTTGTGGGTGAATCAGGGGGCAAGTATGCAGGGGATGCGCCCTGATTCACCCTGGTACCAGCTTGTGAGGAGGCCTGGGATCCGTCTGCCTCACCCCCATTTTACACTGATCGGTGCTAGAGGGAGGAGGTGCCGGGTCAGGGCTAGGTGTGTGGGTGTGTGTCTTTGCATAGGTTGGGGGCAGTTAGTGTTAGAGTTGTGGGGGTAGGGTAAGATGTGAAGGAGGCAGTATATAATGGTAAATACTGTATGTAGCACAAACATAGAGAGGAGGAGCTCAAGTTGGAACAGACATGCAGGAAAGAACAAAACAGAGCCACAAGCTTCTGCTTCTGCAGCAGAAATTCACACGCACAGACATACAGACACACATACACACACACTACCAACATGTATTTAGACAACCAGTCAGCACCTGTAAATGATTTGCAGGGACCTCTGTGCCCCGTGTTTCTCTCTGGTCAAGGTGATGGAATGATGAGGACAATGTGTGAGGAAGGCCACTGTTGTCATTCGCTATGGTTAGGGTATGGGGCGGTTAGTGTTAGGCATATTTCATGTTAAAGCTAAAAAAATAAAAAATAAAAAAAACATTGGTTGAACCATAGTAATTTATCAGCCTGTGAGCAGCTTTGTTTATTTTTCGGAAGGAGAGTGGAGGGGTGACAATGAAACCAAGCTGTGAGCTGAGCTGGAGGAAAATATTAGGGAATGCTCTGCTTCAGCATGCTAAACTGCAATAAATACATTTGTCATAATATCACAGGGAAGATAAGTAATACATGCTACCTTTGTGTGTTTGAATGTTATTTCATATTCATTTTTCTATTGCTTAATGTAAACATATAAATCATTTTAATTCAAAACTGAAATATGTAGATGCATTTGCAATACAATAACAACTTAACTTGACATATAATACACAATCAACCAGTCTACCATCTGTAAAACTTATCTGTACTGAAAGACAAAGCTGATTTGGATTTGTATTCAGGCAAAACTGGAGACAGGTATGTTTTGTTCTTTGTTTTTGTCATTGCCAATGCTACTGTTCGAATATTGATGCATTAAGGTCATCACTCAACAATCACCTAACACAATAAAAAAAAATATAACAACACTCAAGCAATTATTGTCAAACAATAACTATTTTTAAATAGAGGAGCTGTCAAACCCACAATACCTTTTAATGACGTTCATGTTTGCACGGTGTTTGTCATCTGGAATTGATTTTTATTATTTTTGTGTCAACCACAAAAAGAAATATATTCTCTACTTTGTTCAGGGAAGTTTCGTGTCTTAACCCAGATGATTTTCATAACATATTGAAATATTGGAAACCACAGGCTGCCACAAAAATCTGGCTTTAGTCTGAAAATCAAGGGGAATGTGATTTGCACTGGACTGTAACTTTCCTCTGAAAGTTTCAGATATAATATAAATTATTATCAGATTTGGATAGAGGTAATATTTATAGAAAGCACACTAGTTGTCTTAAGAGAATGTAATACTGGGATTCAGGGACATTCAAGTCTTTTGATGGCTTGATATGGAAGCCAGCTGCTTTATTTTATTTTTTTATTTCATGGTAGAAAGATAATTAAGGTGAATGAAGACATGAAGACAAGGCATTTAATGGTTTTAACAGCTTAAAAAGAAAAACATAAAGGATGTGACCAGCTGTAATCAACAATTCAAGTTGGGGGGGGGGGGCTTCTGAAGCAGTAGATGGATTGTGTAGAGACAAGGCAAGCTCAGCGTCCAGGCATGCGAGAGTGTGTGTGTGTGTAAGTAATGAGAAGGCCACAGGTGTGTATTCTCTAATCCCATCATTAAAAACAGGTTGGTACAGATAGATGTCACATATACACACTTGTGCACACACACTGCCCTCTGATGTGTATTAAATTTAATGGCACATACCCACTGTGGTGTAAGAGTCGTCCTTCAGAAAGGTATTGGGTATTAGGCCTGTCTGAGTAAATGCCACTTTAGCCTTAAGGCCTGTCAGCTCGCTGTCTCCCTCTCTCACTCACTCACTTACGCTTTCTGTGTGCATGTGCGTGCATGCGTGTGTGTGTGTGTGTGGTTCAGAGGAGGATATTTAGAAGTCAAATGCAAATATCACAGGAAGTTTTTTTTTCTCCTTTTGAGAGTGGACACCTGTGTAAACTGCCATGTCACTCGACGTGCCACTGTGTATGTGAGCAGACAGCCCAGACAGCCGCCTGTCAGGTGATGTTGATTCTGTGATAACTTCAAGCTCTTTATACACAATGACTTCAAGGCACATCTTGATGATATAAGCAGCTTTGTAAGGTTTAACTCCATTGGGGCCCTACGTGTCCTGACAGAAATATTTCTGAATTTATTATCCCTGAGAGATAACAACAAACTTTTAATGTTATAATAACAATTGTGTTCCACTGAAGCTGATGTGATGGTTTTCTTCGCCACGATTGTTTAAAGCATAACAAAACTCTCTGGAACCACTAATCAACATAACAAGGCTTTACAGTGTACTTGTAATAATGCTTTCACTGGCAGCTATAATAATTTCAGAGGGTAAATCAACTGGACCTGAGCAGAGAACAGACGGAGGATGAAACAACCGTGAACCTGAGTTTTGGGATTATAGAAGGACAGAAAAATGAATGAATTACAGAAAAGTATTTACAAATTTATTTTGTTTAACTTTTTTATCAAGTCTAAAGATACATTAATCAATTAATAAACATAAATCATGTTCCAATTATGTTTGAATTTGAACATGAAATTGATCAAGAGACCTTTTTTCATTGACTCCAAGCAGCCAATGTATAGACCTATGTTTGCTGAACAACAACTAACACACCAACTGTGGGAGTGTAAATATGTGAATCTGTGTGACAGCACCTCCTCTGACTGAGCTAAGATACCATTAGAAACTTTCTGCCTTTTTTCCGAAATGATATATTTTTTATATATATCGATGAAGGAGGCTCATGAACTCCGTTGATAAGCAAAAAACATTTGTATCTCTCAACTGCTAAGGTCAGTATGCCAGAATGCTTACAGGAAAAATATGCGAGTGCGCTGATGTTTAGCAGGCATGATATGAATTTTAATCTGGACCAAAGTGGTGGAATGGTAAAACAAGTGACCTGCACTACAAACGCTTGGAAACATATGTCAAAAAACATTTTGTAACATTTTGTGACATGTTCCTGCCTCCAACATCTATTGCAGACAGAAGATCTACAATATTCACAACCTAACAGCATATGTGTCAACATATATGTATCCAAGTGTAATGGCAGGACAAAACACAAAGTCAAACCCATATCAAGGATCACTAAATCCAGCATGTGGCCACCATGAGAACATATTTGAACATGGACCATTGCTTCATTTTCCTTTGACAGAGGATTTTCTGCCACCAAACATCTAGAGTGGCAGAGGTGCAGAGATAAAAAAAAAGAAAAAAAAGAAACAAGAGACACAAGCTCTTTCTGAATGGCACTCTTTCTTCCACTAACTGAATGATATCTGCCCTGACCTCTGGTGACCTGTGGCTCAAGGGGACAAGAGAAGAGAGAGAGTGGACAGTAGTGTGCAAATAGAGAAGGCAGTGTGTGCATTTGTGGGACAGGGAGGGAGAAGACGGAAAGGGAGAAATGAGGGGTATGTGTGTGGGTTCTGCTCCCCCTTTGCCCCTGGGGTATGAGTCCTGTGGCTCTGACTTTTCTAAATCAAAGACAGTGGTAGATTTTCACAAAGAATACTAATAACCATAATGGACTTATACTCACAGACGGACTCACAACTGCTACATCCAGCGTATTGTACCAGCAATGGACTGAGATGGCGTTCTGGCTCGTTACCCCGGTGTCATGTGATATCTGTGAAGGCTTGTTTCATCCACAAAGAGGGAACAAGTGAACACGATAGAGAGGTGAACAGCAAGATTGATAGCTACCATCTTCTCAGGCCATGTATCATCTGCCATTGTTGCTGTTGCCAAAACACGGTGACTGCTGCTTCACAGCCCGTTAAAATGTCACCGCTAATGATGTAGGTTATGCTTCTAATATAACTAATGTGTTGTTCCTGTAGGGATTGGTATCCTGCCCAGGTCAGCCCTGTGTCTGTAAAAGGTGAAGATGGAAGAATGGCCAATTCTTCAGCACCTGCTGTCATAGGACTAGGTTTACAGAAGAAGAAAATAAACGGAAATTAATTATTGAAATCAATTTCTCAATTTAAGTTTAAATTTCAGTTTAAAATTCTCTCATCAACCTTGTTTCCAGCTAAAGGCTATGGTGCAATTAAAGAGCCAGATAGAGTACTTATATTCATCAAGTGGCCATTATCTTGAGTCCCTGTAAATGTTTATGTTGCTTTGTGTCTCATGGATATGTAGGTTAGCTAGTAGCTTGCACAGCAGCCTAAAGGATATTTATGATTTCTGCAAATTTTGACATGTGCAGACATCTCATAGACTGTAAAACTATAAAAACATAAGTCGACTCACTTTGTGCACCTTATAAATGCACTGTACTCCTCATTCTTGATCCCATTCTTCTTAAGTGAACACACTTTAATTTTTGGAAATGTTCATGTTCAGTTATGTAAATGAGAAGGGCTCCTCTTCTGCCAGGACGCCATCATGCTTCTCAGTGCATATATGTTGAATGTGTCCATACACACGTCCCCTGATTTCTCATAGGTATAGAAGTGTGTCCACATTTAAATGTCCAGGTTTAAATAGGTTTAAATAGGCAAATCACATACAAACAAATCTTCTACAGACAATTAAATTACAGACAAAACAGGAAATTGCTACCACACTGCACCACTTCAACAATTACATTGCCCAACTTTTTCTAAACTAAGTACTGATTAGAGAGCCTGATGGTTAAGAAACAATCAGGCATGCCACTATGCTACTTGAATGGACCAGCATGCATCAGTGCTTGCCTACTCTATGGAACAGTAATTCACAGAGAGAGAAGGAGGGAGCCGAGATCTCCTTACGTACTCCAGCAAAAACCACAACAAACCATAAGAGCCAGAAGAAAACCTGTTGGTGTTATTCCCTCAGGTAATCCCACGCTCACTAGTGTGTGACCAAACACCCCACTGAAATACAGCAACCTCAATATGTATCACTTTGTTTGTCTCCCACACATTAAAGGCCAGGTGTTGAATAATCCCAAATACAGAAAAAAAATAATAGAAATCATTTTAAACTGATGTAAAATATTTGAAATAATTGGCATGTGTTTGTTTTAACTTTAGAGATAATTAGAAGACAGATTTAAAGACTCAGAAATTCAACTCCACTTGAGTATCAATAGAGGCCAAATAATGCATTCTCAGTGCACTTTTCATGCTAATGATGGTCAAACATTCAGAACTGAACTGAAAGCAGATGAAGCTCAATTTTTCCTGTGTTTGACAAGGGAGAGAAAATTTGTTTATTGACTTCCTTGACTCTCTTGTTGCTAAAGCTATCAATTTTGATTCTTGACACAGATGTAATCTTTTAGCATGCAATCAGCCTAAGACGGCAAACATGTTCACTTGGGGTGTAACGATACGTTTTTACAATGAAACGATATGGCTCATTTTCCATGGTTCCAATACGTTTCAAGAACGATATTTGACTCATTAGAACAATATGACACGGTTCAATAATTTGAACTCGATACAGTAACTTTTTTTTGCAAAATCAATTCAAGCAGTGTGACTATGAAATAAATACCTGGATACTGGACAGTGCAGGTAAAGTTTTTGTTGTAAGAGAATCAGGATTAAATAGATTAATTTAGGTCTAGAGAGTGAATCGGACTAACGTTTAACATTTATTTACTATTGAAAGCGCTAAAAGTACAGCTATATAAAGTTTGTTGTGCTTAAATACGATGTGCAAATTTTTTGTATAGTATTGCAAATCAGTTTTTAATCAATATATTACTATCCACAGCCGAGTTTGGCATCTGCCATTGAATTCTTCACTGAAAATGGGCTCAGAAAGCTGTGAAGCATACTGTTGCTTTTGTTGGCATGATATACCACTCTTAAAAGGCAAAATAAATGGTCTCCAAAAACAATCAGCCTTACAGAATCCAACAGAAGCACCCAATAACTATTACCCTAATGTGCTAACAGAGTCCTCAGAGCTGTTGTGTACAAGAGGCCTGATTCTCAGATGAGTTGGATGGTTTACTCAGGGTGTTGAGTCTCCTGGGAACTGAAGGATAGGATGTCAGCTGCTGCTTCCTGCTTTAGCCAGTAACAGGAACTGGCTGGGTTCCAGTGTGTTCCCCTGTGTGTGTGTGTGTGTGTGTGTGTGTGTGTGTGTGTGTGTGTGTGTGTGTGTGTGTGTGTGTGTGTGTGTGTAATGTGTGTTTACGCGCTGTTAGACAGAGGACTGGGCAACAAGCCCAGGTGCAGCAGAGCCCAGGTGCTCCTCTATGAAGAACACAATGAGCGTGTGCAAACATGGAGGGACAGACAGGCAAATGGAGAGGGATTGGTATCAGAGAGCACACCTGTTGAGCACCTGCTCTATCCACTCATGACACACTGATTATGGATGCCACAGTTGTAAACACACACACACAAATGAAAAGCCAAAAGTTGTGCATGCACATTTCCTCCAAATGACAAATATTGTAGTGTTGAAACAGCTCAATGACATCTTTAGTGTCAATCTAAGAGACTGAGTCATAGTTTTCTTTCAAGACATTATCAGTCCTAAGTATTTTACTGCCTTCACAACTTTAATGTCACTTTCTCCCTGCCCTTCCTGCCTTTCTCTTCTCTCCCGCTGAGTTCTTCAGTCTCTGTGTCATTAGGCAGCGCATCAGGGATTAAGAAGGCGATGGGAGGTTGTGATTCGCAGCAGAATCCACTAAGTCTGGCATTACCACACACCTCACAAAGCACGGGGGAGTTTCTAATCCACCACACAGTACAATCCTGCTAATGCATTCATATCAGACACACAGGCAACAGAGGTCGGCCGAGAATTAAACACCAAAGTATTACTGTCAAGTTCAGCGTTGACGTTTTCATGTTTGTTTTCCACATTAGACTTTGACGGTAGCTGCATTTGGCTGGGAGTTAAGAGATATAGGTTGATCGTTATAGGGCATTCAATACAAAACTCTGAATTTCACATGCTCATACAACACAAATATATTCAAAATCACTCACTGCATGAGAATCTACAAAGAATAAATGAGCAACAGCTTCCAAATATACATCACGTCACACACTGTCAAACAGAAATTTTAGCTTTTATGTCTGCTGTGACCCTCTGACTCTGGATGTGTACACCAAAGTCCCTGACATGATGGCAATCTACATGCCTTACATTTTTAAGCAGAACTGCAGAGGCAGTGAAAGATGTGCAGTAAAGCGGCAAATCGGTGAGAGGGGAAAGAAAAACGGGGGAAGGTGGAGGGAGAGAAAAAGGGAGGAGACATTATGTAGGAGACGAGCAGTAGTACTTTGTGATATGCATCATCAGTCCTGTCTTCTCACTGTATCTCCCTAATGGGAGCACAGTAGTGTGTGTTTGTGTGCATGTGTGTGTGTGTGTGTGTGTGAGAGAGAGTGGGAGCATTGAGCCTTTCTGTCAGAGTGACTTGTAGAGAGACTGTGTGTGTGTGTGTGTGTGTATGATAGAGATAGGGACTAAATGAGCTCCTGGCGGGACTGACCCTCCTCACTTCTCACCGGTCCGTCAGAGAGACTGAGCGCTCCACTGGAGCATGGCCACAGGCGCGGTTCTGAATATTGAAAATGCACACACAGATCAACACACCGTTGGAAAAAGACAGCAGCACAAACCTCCTGTATCAAGCACACAGACAAAAATGGTACCAAAACAGAGGTAAACGCCATCTTGGAAACTAAACAAAAAATACACTGAGGTCAGTGTGCATTTATGTTCACATGACGTCATGTTACGGACAGAGGATGTGACAAAATACATGTGTTTGTTTATGTCAAGGGCAAATACTATGCAAGCCAAACCCAGCAGGCTCAGCAAATGTGCAGTGTCAGGTTCACCCGAAGTCATAATTATGATTCATGTCTCGGTAAACAGCCATACCATTTATGAGAATGTTTCCTACTGCCTCAAGTGTGGGAAAGCACAGCAACATTTTATATTGTATCCCTGTGTGTGTTGGTGCATATACACATTTTGGGCTAAGTATAATTACTCTTGGTGACATACCTCAGATGACTAATGAGTGGGATTTGGGTGCGTGGCGTTGAGCTCATTTGTCACAGGATGGTAGGTAAAGCCTCAGTGCGTTCAGCTCCTGTGGAAGGCTGTTAAGGTTGTGCTAAATGCTCATACATTGCTGCTGCCTGATTAATTTCCTCAGTTTGACTCCCTGCAAACAGAAGTCAATAGAACACCGTCAATTAGCCGAGATATGTCACATGACGTGTCGGGACGTCACACCCATGTCCTTTTGTCATTCCTGTGGATTAACTCTGCTGTGTGCATCACCAGCCCAGAGCAACAGTGAATATCTCCAATTTACTGTCACATCTGATCTCATGTAGCGTCTCACTGAGGGAATCCTGTGTCAACATCCTCACCTTGTCATTGTTGACACACACAAGCAGATTTGCTCTTAATAAGGGAAGGCCATGACATGACACGTGGACCATTGAGGTCAATTCAATTTAATAACCCATCACTGATAGAACAGTGTTGTTTATAGCTAAGAAATAAAATGATCTAAGATGAACAATGGCAAGCTTTTAGCCCATAAAAGTAAATTGACAATAATTTTTTATTCATTAACTTTTAAGACACAAAGTAATGACTACACCTTCATTTAACAGCTAAATATAAACCTGTAGGGATAAAAAAAGTATAAAACATTACTGGTAGTTAAAGTTAATGTTGAGGTGTTATCTTGATATGCACAACCTGATCAGCTGTCATCATGTTTAAATTTTATTTTATATAATTTAATATTTGCAATTATAGTAATTGCTTTGCCACATAAATGGCTTTAGATATGTCCAATGATTTAAAAGAAAATTTATGCTGCTGGCTTTTTCTGAACCTTTGAATGGTCCAGATTTTAAACTAACAAATACAAAAATTCACACAACATGCTTTACCTGAAGCTGACACACAGCTTTGTGCATACTTAAGATCACAAAAAACCATTAATTCAAATAAATTTATGAAAACTGGAATGGTCCTTTAATCTTTTTTTGACATTATAGATTAATTATATATCCTTATAAAGAGACACATGATCTGGATTTTAAAAGCAATTTAAGAAAAGAAAAACAGAGTAACAATTAACACTATATCACACAGTATTCAGTAACTGGATCATAATGACAAAGCAAACAATAAAACAAACCAATTAAAAAATACCACTAACCATTACGCTACTGGGAAAAATAGCCTGCACCTCATCTTGCCAAACATGGGTCTGAACAAATAGTGTGCTGCCAGATCTTTTCCACTGTGCTGATGTCATAGCTCATGTTTGGTAATAGTGACCTTTTAGATAACAGGTGTCATGTATGAAGGTCTATTCAGTCGGGCTGTCTATTGTTATACTTAGGGGGAAGAGGGAGGGGGGAGTGGATGGACCATGGCCTGATAAAAGCCACTGGGTGAGGGTACGGGTGCATGCTTATCATAATGGATTCTTTGACATGTAGTCTTTTACTAGAGGTTGGAAGGTCATGGGAGAAAAGAGGAGCAAAGGCCGAAACTGAAAGCTCAAAATGTGTCTCACATTTCGAGAATCCTATAAGCCAGAGAACACAATTGGGCACAGACATGAGACTTGTTTTTTAAAACGAAACAAAAAAAGTCACAAGGCCTCTTGTGTATTTGGTATTGACCTTTTATGTATTACATGGGTATAAAAGAGTCACTTCCAAACAGCACAGTTGCCTTTTACATTAGAAGAGTAATGCTATTGCTAATTAGGTCTACTATGTGATGAACATAGAATAAGCGATAAGATAAATAATTTCTGACAAAAAAAAAAAAAAAAAAAAAGCAAAAGGACCCAATCAAAAGACCCTGACTTTGCGCTCATTTCGTAACAAAGAAGAATATCAAACTGTGGAAGCACTTGGACTGAAATTATTAATCGGAGGTCAGTCCTTGCATCCTCCAAATCTGGTGCACAAAGATGAAAGAAACGGTAAAAAGACGCATTGACAAACCTTCATATTCAGACACCTTCCATCCTTAAGGGGACAACAATGCACATATGTGACTAACAGAAAATCAAGGTGTTCCTTATTAAGAACATGTAGGCACCTCTATTCAGTCATCATTCATGTATGTCATTTCCATGCAAATGAAAGAACAGCGTGATATTTGTAATGCTAATCCTGGTGATGTCTGTCTAAGTGCTGCATGTATGTGCAGCAGGTACAATGTGTTGTTCTGTATTCTGGACACATGTTCAATCAGAACGAGAGCTTTGTGGATTCTAATCTCACACTTTGTGATCTCCAGACATCCGGGAGGAGAGGTTTGTGCGCTGGAATGTGAGGCAAGTGTTTGTCTCAATGTGACGAGAGGTTCAGCAGGAGATTTACATTTTTATATTAGTAGAGAAAACAGAAGGACGTGACTCTGCAGAATAAGATTAACAAAGCTTGGTCTTGACTGTAGTTTGGAAGACTTGTGTGAAAAGAGGCAAATTTTTTTCTTTTGGTGATTGTAGATTTTGCAGCAGAATGTTTGCAAGTGGAAGCAAAAGGTCATTGGTTTTTTCACAGAAGAGGAATCAAAGATACTTCAAGGAGACAAGTAATCATTCATAGGTGTAAAACCATAGTATCATTTGTGTCAGTACAGTTGCATTGCATCTTCCTACACAAATAAATGCATGTCAAATCTCAAAAACGACCCGGGACATGTCTCTTGAAGAAGCAGTTCACTGCCAAAGTGTCAACAACAAAATGTGCAAGAAACAAAACACCAAACTGAACGCTACTTAGACATGGGTTTGTGAATGTAAAGAAGCAGCTCCACCTCCCATTAATCTACATCCACGTCCAGGTTGATCTCAGTGCTAAGGTTGAGGTAGAAGAAGGCGTAGATGCAGAGCACAAAGAAGAGGATTGCAGCGATGACAAGGAATGCATCCTGAGAAGGGTAAAGAAAAAGATTTTAAGTGAAGGATTCTTCAATTAAACTGCACCTACCTGATCCCTTGTCTGTCTTTCCACTTAGGAACATCTCTACTTTGTTTGAATGTGTTGGTAGCATTGTAATTATTGTGTTCGTTTTTGTTTGGTATATCTATATTTATCAAGTCCCTATTGTCTTTCTTTTCATCTATATTTGCTGCATTCCTAGTAGACTTCTTATCAGTCTGACTTAGTGAGGACAAACTTATTGTTTATCAAAAAAAGAAAATGAAATATTTAAAGTGGAACTTTTGTTCATGTTTAACTTTTTATTCGAGAGCCATGTATTTATATTGATGTCAGTAATCACTGTTTCATAACATGTCAAAGATGTTTCCACACTGCTGCAGGTAAACACTTCTTTCTGTACCTATTTCAGTTTGTGATCTTAATGGTTTCTATTCACACACCAACAAGTGTCACAAATCAACAAGAAAGGCTTTTACATTTTTTAAACTTTGATGTATTGATGAATAAGCGATGACTTAAGAGAAGCGTTTGACTCCTGTCTGGGTGGATGGTTAGATGACGGCACAGTACAACGCAGTGACTTTGTTTTGTAGTAGTTGTAGTTGCAATTCTTTGACAACAATCAATTTTTAATGTGATTCTAATTTGTGTTTGTACAGTCACTTTACACAGACAGAAGTGTGTGTATTGCGCATTTTACATACGAAAATAAGCAAATCAGTTCTGTTTGTTTTGTTTTAACATGTTAACAAGCTGTTAATCATATGTCAGTGTTTCTCGTCCACGCTGCAACACAAGACTGGTGTTTTTGAAGCAATTCACACCGAAGAGCATTTTTTTTGAAAGCTTTGTTTGCAGCAATGAGCTAAGGGCTGATGAAAGGCCAAAAGAGACAAACAGACGTGTTTTCAAATTTACCTGTGTTTGTGTGGAAAAAGCTTCAGGCTCTTTAAAAGTAAACCAGGTCCCCACAGTGGGTGTTCTCATTCTGATGGACCCATTTGCACATTAATGACACAAATGCTCTCAGCTACTTTGAGAGATTCACAGTGGGAAATCGTTACCTGATGAAATGATTCAGGTGACACTGACGGCAAACATAATGCACTTAAATTACATATAGTATATATATAGTCACATCAAGTCAATGTAAAAAATCTCTGTGTAGTGTTTAGGTGTAAAGTTGACATGCAGCATCTCTGGGGTTCGGGTACACTATTCCATAGGTTTTAATGGCAGCTTTAGGGCAGGTTTTTTTTTTTTTTTTTTTTTTTTTTTAAACAATTAAAATTATTTGATTTGATTTTTGTTCTGGTTTCTGTAGAGCAAATAATTGTTTTGTGGGCAGCTGTGGCTCATGAGGTAGAGTGGTTCAGTACTAATCACTAAGTCTGTGATTCAAACCCCTGCTTCTCCAGGCCGCATCTTGAAATGTCCTTCGACACTAAACCCCCACATTGCCCCTGATGGCGGTTTCACCAGTATATGGGTGATACATGAATGTTTGGGTGAATGGGTGAATATGGCATTTACTGTAAGATACCTTGTGTGGCCAATAAGACTAGAAAAGCATTTTTCTAGTCTTATTAAGTCTTAAGTACCGTCCATTCGGTTAAAGTTTTTTCTTGATAGGAGTAGATCCATACGCTGTGGAGTAAAACTGGTGCCACATCAGAGACCTTTCAAAATGTACATTATCACACACCTATAAGCTACAACGCTGAAACCAGTTATTGCATGAATCAAGCATTGACTGACCACAGTATAATAATCTATTCTGTCTGCAATCTTCAGTCTCCATAGCTCTCTTGACATATTTACAAAGAAGTTAAACTTTTTTTCAACAAAATGGCCTATTTTTTTATGATTTCTATTGGTTAATTGTCAAACAAATTCAGGCTTTCCAGAGGAGTGGCATTCAACTTGAAAATGGGAATTTGGAGCGCTTGTTCATTATGTGGTACTCACACGATTACAATCTTCATCAGCTGGAGTTTCATTAGGGCCACTCAGAGTATTGAACAATGCCAGTTATTCTTTATCAAGAGAACTCATTAGCAGCAAACTTTCTAATCAACACTGGAGAGCTTGGAGAGCTTTAAAAGAGTGCAGAGTACAGGCTGATTGGAGGTTATTAAAAAAATAATAATTTGATTTGAACATGGAAATTAGTTTTTAACAAGCAAACTGGGCCATGACAACACAGGTGACATGATGAAGTGAATACAAAACATGTGATTTACACCTTGAATGCAAACAGCAGTTTCAATTTCTATTTCTGCAGATATCTATAATTTTATTTTTCTATTCATGGTATCTTTAAGACATTGTAGGGAAAAACTACCTGAACCATGTAAACTAAATCAGCCTTGAATGTCCCATTATGCTGTGTATTCATGAGTGACAGGCCCAGGTGATACAAGGTTACAGTGAGGGAAAATGAGAGAAAACAGAAAAGCAGCAAAGAAGACCAAACAAAAAGAGCTGTGACTGATGTCAAAAGAACTGAAGCAAATAAACAAAAAAAAAATATGAATGATAATTTAGAGAAAACAACAGTTCAGTTATTGCCAAACGCAGCAGGCATACACAGAGACAACTGCAAGTTCAACCTGCTGGCCAAACTGCAGAGGGAAAAGACTGAATGAAAAAACAAGAGTGGGCACGAGAGGGAAAACAAGAGAGATAAGGCTTGGCAGAAATGAGGGGTGGTGGGGGGCTAATAATAATTCCTCTCTGATGAAGGGGTGG
>CM076663.1:11632581-11748455 GCA_038496675.1 Rachycentron canadum | reverse complement strand
GGGGGGGGGGGGGTGACAATTAAAAGGCGTCACAGCATCCACAGTTATCTGTATACATGTTGTAGTGCCTAGTCATCAGCAGCATTGGTCTTCATTAGCCTCAGCCCACGTTTATCTCCATCCCGACAGCCTCCAAACAGCTTAAAGTCCTTGCTTAATTGGAAAACTTTTAAATTTCATGCACTTTAGTTTCATATATTAACCGCCAGGCTCCAACCGCTTGATTTACTTTTCTATTTTGCCTGGGCCTCAGAGAAAAGAGAACTGTTACCAAATCACGGGGCCTTGATTGTTTTCTGCTTCTGCTTGTGTTCTCTCGCAGCTTTGAAAAACATAACAAAGAAAGAAAGCGTTTGTAATTTTGATGAAAATATCGCAAAGAAAATGTTGAGCTTCTGACGTAGGTAAGCGTTTCAATCCAGGTTTCTTTTTCCTCTTTGTTTTCCTCTGCTTCTGGTTTCAAAAGCAAAAGAGAACAGCTGGTTACAGTGACTCGACTATGAAAACAAGCTGGAGGGGTTTTGGTGAAAACACTTGAGTGGTAGAAAGCACCTGCACTTGATTGAGATCATTGTTTTCAAGAGTGGCCCACTGTGTTGACTCTTGTCTTGTCTCACAAACACGTTTATGTGCACTCACACACACATACAAACACACACAGCCTCTCTGCCCACATTCTGATGGAGACCCCTGGATGGGGCCCAAGCACATCATCATCTTCATCATGTGGCTCTCTTAGCACCGGCGGCAGCTGCAGCACACTCAGCATGCTGGGAACTGGGTCTCTGTCACCTTGGCGACAAGCCACAGCTCAACAGACATCCCCTCATCTGGTCCGCCTTTTATTCTCCTCCTGGGTTTGTTTGTGTGCGTACGTGTATGTCAGTATGTGTGCGCCCATGTGCTAAGCAAGAGAGTCTGTGTTTGTGGCTGTATGTGGGTGGCAGAGAGACACAAGCTACAAACAACTGTTGGTACATTTGGGCTGTGGATGGTGTCTCATCTGCACAAGTCACAGTGACAAATAACCAGCCAACAGGTTATATGTCTGGTTAAATATTTTTGGAGACTTGGCTTCAACCAATGATTATTTCCAGTGCTGATTTTTCTATACGTTTTCAATTAATCGTTTTGTCTAAAAAATGTAATAAAAACATGAGAAAACTAGCCCAAATAAATAAGAAAACTACCCAAAAAACATTCAATTTCCAAACATAAAATATAGGAAAAGAAAATTATCATATATTTGTGGCTGAAGAAACAGAAGGAATGGCTTAGAATGATTGATTATCCAAGTTGTTCAACTTAATAATGGACTAATGAACAAAAGTCACTATAGCAGCTGTTATACTACAGTTATTTATAGGCCATTATCCTTTTCCTTTGTATCCACTGATTATTTTAAGCAATTGTGTGCTTTATGGACAAACATCTCTGCGAGCAGGCAAAGTCTTATCACCACTATCACAACTCACCAAGTCTTTCCATAATTCTCATTGCAAATTAAATGGCATAAAAAGGCCATAAAACCTACAAACTCCCATGTGCTATCTGTCAAACTAAAAAGTGTGAATGAGCCTCATAAACCTAATGGCCAGGACAGATAACACATCCAGACGTCAGCTGCAGTTAGAGGCTAAAGCAGATGCTGTGGTTTGGGGTCCAGGTTTTCAGCTTAGCATCCTTCACAGTTTATACTGAGGCTTTTTACTTGAGAGTTTATAGACAATAAGTGTGGACGTGCTCAATAATTGCCGCACTAATTAATAAGAAAAACTCCTTCAAGATAATACTTGCAGCTTCTTGACAAAAGAAATAATAATGATATAAGCCTATTGCTGAATAGAAGAAACTGGTTGGGAAAAAAGTAAAAATGCTAAAACTGAAAAAAAAAAAAAAAAAAAAAAAAAAACTCTATACGGTCTCAACATACATTCACATATGACAGCTGGTAGCCTCCATCCTCTGCCAATTCCATATTTTCCCAACTTTGTCGGCTCAGCGACTAAAAAAGACTGAGGGAAAACAGTGCAGAACTGAACAGAAGGCTAGAGTGCCAATTAGGCTCGTTTCCTGTGCTGCAAACTAGCGGGCTGGAGCTACTTCGAGGTGCTTCTTGTCTGAGCAACCTGAGGAGAGACTGTAGCAAGACTTCCTGCCAGCTTCTTCATCTCTGCTGTCGTGACCTGATGCCATCCGTCATTTAGGGGAGCGACAGATTTGCATTCAGTCGACCAACACCACTTTCATGAAGACATCGTGACTCGACGTGTGTCTAAGGTCAATGTCTTGAGCAACCCAGGCAACTGATCACTGTTGAGGGAACACAAGTTCTCCTGTTGCCTCTCTCTTTTTCCCCCAGTCTTTTTTTCTGCCAACTTATCCAGACTTCCTTGCTACTAGGACAGCCCCAAGACAGCCTGCCTTGGTAGCTGCCAGATTCTCTGTGCCCGCATGTCTGCTGGCCCTTTTTAGATGCCAGCTGCATCTGAGACCAGTATTTCAAATGAAGAGAAGAGAAGAGAAGAGAAGAGAAGAGAAGAGAAGAGAAGAGAAGAGAAGAGAAGAGAAGAGAAGAGAAGAGAAGAGTTCCACATAGAGCAACACGCCTATATAAACCACAGCCAAATCATTGCCAGCAACCAAAGGTTCAGAGGAGGAGGGGGAGGCTTTCTCCTGTCATCACAAGCTGTGTAAAAATCACAACTTTATATAATGCTAAAAGGACTCGATGGGAAAGCAAGCGTGACCAAATATCCATTACATCTGGGCTGAATTTCAATCGAACTCGGGGCCAAGAGGTCCAAGTCAGTTTAATATCCTTGTCCCAGAGGTATTTTTAATCCGACCTCTGAAAATTCCCCTCATCTTGGGCATGAAAAACCTGAATTATTCATGAGCAATATCAATATTTCAAGATATGGACTAATCTAATTGGATTAAAGACGTGCTTAATGAGGCCGTGCGTGTATAAGAGATGCATATTTTAAAACCTGACCATTTCACCCAGTGTTTAATCCTCACCATGATTTGCTCATCTCTGTGTACTACATGCCAACTGAAGCTTAATGAGGAAGAGAAGCCTTTTGGCTTTTGATGTACAGTAAACAGAAACAATTTTCAATGGCATGGGATATGTCCTTACAACTGACTTTCACTTAAAAACAATACTATAAAAATGAGGAGTTGATTTCATCTAATGGTATTTGTATTTTCAAAGATGATATAAAAACCTAAGACTGTAGATTCACAAACAATTTCATTGGCAAGTATAAAAACCTTGAAATTGTAAAATTGTTTGTTGGCAAGCCAAATGAAGGTGTTCAAGCATAAACAGCGGTGGCACATTTGCCAGAGTGATAAACGTGGAGTCATCCATCTTTGCCTGTGCAACAGCTCCTAATCGCTGCAGTGTGACATAGCAACGGAGAGAGACACACTCTTGTAACCTTGCAACACCCTCACCCCTTACTTTCCCATTAACTAACTCTATTGTATCACTATGACTTATTCCTTTTCTCTTTTACTCGCTTTTTTTTTTTTAACTGTTAAATATGTAGAAGCAGTGAAACAAAATTGGAGATTTGACCTAATGCTTAATTTCAAGTGTATAAAAGCAAAAGAACGAGCTAACAAGCATCAAGAAAAAAGTATAATAATTAACAAATAAAGAGTAAAAACATCAAAGAATTCCCATCTCTCTGAGCTAGTGTTGGCAGTTCACATGGGTAAAAAAAAAACAAAAAAACAAAAAACACTTTCCTAACCTCTGACGATATGTGAGTCTGAGGAGTGTACAACTTTTTTATAAAATGCACTTGATTAAAGATTGTTTCAAAAGTGGCCGACTGTTTTGACTCACAAACACACACAGCACGCACACACAGCACGCACACACAGCACGCACACACACACAGAGACAAACACACAGACACACACACCCCTGAATTGCTGAAATTTTTGGTTGAGCCCAAGTCTTCCTCTGGGCCTTTTGTCATCCTAGTCCAACATTGTATTACACATTTTTTCAGGTGTTTACTCCAGATTTCTCGTTTAGCGTCCTCTCCAACACTGGTGCACATCACTTAATGACCCCCCCTTTCTTCCATATCTTTTTTTTTTTTTTTTACTCTCCATCTTCTCTCATCTCCATCTATTGCTCTTAGTTTAAATTAATTAGGAAACTCTTGAATGTTAACCCTTTCCGTAATTAATTATCTGTTAAAAAGCTGCATGTTATGTCTTATTCTCTGTTGTAGACGTGGTTGAGTATTTTAAACTTTATTCAGAGATTCTTCCTTTCATCAGTGATAGTTTTACTCACTGTTCTTCAACAAGCAGGTAGGGGGCCACATTATAGCATGATTATACATCAGGTGGATGTATAATGTTACATTTCCAAAAGACGTACAGTAAATTTAAAGAAAGCTAAGGGTCTTGGTTATGAAAAATAATCTATTAAGGCAAGCTCTTTAGCAGGCAAGCAGACAGACGGACAAATGGAAAGAAGAAGGTTGGCAGAGAGATAGACAGGCAGATGGACCAGAACAGGCAGGCAGAAATGGAAGATGACTTACAGATAACAGGCATTAGTAATCTGAAACAGAAAGCAAGTCCAGGAAAGTCTCACCCTGAATCCAGAGGAATTCTTCTTTGCTTCAGCTTTCAGCCGCGTGGCCTTTAAGACTGACTTTGTCTTTTTGTAGTCCTGTTTTCCTGAAAGAGAGAAAAAATATAAAGATAAAAATCACTGATCAAATAACTGTAGAACTATCTGACTGTCAGTTTCAACACCATGATTTGTTGTTTTGTTTAGTTGTTTGCACGTTAATTTATATTTGACAGGAAAAATAATGCAACTCATGGAAAAGTTTGACTGAAGATTGATATTTTCACTGAGACAGTAATGAATAAGATCCTGAACTGCTTAGTCTTGTGACCTTTACTTTCGCCTGGTAATATTGTCCCATTGTTCACAACCAATTACAAGCAAGAATAAATGAAGGAGATGAAATTTCAAAAGTTGTACAATGATCTGCAGGCATGTCCAAAGTACAGAGCATTTTCCTTGGCCTGAGCTGCACACAGTTCAACTGTGCTTAGTTGACTTCCCATGGGCTCAACTCTCAAGGGTGAGGCCTGTGGGCAAACCGGCCACCTGGTTAAGTCTGTGTGTGTGTGTGTGTGTGTGTGTGTGTGTGTGTGTGTGTGTGTGTTTCACATGAGGCAGAGCCGGCTGTCTGGGCCTAATTAGAAACAACACACTGCAGGAAAAGGAACTTTTCTAACAATAGGGTGGACAGGCAACAGCTTGCTGGACAGTGTGTTTATTCTTGTACTTCTATCTTTGTAAGAACCTATTTAAATGCTTTAGGGACACTATATATCAAATAATATGATGTTTTTAGGACTTAAGTTCGGGATTCGATGATGATTAGGGCGAGAGACGATGATCTAGGGAATCCATGGATGGTGCTCATAAGGAAAAAAATAAGTGTTTGTCAGAGAGACCAAGCCCTTGGGGTCAGCTTCAAGGTTTTCTCCTTTGGTGATGTGACATGCAGAGTTTTTACTCACAGCCAATTGAGCCTCATTTACATCATAAGGAGGAGGAGGAAGGAGACAAACAGTGAAAAGACTGAAAATGGGCCAGTGAGACAGGACGGGTAGGGAGTTGTGTCTATGTTGTGATTCTGAAAACAAACAGACAGCGCTGCATACTTCATATGCTTTCTCAACCATCTAACTCCCCTTGCTTCTTTTTCTGAGATCTTGCACTCAATTCCTCTCCTTTTCTCCATCCCTCCTGGTCATGGACTCCTCCTCCACCTCCCTCCGACTCAGTGGAGGGCTAATAGAAATGGGGAGTATGTTGCCAGGAGCAGACAGTGAGCTAGTGGGAATTCATTAGGAGGGCCACTGGATGTCTCCTCCACTTGTCAGAAAGTGGAGAGGGGGAAATTTGATTGGAGGGCACCTCAGGTTGTTCTCCATTAACAGAAATGATGCAAGGACTTTCAGGCTGCAAAATGGCTGGTTATGGTAATGTAAGGCTGCAGAAAGTCAATTAAAAAACACTACAAGACCAACATCCAAGATAAAACACAGGGTGAGATACATTGTGAGGTGTAAAAAGGTGTAAAAATGAACAGAGAAATATATTAGATAAATCTTGTCTAGCGTACTGGCCTCACATGCCCTCTACAAAAACAGAGCTTTAAAGTCTGCTTTACTATTTAAAAATAACTAAGAAAGAAAAAAGTGGTATACTGTGTCCTTAAGGTACTTTTTCTGCAGCAAAAACACTGAGGGAAACTCAGAAACCAAAACAATATCAGAAGTTAAGCAAGCCTGGGTTTAAATTTCAAAAGGCAGACATTTCTATCTCCTGTATTTACAGTTTCTTCCAAAAACTGTTTCCAAAAACTGCACCTGTGCGGTTTTTCTGTCACGTGGGAATAAACTTGTTCCAAGTATACACAGAGAAATTATGTTTATATGAGAAAAAGAGAAAAAAAAAAAATCATCACAACCCAGTACACCCATAACATCTGGTAAGAATCAATACTTAACTGGAGCAAAATCAGAATAATTAAACCAAGTAGGAGTTTAAATCATTGATATGGAGGAGAAATGCCAAAGAATTACATCGGATTGTATAAGGTATTGTAGTGCTGTTGTGTTACAGCGCTGTACTTATTAAAACCTCATGTTGTCGTTCTCCTGTGGTTTGTTTGTGTGCGCCAGGAGCCTGCACACACACACATGCACACACACAAACACACACCTGATGATATTGAACTGGGATTATGAGCACTTCTATTTGTCATTGCCGTTTCCCCTGCTGCACCAGTGCTGTAGACACTTTCTGTCACCAATTATCTACCTGCGCTGGGCTACATGCCGTCCTCCCATCCTTCCCTGCCACACTGAAAAGGCATCACCGTCCTTCTGTACAGCAACGACAATGCCGTGTCTCAGAGGAACATTAGCCCTTGTAAGGCAGCCAGGAGTGCCTGCTGAGAGGCTTCTCTGAGAGTGCCTTTCATTGAAGTCATCACTGATTTCATGTCAAGAGGACAAGAGAAAAGTGAAAGTGGCCCTCACCTCCCACACCATTACTGCAGATTCCCTTAAATGTATTTCAGGTTTTTCATCATTGCGTCCACTGCATTTTTATCTTGAGCTTTTGTTCTGTTTAGCATAAGGAGACAGGTAGGAGGTTTTAGCTAAAATTAGCCATATGTGATTAAGGGACATGGGGGAAAGGTATGTGATTTATGTGTCACACAACAATGACACCAGAAGAGGGTTAGACATCTCACAGAATCACAGTTTGTCTGATTGAAAAGAAAGATGAGCAGTAAATATGTGTGCTGTATATACTATTGTTTGAATATACTGTATGTTTAATATTAAATTGTTAAAATGTAAAGTGGCCTGTAGTAAAAGTAGTAAGTCTGAGATTTTGACTTATTGTATCTAGATTCATAAAGTCATTGCAGACCTTACAGTTCATCTACTTAAAAAGAAATTACATTTTGCACATTTTTAACATTCTAGATTTCAGTCAAGGGTTAGGGTTATAAAAATATATTATGATTACAATAAAAGAGCTGACCCACTAGCATTCTGTCTGAGACATACCCCCACCTCAAATAACTAAGAAAAAAAAAAAAAAATCCTTGCTACAGCATTATGTTTGATAATGTTGTAGAATGCTTTAGGAAAAGCCACCAAAATCTTTGCTTGTTGCTCACCTCTACTTGAGATCAGTGGAACACCTGGAACACTGACTTCTTTATGTCAAGCCCCTCATGCCGGAAAAATAAAAATAAAAGTTACAGGTTTTTAGAGGAGTGGGTATTTTATTATCTCTAATGCTACATTCATTGGCTTTTATCTAATTTGTGCAATGGTTCACTTGTGACAAAAAATGCCTGCTTCTCTGTAGGATGTAGATATGTGACTCAAGTAGATATGTGACTCAAGTCAAAATGAACAATCCATTCAATTTTCGTAATAACATTTACTAATGCTACCAAAGATCAACTTCATCAGATTTGTAGATTTACGCAACATGCAGCCAGTACTGTAAAGTTGGGGAAAAAAAAAAAAAGAAAAAAAAAAAATTCATGTATTCTAGCATGTTGAAAAAAACGTGTTGTGTGTCTATGAAGGACTAACCATCCTGCATGTGCACTACACTGTATGTGATGGGGTAATTGGACAGACAGGTCCCTGTGACAATTCGGGCAATGCGCTGACAGCGTGTCTAACAGTTCGTCGTGCTTTGATTTGCCTCTGTGTTTATCTGGCATGGCGGCCAAATAAGCAATGACCACATTGTGCAGATCGTTGGCATCTGCCAGCATCATGGTAGTGGAACTGCAGGGCTGCTGCCAGACACACGGGGGAAATTTATGCCTTTTCCTTTGCATCATATCCCAGAAGGAGAAGGGAGACCAGATCTCAGGTGGAGCTTAGACATGCATTGAAAATGTGAATACAACTTGACAATATTCAGTTTTTAGCCAGTTTGTCAAAATGATTTTTGCAATCTACAGTATGAGACTTGCAGTCAAAGCATGACAACTGTTATATAAGGAGAAGAGGAAACCTTTGATGATCTGCTATAGATAACAGATCTACAGATGTGAGAAAATTTACTCTGTGAAGTCTTCTTCACAATGTGAAATGGTGCCTACTAAAGCCAATATTTTCCCAATTTTCCATTCGGTAGTTAAAATTTTAGGTGTCTTAATCTGTGCCGACAATTTTTCCTAGCTTGTTCAGCGGGCAGCAGCAGAGTGACCACTTGGACTTCCATGTAAAAACACTAAAGCTTTTCCTCTCCTGAGGGCAGCTTTGTGCAGTCAATTATAACAGGCTTAATAATGGTATTTTAAAAGAGTGTCAGCAGTGGCCCCTTGATGGCCATCTGACATGACAAAAGCACTCCAGCAGAGATGATGGTGCAGCTCAACAACCAGCCTGGACTACTGCTGATGCGCCATGAATAAGTCACCCTATTATGATTTTAAATTACCATGTGTGGCCCATTCCAGCTCTCAGAAGACCCAGTCCCATGCTATCTTTGAAGACTTCATTTTTGTCTCCAATGTCTTTTTCCTCCTCTCTGTTTTCCACCTTTGCTGTTAAACAGTGTTTGACTGAAATTGCCTGATGGCCATTCTTTTCAAAAAAGGAAAGAAAAATGCCAGAAATTGAGGGTTAGGGAGGAGGTGGCGGAAGAGAGAGGACCAAAGTGTCCCTGACACCTATGTTACATATTTTTGAATTGATGAGGTGTGCTGAGAAAGAAAAAGACTAAATGGAAGGAAAAAGGAAAAAACAAGATTTTTGTGCCCCTGGTAAGGGATGTGACAGTAGGAGATGAGCTTGTTATGTTATGTCTGTCTCTCATTTGTTGAACCTGCAAGGTTTTACACAATGGCAAGCAGTTAAGGGATATCTGCAGGCTACATAATCCTGTTCTTCTGTTGCAATATGAAAACATATGCAACAGTTGTGCTGCTTTATGAAGCCCTAGCACCTATAGTCAAACACAGTAAATAAAACAGATACATTTCTCAACAGACTGTCTCATGCCAGAGAAAGACAAATACTGTGATCTGTCAGGTTGATGATGACATCCTCTTAATTTTAAATTTTAGACAAATATCATGAGAAGGAATAAAAGCTCAAACCAGAGGGGATACAAAAAAAAAAATATATATATATATATATATATATAAAAAAAAGTTATGAGAAGCTGCAAAATCTAAAACATAACAACATAATACATTTAGGTTAAGAGACCATCTCCTGGGCCTTGTTAACACTAGAGTACCACCAGGAAATATAAAACCTGAGATAATAAGAGGGTGTGAATCACCAGAGGCCAACAAACAGCCATCCATTGGGAGGTAGGGGACCAGAACAATGACATGAGCTAGCTATCTGGCTAGTAATCAATAATAAAAAACCTGTAATAAAAAGAGATTGTGGGGAGCTCTACATGCATATTTTGGAGCAGGTTTGATTGTGTTAAAACCATTCGATAAGTCAAAGAACATGAGTTCACAGTGCTGTCTGCTCCAGGTCAGAAAGGGCTTGTTGAAACAAGCAGATAATGGCTTCCTACCGGAGGGTGATGTGCAAAGTCTGGTGGGGTTTATAGAGGTGCTGCTGACCAAAGGTGCTCTATATGTCCTGACACGCCTATTTGTGAACAATATTAAGCCATGCATTTTTAGTATTTTTGCAAGCAAAACAAGAACAGCACAAAAAGGATTCAGTTGCCTCATTAACATCTTTTATCCCCACCTCTCTAGTCAAGAAAACAACTTGAGTGCTTCTAAAACCCCCTCAAGAGGGTTATTTGTATGCGAGGATAAATTCTCAAAGGTAGCTAGCAGGGTTTCAGAATCCTCCTGATTAATGTTCACCTTGGATGCCTGATCAGAAAAAAAAAAAGAAAAGAAAAAAAATCACAGGTATCTAACTTTGGGCAGCACATTAGATACAAAAGGCCAAAAGATAAGGTTCTGTCATCCGCTTAACCAGAGTGTTTCTTGTGGGTGAAAATTTCACTGGACAACTTAATATTAATACTAATATTACTAATATTAAGTCATCTGTTTCCACTTTCATGTAAACTCTCAACCCCAAAGCCTTCCTTTTACATTGTGGTAGCATGGATGATTAGCTGCTGACTGATGGTATTAACTGTTTCTTGTTCTCCAAGCATAATTTTGGTCTTTAGTTCTGCGTCACTGAACAACAAAGAAAAAAATATTAGTCTTACTCAAAGAGGAAATTTAAACAGAAATGTGAACGAGAGGACCAACTCTGAAACTTGCCTCTTCCTGTGGAGGATGTGGATTCACCATGGATATGCTGACCCTTCATATGAAACTTGAAACTTTCATTTTCTATCAAGACCAATACCAGAGCTTTAGTTGCTCTTAAATTTCATGCAAAAATCTCCTACTTTTGATCCAAATGTGGGCGCCTTTTGTGTCTAATGAGACCACTCAGCTGCATTTCAAATGACCAATATGCTACTGTTGGGCTATGAAGTAAAATCCTAAAGCCTGTGTGTTTGCATCAGTCATAGCTGCTCACAACTACTCATCTTAGCCATTGGCGACCTTTTGCTTCACAAGGGCTAAAACAAAAACAAAAAGACACGATACGAGCTGTGATCTTCAAGCAACCACAGCTGGCACGCTGAAGGGGACCAAACTTTTGATTGATACCAACCATATTGCCTTAGTTAGGCCTTTGTGATGTAAGGGGAAAGATGGGGAAATAAAGTACCCCAGGATTAGAGCAGTATTTAACTTTGACAAAACAGCTTCTGACATGATATCAAAGGGGCTGTGTTTTATGCACGGAATTTGCTGTCCATCAGTAATGTGATGTAAACCTCAGACTCTGCTTGTTTCTCTCCAAGTGTAATTGCTTTCACAACATGTATACTGATTCTAATCCAGTGAGTCTGGGTTTAAATTTTATTTCAATCCAATATAAAATTTACAGTTCTGAGCAATGCAATTATGCAAATTCTTACAGAGCCAGTGTTGCTTAAAGCCTGCAGTTGAGTTGAGCTGTTGGGCAGTTTACAATACAGTATGGGAAACCACTGCAGGTGCGCTCACTTCAACACAACACCATGTATAATTTATTAAGTGTGATATTAGCTTGTTTCTATGAATGCTAAGTTGATTACTGTGTTGCTTTTAAGAGTGCTCATATCAAGCAGTGAGTAATGATTTTTGTTGAAATGCAGTTACACAACCCATCGAAGACCAATTTCAAATGTCATGAAGCATCATAGACAAATGGACAGACCTTATTGCTTTAATTGCCACATTATATATAAATTATCTTTTTGATTTAACTGTCATATAATACATTAAATGTTACATTTATGGCAGATGCCCAGAGGATTTCTTTAAAGTTAGGAAATAAAGCAATCTGAGCATTTCTTAAATCCTTCTCCAACTAATGTCAAAATATCAGTATATATTGCCACTTGATTTAGTTCCAGTAGACTAATTTACTGTGATCAATAAATTGATTAACCAGCACTAGGATGAGAGGAGACTCACCAATCTGTTTTCGGTACTGATCAACTGGTAATCCGATCGCATTGGCATCCTTCTTCCCCATTTTTCCTCCTCAGCCTGACAAGACGAGAGAGGAAAAACAACCTACAGAGTGAGAGATTTTTCACAGCTGGGTCTCAGTGCTACACCTGATCATTTAGTTTAATCAAATACAGATATAGCCCCCGCTCCTGTTACTGTAGTCTGAGATAACTTGTGAAATCTGTAGCAAGGATTCAAGTTAATACACAATCATATATAGAGAAGAGTAGTCAGTTTTGATCAGGCAGATGGTTTATCTTACACATACATCTGCTAGACATAATTAAATTCATTCTCACCACCTTCGATGTGCGTTATGTTCACAGTATGTGCACTTCCTATCCATCTCATTTAGTCTAACGCCATTTCCCTTCACACTATGAGTTCTCTCTTTGATTACCCTGACAGCTCACATGTAAAGAGAAAGAGTTAGGAATATAAATAGTATGTTCAGGTTCCACATGTAACTAACCAAGAGTGTGACTATGCTTGTGTAACAGAATAAATGCCAGGTAGTAGGACTGTACGTTTATGTCAAAGCATATGCGTGTATAGATGTACACTCATAAGAAATAACCAGGTCTGTATAATACTTTTCTTTACAAAGTCCCCCAAAAAAAAAAAAAAAAAATTCTCAGCGAGTCCTCTACTCTTAATTCCAGACATGCTCCCTCGCAACACACTGCGTCAATCAATAGTGTAGCCTTTTGTTTAAAATAGTGGAAAAAGCAAGTATGAGTCAAGGGGCAGGCCTGTGCTTTCTGATGATACTGAAATCTCTGACCTGTTTGCTAGCTAAAAGATGTGAGGATGATTAAAAGGAAACATTCACACCTACCCATATGCTGAGACAAAAAAAAAAAAAACTACACATCTATCACGTCATGTTAATCTAATGATAATTGATTATCAGTAAACTAAAAACGTGTGACAGAAAGAAAAATGTGTAAGCAGGTGTGCACAGGGGAGACCTGAGAGGTGAATACGAAAAGAATAAAAGTATCTATGTGCATCCAAGAAGAACAAGAGCGGTGGAGAGTCTAGAGGTGCAGCCAGGGAATAGAGGAAAGAGACTGAATTAGCATGTTCAAGGAGCGTGGCTGGCTGCCTGTGCTGACTGATACCTTCTCATGGGAGACTGCTGCTGCTGCTGCCTTGGGGAGACCTGAATTTTACCTTAAATCAAAAACACTGTTTTCACCTACATTTCAAATACTGTTAGTACCAGCAGAAAAGGAGGATGTATGCACAGCTATTGTTCTCCAGCAGCTGGAAACCAGAGTCAGCAAATTAAAGGAAGTGAGAAGAGGACAAAAGGAAGAGAGGAAATTGTCCAAATGCAATGTTTACAGTTGGACACAGTCGGCTCACAGAGCTGCCATCTATGTTGTATTGTGCAGGACCATCACAATGTTATTATAAACTGCCAAAAACAACACATTTGAAGCCTCTGTCGTCACCTGTATTAATTCCTCTTGGAAACTTCTACACATGTTACAGTATATTTTGAACTTGCAGCTGTTGAGCATAAAAAGCAAGGAAATGTGCTGACTATAAGAAATATTTCTAAGCATAGTGAGAAGTGCAGTCTTGGTGTGGATAAAATAATTACTTCCTATCTATTTTTGTGGCTTACATGCATAGATGACAAGAGGAATGATGCATTCTAGCCATTAACAGTGTTAACAATAACCTCACTTTACTGCAGATCTAAACCAGGCCCAGCAAATGACATTATTTTAACAATGGCTTTCAGTGGCTCAAATGTCATGGGTCCCATAGAACCAAGGTGCAATGTTCTGCATAAGTTAATTTAAGGTTGAATTTAACCTGCTGTAAGATTTGTATTATAAATATCCAAAAGACTGAAAAGACAGTGACAATAGTATGCAAGAGTTGATGCCAGAGGGCATGCAGATAAAACAGAGCACAGGACTGTGGAGTAACACTGGGTGAAAATATCTTAGGTGTTTATTAGGTCCACCTCACTAAAAGCAATGCAGTCTGATGCAAGGGTCGATTAAATCATGCCTTCATAGGAATTATACTATTCAACTAATAAAAGGATTTTAGAGAAGTGATTTTTTTTGGAGTTTGTCTAGACGTTTGAGTTTGCGCTGCCCCAGTTTCTCCAATGTGAAACATTTCTGCTTTTCTCTGTTTTATATTGTATCTTTGGGGATTGGACTATGATCAGAGAAAAAGTTTGCAAAATAAATTTCTGAGCCTCCACACTGTTCAGTTGCATAACCTTATATCAAGAGCTGTTTCTAATAGTTTGTCCACGCTTATTGAAATGAATGGGGGGGGGGGGGGGGTCAATGAAAACACTTCTTTTAAAAACTCTAAAATATTAAAAGGCTGAATTTTTTACACTGTGATTTATTTAAGGACAGTTATTTTAGGCTGCATTAGTTTCAGTGAGGTGGATATAATTTAATGGGAACTGACTGTAGGTAAATGCAACTTTTACACACAAAGCTTGATGGTTTGGGTCACTGTAATCCCTGAAATGTAAGAGTAGAGCACTTCATCTGTACCTATCTATTGGCATTGTGTAAAATGTGTGCGTAAATGACTACAAACTTTTTTAACATCGATTAAACGTGTATTTATTCTTTTTTCTACCTGCAGTAGTTAATTTTTTTCCCCAGGATTCACATATGAAATCAGCAGATTTGCTATATTAGCCTCTTAGCAAACTGACTTATTATTCAACACAACAGACCGTGACACATCAGTGTATATGAAATTCACTGGAGGCAGCCTTCAGTCGTTGTATTGACTAAGATACTTACACTGTCGTTGTTTATTGAGAGAAAACGTCGCTTAGTCGAGGTGTTTCTGCATCACCAAAGGTCTGGTTGCTGGACGCGGACACGCGGGACGACAAGAGTCACGGGTTTTTATCAAACTTTGATCTAAATTTTCGCCAAAATGCCAACACATCACTTTGGCCCACAAGTAGTTCCGGGTTTATACGTCAACATCCAGGACGGACGGAGTTTTCAACCAATCAAACACGTGTATGCGTCAAGTGGACCAATAGGACGGAGGCGGGGCGGGGCGATCAGACAAAAACACCGCTCGAGCACATAAGCAGCTGATTTGTCGGGACACTCCAGTCATTTCCAGTCATTTCAAGACAAGAAACCTGCTGGAGCACAAAGTGTATGCACGATACATTGCATTTATGAGAGGGTTAGATAAATTAGTAGTTGAAATTGAAATGAATCAAGACAGTTATCGGAAAATTATGACGTAGTGAAAATTATAAAAGAGTTATTCTTACATGAAACATGCACGTGTGTGTTTTTGTGGGAGAAATATTGTTACAGATTAAACTGCAGTGTATGTAGTCTTAAAAAATTTAATCAGCCACGACATTGGCGCACCATTTACACAATACATCAATATTAATGATTGCTGACAGGGACCATGCCACATAATGAGTTATTCCACTGCACATTTTGCTTTGAAGGTGATATTTGATATAGAATGTCTGCACTTTTGCATCATCCCAAAGTTGAAGTATGTTATTTTTAATTAGAGTGACCAAAATATAAAGACATATTAGTGTGACATGTTGGCCTTAAGTCATCCTCTCCTTGTGACAGTAGAACAAATAGTGTATAGTTATCATTGCTGAAAACAGTAGCATTATGCTGTGACAATTAAAGAAAGCAACAGCCGACCTCATCAAAGGCAAGGCAATCTCACTCCAGGATGCTCATTCCTCTTTCATTCTTTTTACATTTATTCTTTGTTTACTGTGTAGAATTTTATTTCTCCCCTAATTGCATCTAGCCTCATTGCTGCCTGGGGTTTTGTGCAGATTATGGGTAGACTTGCCACCGCTTGTAACTTATTGAAGTTTAAAATGATTTTCTGCTCTCCCATGGGCATGCCATTTACATGCAGCACAGCAGTAACTAATTGATGTAATCTGCTTATAATGTGCCAGCATTATGCTTTACTTTACATGAACTACCATTGACAGTGAATACTTTAACACTGCCCCTTCATGGAAAAACAAGTATTTGAATGACATGTCAGTGAAGATATTTTTATTCACAGAAAATTCCCAAGAAGCAGGAAATTGCACTGCACATTCACATTAAAAGCCTTAATGACACTGAAATCACATTCACACTCAGTTGAGGTCTGTACTTTAACATACTGTCAGGAATCTCAGAAAGGAGAATGGGACAGATTAAACTCAATCCAGCTCCATACTGGAACATGCTGGACCGCAGCATTTTATCAGGAACTGAAGCGCCATCCCTCAACATCTAGCTACTCTCCGCTGACTCCAAATGTGAATAAATGCCCAAAGGCATAAATGTTAAAACACCAAAATTTACATCAGAAATAAATGGCTTGCTACAATACAGCTTTGGTCTCTGTAAGTTCCCCCTTCATGACAACTGTACATTGAGTTTAATTTTTATATTTCACTAATTTAAATTTAAGGCTATAAATTCAGCACATGGCCACTTTCAGTGACAGGTGGGTCCATTAAAGTTGACTAGCCACTTGGTGTCTAGCCACTACCTGTCTGCTAGTTTGAGTAACTGATTGGAATCTCGGAGCCCTGATTTTGGTGTTGATGACTTTTGGAGGACTTTTCATGCTGTGTGGCTAATTGACAAACAGGAAGCCTATGCAGCTATTTTTGAGGCAAGTGAAATTCTTGTATTATTTTATTAATGCTAGTAGTAATTAGCAGGTATTGGTGTCAGTGCGCACCATACGTGGCTCGTTAGCATAAGTTGTTAACTAGATAAGATCCAGCAAATTAATTAGCCTTAGGTTAGCCTTCAAGCAAGACTACTAGCTGTGCTAATCATGGTAACATGAGTGCACCAAAATCTTGGCTCCTCACATGCCCCATCTCTTTGCCTGTTTTTGGTTTAGATGGGAGCTAGGAGGAGTCAGGTACTGCCAAGATGGCTATGGCTGAGCAGCCCAATCTGAGCTTCAAAACCACTCTTTAGAAAACTATGGGTAATGTCACAGAGGCTATGTCACACAGGCTGTAGAGGGTTGTTGTGACCAGTTTAATGCGGGAGACATGGAAATGTCTTACAATAAGTCTTACAATATCTTACAATGTGTGGAAGGTGCAGGATTTCTCCCTTTCAGTTTGACCATAGGACTGTGGATGGAACCCAGTGGGCGGGTTACCCCATTCCCCAGCAGCCTGCAAAAATCATTGCAGAAACAGGAGGTGAACAGGGTTCCCTGGTCAGAGAATATCTCTGTCCTTGAGAATACATGTTAAAACTTGTTAAATAGTTCTGCACTCTCTTTGGCAGTGGGTAGCTGGGTCAGAGGAACATGGTATGCAGAATAAATGTAGTCAGCAACAGACAGAATGATTATTACCATCAGAAGAGGGCAGACCCTTAAAATCTGAGTATAAGTAGGACCAGAATCACTTAGGTACTTGAAAGTGTTGGAAAAGACCTTCAGTGCTTTTGTGGGAAAGACTTGTTGTGAGGACATGGAATAAGCAGCCATCTCTGTGTGTCCTTATCTATGGCAGAACCACTGAAGGAGGAGGACCAGAGTCGACTGCACGCCAGGTTGGTGGGCTAGACAAAAGGAGTTTAAAAAAACATACTGGACAATTTTTGGCAGGAAATCAACTCTTTGGGGTTCATATATATCAAGATTTTTATGATCAGTCCAAACCACAAGAGTTCTTCCTCTTGAGCTAGTGTCTCCAGTCCTGCAGTAGCTCCCAGCTGCCTATGTCATAACTCCTTTCAATGGATGACAGCTTCCAGTGGAGAAAGGCACATGATTGCACTGATCCTTCATCCTATAAAGTATACAATTTACATATGTGCAAGCCCGAAAGCTGTTGTAACAGTTAAGTTAGAACTGTTAACAAATAGCCTCAATGAGAAGTCTGAAAATGTTGTCTTAATATGGCCATCAAAACCAGCATGAGCGTAGTTAATGCAGAGCTGAAATGTTCTCTTGTTACACTAAATGTGTGTGATTAATTTCTCCCGTTGAGTGAAACAAACCAACGTGCTGTGCCTGTCACATTGATAGATATGGAAAGCATTAGCATCAACTGCTAATGTGAATGAAAACTAAGCAAGATGGATTTGCCTGATGAGCAGTTGTAGTGTGTGGACTGGGCACATCACTGAACTGTATAGATAACACTTACAAGGAGATGAGAGGATGTCCCCCAGGGCCTGTTAGTGTGAAGTGAAGAATTACACCAACAACTGAGTACCCCTTGTTAAATTAAACAGAATTTCAGCTGTACAAATCGCTGCTGTATTAAGTGACCACACCACAGAGACTATAAAATAGAGTTAAGACTTGGCAGTTTTCTGAACATGATCATCCAGTTTTTAACATATTTGTGTGCGTGTGTGTGCCTGTCTTCATATCATCTTATTTCTTTTCTGTCTCTACCACCTGTTTCTCTTTGAATCTCACTCTTCACCAGTCTTTCTCTCTCTGTTCTTTTCTCTCACTCCATCTCTCCTTCTCTAAGGCAGTTAGACGGCCTTTAATTGCTACACATTAGAAAGAATGCTAGAGAAGAAGCATCGCCTGGGGCCGCTGGCAGGCTAAATGGCAGCTCAGCTGCCATCACCTCCTCCTACATCTAGCAATGAAGACATCTCAACATAATCTGGGGCAATTTGCAGTCATCATCAGGACTGATTAATTTTCTGACTTAGTGTCAGTTGTAAACAGCAAGATTGTCTTTTCAAATTTCATGCCTTCTTCCAATGTTTCAAACCAAGGCAGCGATCAGCAATCAACAAAATTAATTCAGATAAAATGGACACAACTGACAAAAATCCACCTGTTTAAATTAATATTGATAAACTAAAGGAGGCTTAAAACACCAACACATAATAGTAGATATAATATGTATGTAGATCTAACAGAATTTTAGTTGCAGTCTCTAGTTTAAATTTGGAGGCATGTGAGATTGTTGAAGTAATTCCTTGTGATTTCGAGTGTTATGATCTTGAAACATTGAAACATATATATGCAGAGACACATTGCTCTCATGTTTTGAAAATGCAGTCACTGTATTCTGCAATACTTTCATTTGGTATTCAAATTGCTTTGCTTGTAGACGCAGGTTTTAGAAGCAATCATATTGTGAGAATCTGGTCCTAAACTTTTTAAAATGTTTTGATACAGACTATCATTGGATGCCACACCTTTAAATCAGCTGTTGTACACCAGTGGCTGACAGTTTGGAACACAGTTTTGGTTTGATGGCCAAATCAAAATTGTTTAAAAAGATATATTATCATAATATGCTACATAATTGCATAAATAAAGTACCCCTAATAATTATGTTTTTTATTAAATTTTTTTTGCACTGCTACAACACACATGTTCAAATGCGCAAATACACAGAAACACACTCTGCCCTGCAAATTCTGTCATATGAATTCTTAGAGACTGAAGTTGAGTGTTCCCTTTTCATTTCCACCCTCAGTCATCTTAGTGGTTTGGAGGAGAAGACACATTTCTTTCTCCTGTTTAATATTCTTATCTCGGTTTTCCCGCTACGCCTGCAGTGTGCGGTGAATTCTCTCCCCCTCTCTATCTCCCAGCCCCAGAGTTCCCTCTCATTGACAGGGAAACTGTATCAGCACAGATGCAGAGTGAAATGAATTTGGGGTTTATGAAACGCAAGGCCTCATATAAGAAAAAAAGTCCCACAGACTCAGAAAGATAAGTTATCATACAATGGATTTAGTCCCGTTTTGCTTCAGTCATTATCCTGTATCGGAGCATAGCGGCTCTGATGGTTGGGAGTTATCCTCTAGTGTGTTGGGAGGGTTTGGATATGTCAGAGCCATCACAGCAGACATCCCTTTGTGATCCTCAGCAGTTAGCAAAGATTTGAGAAGGATGGTATGTGTATGCTGTGGGGTCCCAGATAGAAAACAGAGTTGAGTAATAAAAATGAAAAAACTATCATTTCTAAAAATGTCCAGTGTTGTCATGAAAGGCTTCAACCTCAGCCTTTTAGCACAGTGTTATGTAAAATTACTGAGCACTTTATTAAGAACACCTATACATCTGGTTGTTTGTGTAATCATGCAATCAGTTAATCATGTAGCAGCAGTCCAATGTGTGAAATCGTGCAGCTTCAGTTTTGAGAGCAAAAGGAAGCTCTACCCATCATTAGTACAGTTTTCCTAATGAAGCACTTACTGATCATGTATAACCATCAAATTCAGATTTACATCCCCTTTAAAGTGTTTCCAGCATTTCCTGTCTTTTTCAATTTGAAACATAAAAAGTCAGCAGGAGACATGATTCAATCCAACCTGTGCAGTTAATATTAGCAAATACAGCCTAAAGACAGCTGAGTTGTCATTCTAGCTCAGAAATAGATGGTCAAATTTTGTATGGTACAGCTAACTCTCTTACTCTCTTATTTTTTAAAACTGTACACGGAAAGGTTGACAGGCAAACATCAGGCAATTGAAGGGGTCCCTGGAGCTCCACAGTTGCCAAAATTAAGACATATATTAGAGGAAGGAAAACAAGATTTTCAGGCTCTAACAAAGTGTAAAACTGTAATACTTGGAGAATATTGGGTTTTTCCTTCATTCATCTTGTGACCAATTCAGAGCACCATGGGTATTTTGATGGATTCTACCACCACCAGAGTTGTTATGCCTGTCTTGTTACTCCTCTCTCCCTCATCCACAATTAGTTAAATGCCGTACACAAACACACACACACATGCACACACCCCTCTACACTTTTTGGATACAGATACTGCATTGGCTATCCACAGCAACCTCTATCAGATAGCAGCATCTAGTTCAGTCTCCATAATACAGTGTTCGCATGTGTTCCCAGCTGTGTGTGGTGGCTGCCTACACTGAGTTTTAGTGTTTATGCAGGTGCTGCAGCTGGATCTCCACAAGGTCCCCCCATGGACACACTGCAGACTGGCTGGCTAGGCTAGAGTATTTCTTTTTACTGTTTACTCTGGCAGGTCAAGTCTAGCTGCTGCTGAGAGCTATTCTTGAGGTGCTTAATTTTTGTCACTTTGACTCATGTGGTGATGCAGGACAGACACTCAAACACTCATTCTTTCTCTATTTGTCCTTAATTCACACCACAGACACACCACAGACACACACACACACACACACACACATAAAAAAAAAAACGGACTCACCTACTAACCATAATAATCCAGATCACACACACACACACACACACACACAACCATCCATATAAACCAACACTATCCTGCCAATAAAATTTGGTACACCCCACCACTTCCTCGCCTAGTTGTCATGAGACAGCTGCAGAGTTCTGACATGTTAATTTCAGCCCTGAGTTGACCCCCAGCTAATTATCCTTCAACTCTGTAAACACTAGTAGCACCAGTTAACACCAATTAATGGCCACTAATCATTGCCAGATGCTGCACCTTGAGTAATTTGCCCCACTTCCTACACTTGCACTTACAATTTCACACATTCAATTGATTCTGGATTTCTGTGTTGTTGAGCCCTCGCACTTGTACACTACAGATTATCTACACTTGTGGACTATTTCACATACCATCACATATACGTTCACATGTATATGCATATATTCAGTTTTAACTTTAAATGTATTTTTTCAGTATTAATCAAAGCGGAGAATCTTCTGAAAGAAGTCATTATGCAAGCAAATGACATAATAGCTATTATTGTGTTTATTAACGTGAAAGCAAGTTAACATTACATGTGGCTAAGTTTCAGTGCTGCTGTCAGAAAGACAAATAAAGGAATGAAATTTCCACAAACAATCAAACACACATCTGACAGTCACGTAACAAAAATGCATACATAGCTCGCATTCATTTGAACACACACAGAGGGACTGACATAAAGAATAGTTAAACATTATAAAAACACATTTTACTAGATCCCAAACAAAATAATTTGCGAGCACCGAATAATCAAAAGCTTTATTCTCTCCCTCATTTCTTTCGCCGCGAACATTATTCTTGATTTGCTGCTTCATTGTTTGTATTGATTAGTCGAGTGCATACTGCTTGCTGTCTTGCCTGCCAACTGTACTGTTGCCAAGAGAAAGCATAAACAAACCTCTGCCAGCACCAGCCTCCTCCAGCAACAGCTGTGCCACATATGCTGCCAATCAATATAAACAAACATGGCCTCCCTGCACCAGGGATAAGGATTGACAGGTATGATTCATCTTCTATGCTGCTGGTGGGAGGTGCAAGTAATAATAAGCAGAGATAGATCTTTTCCTGTTGCGATATGAGCACTGGGGTTAGTAGGGGTAGGTCGGATGGATGATTCGTCCCCCAAGGTAACTGGCAGGGTTCCCCACATAACCCCTCACAGTTTTGCTGAGGATTAGAGCAGCATGAATCCACCAGGGCTGTAATTTGTGGCGTTCTGTACACAGAGCGAGCGGCAAAGATGAATGGGGAGCGGGCATGGATCATTGGTGCTGTGCCAGTCGCACTGCAACTGAGCATATTCAGCACAGACAGTGGGGAAGATCACAGTATCCAAGTGATTCATGACACTCTGCTTTTTAATAAGTACTTTGTAAGCTACACCATTTCAGCATATGATCATCTCATCAAGTGAATTGTGTCTGATGCATCTCACTCCCAAAATAATGATGAAATTTCTATGCAAGCACCATTTAAGGATTTTGATCATTGTGCTGATGTCCTTTGGGGCTACATGACTGGGGTTCAGCAGCTTGTACATCACATATGCCATTGTCTCAGGGGCACAGCTGAAGACACGGGCCATGGAGGACAATAGCTGTATAGAGTGGGTATGACGTCCCCTTGATGAAGAGTAATGGCTTGAAACAATATTTCCCCAAGGGGTGGAATTGAAATCTGAACACTGTGATATGGTTTCATCGCCATGCAATTTGGAGATGTCAGATCAGTTTTGCCGGGGCCAGCACTGTATGAAGGAGCAGAGTGCAACCACAGGAGGAATGGTATATATAGATAGAAATGCAGTTTTCATTGGCTGTACCAAGCCTGGGGTATCTCATGGTGAAGGGTGAGTAAATATAGTTTCTGGGCGCAAACATAAATTAGAATCACAAGTTAGTGGGGTTCTAAAAATGTTAGTAATGTTCAATTCCAGTTTGAAAATACTGGTGATTTACTGGTTAACATCAGAATTTTTTTTTTTAAATTAAGTAAAGCTCTCTGACATGAAAAAGCATTAAAAAGCCATGCCTGACTTGACAATGACAAATATATAGTTTTAGTTTTAGTCTCTTTTCCAGTAGTGTTGCAGCATGTTTGCCCATTCATTGTAAATTTGTTTTATCATGGGCGCTTGTTTCTAACTTTCCAGTTTCTCCTAGGTCTCAAAGTCAAATTTAAATCAATATAAATTTTTTTTTTTTAAATGTGAATGTTTAAAAATCTCAAACCTGTCTTTGTGAACTTCACCCAATATAATGTCCCTTCTTTAAACACTATTACTACATAGTATTTATTTCAAGATAAATTATATTCTTGAAACCAAGATATTTTGAAACACAATGTTTCCCTGAACTAAGATTATTGGAATAATTAATAACAAAAAGTTTTCAATCAGTGCTACTGATATGGAGCTACTTAATCAGGGTTGATATTTAGATAAGGGTTGATTGGTGCATTTAAATTAGGACCATTGTGCAGTGCAGTCATTAATAAGATCATGACTCAGTTGGAAACCTCCATCACACAGGCTGTCAAAAATCACTACTGACTGTTTCCTGTGGTAACCTATTTGCTCCACACACCGACGCCACTGCTACTTATGGCTGCAGTGGGTAAGGTCAAGAGAGATCAAGGCACAAGAGGCTGATATTAGCTTGTATTACCTTCCATATATAGAGTACGTTTTGACCAATTTACATGTATTAATCACTTATTGCCAATGTGTAAATAATCAAATTATGACAACTTGGTATAGGAAACCAAGAAAGTAAATTTTTACGAACTGGACTTTGGATGAACTTTCCAGAAAAATCCAAAGGATGTGGTGTTCCCTCCAAAGTGCCTTTACTCAATTCTTCCTTTTCACTATAACCTACAGTGCCAATATTGTGTAATATTATACAATGTTAGTTAGCTAATGTATCTCAGGGTCCTCACACATCAACAAACAACTAGCTCCCACCAAAATGCAGACTCTATCACAGACTGTAGTCTGCTGTCCCCATTAATCTCATTCAAAACATCACATAGTATGACTGCAATGGAAGGGTAGACTGCTCCTTCTTCTTCTCCAGAAAATCCACAAATTTGCACAATCCAAGCACCTTCCAGGGCTCAGTTTCTGGCATCTCGTGGCTTCTTGAGGACTGTGAGCAGGTGCACAAGCCAAAGCTGCTGACTGCAGTTTTTTAGAGCGTTTTTGCCTTTATTCCATTAGCAACAGTGAGAGAAAGAGACAGGAAAGTTAGGGAGAGTGAGAAGTGGCAAATGGGTCAGACTAAAAACCAGGCTGCTGTGGTGAGCACCAGGTCACCCACTGACTGTCATTAATAACAAGCACTTTCTGAATGTTACATATGGAACCTTTTAGTGATATTTCAAACACCCATCTCAGGTAGCAGTAATGCTAAACACCAAGTGCACTGCTGATTCCAAGACAAGCATCAACTTGAACTCACAATACATCTACAGTTGAGGCCAAAGCAAGAGTTTCTTGCTTATTCATTGACTACTGAACAGCTGCGGAGATAATTTATTTGTTTACTTTATTTACCGGTCAATTACATTTTAATGTGAATTGCCTAATGTCCATATTCTGTCTTCAGATGTGGCCCATGTAATGACTGTGATAAATAAAAGACAGTTTAATTACACAAGACTCTAATTGTCTGCATGCAAAGCCCCCATTACAGCCGTCTTGAATCTATACCATCATCAAGAAGGAATGACGATAATTTGAAGTCTTTGTCTGATGGTGGATATTATGGCTCCCTAAAAATGTGAGGTAGATGTTGCCTGTGGGGCTGCAAATGGTGAAAACATGGAAGATTTGTAGGGAGAAATTCAAAACAGCTACCAAAGCTGGAGGAGGAAATTGGAAGGATAGAGGGAATGTCTGAGCTAGCTACTACAGCACCTCAAAACACAACAGCGAAGATAAAAGATGATGAAGACATAATGTACGTTTTATGGCAGCAACAGCTGCACTCCTTTTCTGTTTTTCTGTTTCTCAGTGACATACACAGCAACCGCCCACACGGTTATCATTCTGTCCTGCACACAGTCACGAGCGAGAAGTTGTTAAGAGGAAATAGAATATTCTGGTCATTCCTTGCAGTTGCTGTGGTATATTTTAGTCCCAGTGTGATGCCATTCATTACTCCCCTGTCAGAGCTCTCACAACTCGGGCTCAACAACTAATTGAGATGACATTTCCAAATACACACACACTGCCCACGCTGCAATGAGCTACCAGCAGTTACATGCACACATACACATGCACAGCGAGATCTTTATATCTCAAACAATGACATAAAACCTTTATTAGGGGTTATGTCAGCACAGTGGACTCCTGTTGCAGCAGTGCTTGCATTATTTTTCACCTATTTTCCTCTGCACTGAAAGCACAATCACTCTTCTCACTTTAAAAAAAATAGTTTAACAGGTAAAATGCATATGTGGCTATTGTAACAACACCATAGAGTCTACTGCAGCTTTTATTTTACTTAAGAGAAATATTAAGGAACATTTGAGTTCAAGGAGTAAAACATTTTATGTTCTTTGCAGTGAACACAACTTTGAGAGAGTCATAATGTGTGGGCGTTCAGATTTGTTTCACAGTCTTGGCCTGAGGTTGGCACACCAGACAGTGTGATCACACTGTGATCACACTGTGATCACACAGAGTTTTTAACTTGTGCTGCCTTATAGAGAGACAACAACCAGGATCAGGTTACGTTTTTAACTGAGAACTAAAAAAAGAAAATCATTCAACTAGATGCAATTTTTTGAAGTGAAATGAGGCCAACTTTAGGGATAAGTGAAATTTTTTTCCGTTTTCCTTGTCTTTATTGCCCATATTAAATCCCTTAACCTGAAACATCATCATGCTGAATAGACTTCAGTCATTGCAGTAGTTCAGGGTGTAGCCTAGCTTTATAGTTTGACTAAGACTAAAATACAATCACACATAACATGCCTCTTCACAACAGAATTTTAAGGCTGGGTGCTTCTCTGGGTGTTGGTGGAAATCAGCCCTGTGCATAACAATGGCAAACACCAGGAATCCTGTTTGAGGTTGATGTTGCTAAGATGGATTTTGCACTAAGTGATGTTAAAAACAGAATTACCACAGTGGAAAAAGTAGAGAAAGGTAGATTGTGTACATACACTTGCACACACAGACTGAATTATAAATACACACACACTGAGATGCATCATTTGTCCCGTTCGTCAGTGATGTCAGGGCCTGATGGTATTCCCATCTGTGCTGCAACCTGATGTCTTTGTCTGTCTACAGAAAACATCCAAACCCAAAGTGTCTCTCCCAGGAAATGACATCACACTCTACTAGCATCCTGACCTCAGTGCGGCAACAGTTCACGTCCCAGAAAACTGACCATGAAACAGTTTTTTTGCAGAGCAAATTAAACTGAAACCATCTATTAAAACACTATCAAACAGACACGTCATGTTATATTAATCTTAACAGTATTACTTAAAATAGGTTCCATATTAATTTGATTAGCTGGAATATAACTCATGATATTCACAGGCTCTTATGTAAATATCAACACATGCATACGGCTTTATTATAATATCCTTCTGCAAACAATCTATCTATTATCCAAAATAGCAATACAGTTATTAAGGCTTTATTGATGTTTTTTTTCTGAAAATGAAAATATCAGAAAAAAACTGTGCTCCAATATTAAATTAAAACATACTCCTTTCAGTTCATTTAAAGGTACTGTATGCACCATTCAGAAAACCCTGATGATCAATGAGACCAGTGGACTGCAGTCAACATCCTGTTACAAATGTGTGAGCGAGCTTCATGAGCAACAGCCAAAACAGTGACGTGACATACACAAGACTGGAGGTGACATTCATTTTTTGACATTAATGGAAGTCAGGGAAGGTTTTTTTATATATAATTAGCTCAGATATTAATAAAAGCAATAATATAGCAATGAAAATAGAAATAAAAGTGATTAATACATGTAAATTGCTTGAGATTCTTACATAGAAGCTTTAATAGAACCGACCTAGGGTCAGATCTTTTAGTCTGTTGTTCCCTTTTTGAGTTGACTACAAGCAGTGGGGAAAACATTTTCATTTCTTATTGACTGAGGGTGCTGAATAATGATTTGATTAAAACACAGACACAGACATGTACACACATGCACACACACACACATTTTGTCCTCAAAACCTGGGACACATTGCACATGAAAGGTGCTCGACATCAGAGGGAGTCAAATTGGCCTTGGCTGGGAGGATTGCGCCAATCAACCTCCAACCGTATAATTAGTAATTAGATTGGGATTAGAGTCAACTCTGAGTGGAGGAGCGTGGCCAATTCAAATCAGCATATAAAATGTGATTAAATTAATAAGAGAAAAATTGAAATATTAATGTCCTTTTTTCCCCCCACTGGATCTCAGTTTGATTTGTTTGAACTTTGGTTTATGGTAATTATGGACTCTCATAGAAAGAAAAATTGTTGGCTATTTCTAAGTTTATTTTATTGTACATCACAGCTGAATAACATCCAAAATAACACACAAAAATTAACATAGACTACAAATACAGTCTGACCTTTCATATAACATTTTAAGAATACAAGTACAAGTATATATATATAAATATATATAAATATATATATATATATATATATATATGCACACGTCTTTCGTGACATTGTAATAACTTTTATGAATGAGCAAATGTAGTTGTTTATTTACAGTTTTCCATGTTTACCTATTCTCTATGTGTTTGCTGGTTTGTGCTGGTTTATGTCACATATTTGCACTGGCAATTTGCTCAAGAGTTCCTCCAAATGGGAGATTTCAATCTCAAGAGTCTATTCTTTGTAAATAAATGTCAAATAAGATAAGAAACAATAACTATATACCAAATACACTTCTCTGAAAAGAATATAACACTAGAGTGACTGTTCAACAATCCATCACCAGCACAAAATAATCCCTCACTGGCTGATTATTTGGAGGAGGCAGAAGGGTGAAGCTGCTGCCTCCAGCCCCTGAGGGTCTGTCCTTCTCTAAACTTCTCTGACAGGTTGCAGGAAACCTGTTCACCTTGAATGTTCACACTTCAGTTTCCAGAAGTTTTTACAGAGTTGAGTAGGTCTGAGCAGATTTCTTGGACTAATGGCCATGGGAACAGCAATTGGTGTTTGCCGCAAATAGACATGTTGATTGAGCACCTTTTAATTCAAACCATAGGAGCCGCAGATAATTTATAATCGGAGAAAGGGAGGCCCCTTTCAGTTCTTCAGTAACCATTTTGTCAAGAGTGACCATTTGTGTCAAAAGTTTCCTGCATGATTAGTGCTTAGGAATTAAAAGGATTAATTCTTAACAATATGCCTGTCATTATCATCTGGATTTTTTTAAAAAGATTTAATAAGTGTAGTGATCAAAGGGGTTCTTGTGTGAAGGTGACAACCATTCATTTAGAGAGGGCAGGTATTTCTCCTTTACCTATTAAGACCTAATTTAAAATTTGTCCAAATTCCATTATTTCAGCGCTCGGTTTAGTCTTGCAAAGA
This sequence comes from Rachycentron canadum, assembly GCA_038496675.1. NCBI lineage: Eukaryota > Metazoa > Chordata > Actinopteri > Carangiformes > Rachycentridae > Rachycentron > Rachycentron canadum. The sequence continues at coordinate 11,719,498 of CM076663.1, read as the reverse complement.
AGAAGGTAAATGTTCACTGAAGACTTTTACATTTGATTATTCTTCTTTTGAAGCTGCATCTTCACTGTTTTAAAAGGTTTTAAAATCACGACTTACAGGTTTGTTATATATGCCACATGTGTGTGCAACATGGCTGTGTAAGCTTTTGAGCACATATAAAAAATTCAGCTCCAACAAGCCATGTATGAAGTTAAATATTGAAGAGTTTGCAAAGCTATGTTGTTACATGTGCTATTGGTGTGTTGTGTTTTGTTGTGTTTCAGCAACTGGGAATAGTGGATTTTTACCAGAAGCCAGGTGTGTTTTAGAGAAAACAACAACAACCAGGAGTAATTCAATTCCTGTGATAGTGGGATCAGTCAATCAGAGGACTAACAGAAAACAGACTGATGGAAAGGAAAGAAAGAGAGGTAGATAATTTATGCCTGTGTAAATGTGCAAATAAGTGTCTGCCCTGTTTGAATCCCCGACTTTGCCTGACTCACCCTCAGGTAACATCTGGTCCAGCTAATAACTAGATTATTATTATTATTATTGTTATTGTATTCTTGCTGAAACATGTGTAGAATTTTAGACTCAAAACAAATTTGCTCAAGTATGAATTACTTTCCAAAAATGTAGGGCAGCTTTTACAGCAGCTTTCACTTTGATGAAGATGTAATTTAACAATTCACTGCTGGGGCAATCTAACTTAGCTGATATAATGAAATGTTTTATATTAATCATTGTTTAAAGGTTTACATTTAGTCTGATGCAAAAAGGGTTTCTCACAAAGATGAACCCACAGAGAATTAGCATCTATCTAAGCTGTTCCCCAGAGCATCTTTCAGCCAATGGTGCTGATTTTCCAACTTTATTATTTTGACACAGTAAGCAGCAACATCCAGTGCATCCACCCACTGCACACTACTAAGCCAGTGCACAGTTAGTCACTAACAGACAAAGTTTAAGGCTAGCTGGTGAACACAGTGGGGCATTTAGCTGCAAAGGAGCCAGATATTTCCTATAGGAGTTGGTGGACTTCAAATGAAGTCTAAAGTTGTTCCTTATCTGCTGGATGTGGAAATGAGCCAGTGTTTGCTAACATGTTATCAATATCAACTTATAAGGCTATAATATGTCAGTGTTATGTTTACAGCCTTGACCAAACAGTCTGTTCTTTTAATTATAATTTCTAAACATCACCTTATAAAATATAATTAAACCACCTAACGCTACATATATAAAGCAGTTGAAATTAGCTCTATCTAATAGCTACTTACATAATAATGCACTGACACCTCAGTCTTGTCTCTCACTTGTAAGTCACTTCGGATAAAAACAACTGCCAAAGGACGAAATGTAAATGTAAGATATCACTCATGGGGGCAACTTGTCCTCATCAGCAGCTTTTATTTTTGATGCTTTAACTACATTGGCATACTTTTACTTTGGTGACATTTTCAGTGTAGAAGTCTTAGTTCTAATGGAGTAATATGGTTTTGTACTTATCTTAAAGAGTCTGAGACCTTTGGACCTTGCTGTACCTGGTGATGTTTTTAAAACAACAATATTCTCAAAATGAAATTTAAATGTTTTTGATGCTTTGATCTCAATACCAAATGACGCATGTCATTCTCATTTAAATAGATGAGAGCTTTTATGCAAGTCTATTGTATACTATATTTATTTAAAGGGAGTGATTCTTGGCAGCGACATCCATTATGTTTTATTAATGAATGATACTTGTACTACAGAGGGAGGGGTAGAAAAACTCGCACACATTGCTTGTGGGACACAATCACTCAGTACATTAAAATGTATGATACAAGGGAGTTAGTGAGACGGTTATCTATGTGGCAAAAAAAGATGAATAAATATTGAAACATCTTTATGAAATATTAACGGCAACACAAACAATGAAAGTAACTAAGGGATTTAGGAGTGGCCAAAAGGCCTGCAGGGGATACATTTTCAAAGGCAGCAAAGCTGTATACTGTCTTTTAGACACTTTCCACTAAGGGGGAATAGAAACAATTTTCTGAGGCATCTCAGATGAACTGCTTCACAGCATGAGAAAATAAATATTTCTTTGAGATCACAGGTTTCCCCTCAGAGAATCCTGTGCTTTTAATGCATCACTGGGAAACAGAGGGGCGGAAAAAAGAGCCATATATTAAATATGATGACTCCTGAGATGTTTGATTTATGGTGGGTGTATCTTTTGATGCAATATTTAGCTAAAAGAGTGCTTGTAAGAAGATGGGACATTTTTTTCTGATGGACAGGTTTGTCATGTAGCGCTGTTATCATTGTATTCATTGTTGAACTGGTAAAGTTTCCATCAGTTCCTTTGATTTGCTTGTCATTCTATCGTTCACTGTGCCTCTCATCTCTAGCTTTTAAGTCAATACTCCCTGGAAAATATGGAGAATGTGAGTTTAAAGGTTTTCATCTCAAAAAGGTTTGTACTGTGGATGCTGACTTATACTGGTTCATACTGTTGCACCGATCATGCCAGCAAAAATATATAGAATACTGAGATACTCCTGGGATTGGAAAGGGCAAGACAAGTACAAGCTCTACAGACATCGTCTCACTGCAGGAGCAAGAGGAAGAGACAATGCCAGAATGCTGATTGATGCACTTTTGATCTCTGTGCCATGTTCCCGGAGCAGAGCTATTAACAGTGGTCCAATGTAGGCAGAAACTTTCTCTTTTGGGAGAAAGGCATTTGAAAGATACAACAAGCCATCCATTTAAAACCAGACCAACAGAGTATATTGGAGTTGACAGGTCTCCACTAGATCCATATTTAAGCCATTATTCGGGGCTCAACTTGACATTTTGCAGCTTAACATTCATCACATCACATCATTGCTTATGACATGTAGGTTGTAAAATAAAGAAAAGAGACTCTCTTCTTTGACATCAAAATCCATCAGAAAACATCAGAAACATTACAAATTCAGCATTAAACTTCATTTCTTCCATCTCCAGCGGTGGAAAACAATGCAAACTTAACTTGTTTCTTTCACATCTTTTCTTCTACGGAAGTTAGCATGCTAACCAGCTAGTCCCAGCCCGTCATCACTTTTCAATAGTGATTCATTTTGTCTCCAATCTGCCCTCAGATACAGTATTACAAACTTTTGTATTATAAAGACAGCAATGGCTACAGCTCTTGTTAAGCAACAAACACCACCATCCAACAAGAAACCTTGTTTGTCAGCAAAGAAAAATCACAGATCACCACTTAAAACGCAGAGATAACGACACACATTTTCAGGCAGTCTCTCCTCAAAGCCATTTATAGTGTTTTACTTGGTTGTTCGCAATCAGGAAAAGGTAAAAATATTTGTGCCAAGACTAAAAAAAAGATCTAGAGAGAGAAGGTCAGTCCATGGCTCCTATCTCTCCTCTGTACAGTTGGCCACTCACATATCGAAGATGGAGTAAATGTCGGATCTGTGGTTTGGAGAGTTAGAGAAATGGTCGAACACAGATCTATTTTCTGACTTAGAAAGGTTTTGGGATAGTGGATTTCTGAAGCATCTGACCATCCAACAATCAGTTCATACAGAGCTACTGTCTCATTTAGGCCCTCTGATAATTGTCCACTACTGATTCTTCCATTACCACCACACATATCTGAAAGGACAACAGAGTGTGTCCATATTCTCCATCCAATTTTATAAAGAATATGGAGTGGCAGAAATCCACTGTTGCGGGTAAAGGTTCAAAACAATATTCACGACCTACACCATGCATCTTGAACACAGAGCACTTTGTCACTGTGGCAAACAATTAAATAAATTGTCAGGAAAGGCTGATGTGATGATAAATGACAGCAAGGTAAAGCAACTTTCCTCCACTCTTCAGGTGCAGGTCTTCTTGGCTTAGAATTTAATTGAAGTTCTGACAGCATCCATCATTTTAATTGGATCAAGTGTGAGGTAAATAAGACCATGCTGTCTTATTAAGGAACAGAACACTGGTTTGGATGCATGAGATCCACCATCCTCACGTTCCTAAACATGCACATATATTAAAAAGGTAGCCATTATGGACACTGTGAACAGAATACAGAACATATATTGGTTTATTACTCAAAAAGAAAGACAAAAGAATGGCAGTAACATATTGTCTACCTCACCCGGGTCACACCTCCTCCTCCTTTCCTCTTCCTTCCTGCTGTAGGATATTAGAAACTCTACCAACCCATCCTACCCACCTCCACCCCTGTGCCATTTAAGTACCAGGCCCTCAGGTGGGAGCCTGAGGGATCCGAAGAAACGCATGTGTGCGTATGTGTGTGTGTGTGTGCGTGCTTGTGTGGCTCATGCGTAGGAGTCCACAGCTGCATGGCGCGTCTGCTTCCCCTGCCTGTAGACATGCTGCCATTCAACGCCTCATTACCATGGAGGAGAGGAGCAGAGGATGGGTAAAGGTAGGCTGCACAGACTGCAATCAGCTCCCTGTTGCTGTTTTTCTATGCACAGCATATCACATTTTAGTTTCTGCATGCTCCATAGCCTCCAGTACCAAAAGTTACCACAAGCTGATAAGTTAAAAAAAAAAAAAAAAAATTAATTTGACAATGGTGGTTTGAATTATGAACTAAAATCAGAAGGTAAGTGACTTAATATTGATTTTACATTGATGCTTTAATCTAATCTAATCTAAATCCACTGTATCATGTTGTGCACATATAATCATCATCCTTTGACATTAGATGTCATTTATTGTGATTTATTATCTTTCTTCCTCTACTGACCAGGATATAAAAGTCTGTTCTCTATGTTTACTTCCAGCCTTATTGTGAATATTGATTTTGTAGTGTTGCCTGTGCAACTTTTAATGGCCTATAGGTAGACTGTCATTGCAGCCCACAGTCTTACAAAGCAGCTCTTGTTCTACAGAATATATTGGACATTCTAGCATTTAACTAGACAGGGCATACTGTGAGTGCATGTGTTGATGAGCAGGAATGACGTATAAGGAGAAAATGAAATGCAGGAATCAAAAAGAAAACATATCACAGTTATGACTTGTCAAAACAACACCGAAAAAAGATGTGAAATTATTCTGGTTATTATATTGGCAGGACATGTTTAATTAGACCTGCCTTAGATTGTGGGTTTCAAAGCATACTCGCTAGACAAATAATGTAAAAAGATCGATTTTCATAGGCGTCTCCTGCGTTTCAGCGCTATTTAAAGTTTGGCCATAAATTAAGCAGTAATACATTATTCATGATGCCACTTCTATTGCCTCCTGGGGGGGTGTTAGGAGGGTGGGGGGTCTCTCTCACTCTGTCTTTCTGGTCTGAGTCACTGAGTCATTCTTGTACTCACACTTGTCAAAACCACAGGATTGCAGAGGTTGTTGAGACAAAGTTAGCAGCAAATTAATTGTCTCTCCAGACTACGGCACAGTATGTTTTGTGGAAATTTGAACAAGCTTAATGTTGTGGTATAAGCACTGATTTGATTTGATTTAAATGCTAGACATCTTTCAGCTTTTGTTTTCCTGCAATCTATTAATGACAGTTACAGCTGCCTGTGCTTTTCACTCAGCAGCCAGTACAGACAGTAGCCTAACAAAGAAATCATTTTTCCCATTTACGAGACACTTCTCTCTAATTTGCCTGCAAGCTAAAGCAAGCTATAAAACCAATTTGCTGCCAGATACCTGGTTTTGTGCAGCCAAGTCCAACCAAGTGCGAGTGATAAACACAGAAATGAAAGACAAGGTATAGAAAGAAACGCACACTATAAAGAAAACAACAACCATTTTCTCCATGTGCGTTGGAGAGCTGAAGGTAGTAAATGTGGAGTTGTGAATGTAGCTTGGCGTTCCTCTCAGTGGGGGAGGGGTGGATAGTGGACAGAGCCAGGCCACTTACCAGAGCCTACCACCGCTGAAAGGAGGGGAAAAGTGTTGACAGCAATTTCACCACAGGGTAGGAGCACACACACAGAGCGCCCCAGGTGCCCCGGCCCATACACAGTGTCTGATTGCAGTAAATTGTGGTGCTGTTTTTAGTACACAAACAAACCTGACTGTGTGTCTGGCTGCTCCGTTCACTGAGCAGGTTTGTTGAGGACAGAGGAGAGGCAGGGGAATCTATTGTTGCATTTTAAGGGTTTTAATGTAATGCGTGCTGAATATGTATTTGTTTTGTCTTCTGGACAGCTGAAAAACAGCAGCAGTAATGGGTGAAATTGTAAGATTTTATTTATCGTATGTTATTTGATGCTGTAGTTGCAATAGAAATGTTTATGAATCCAAACTAAAGGAAGAGTAAAATTTGTAAAATGCATTATTCATACATATGTAATTACCATAACATTCACATACATGGTAAATGTCATTTTGCTGTGAAAGAAAGTGCTTCGTATCGCTCTGTTTTTTTCAGGAACAATCTGTTATGAAATAAAATGCACTCTCTCCCAACTTGCAGTTCACAATCACATTCTACCTTTTTATCATTCAGAGCTTTTTATCAAACACTCCCAACATTTAAAAGTTATTACACCAATATGCTGCATGAAAAAAGGATGAAGCATGGCTGTTCTAATGGGCTGCGACATCTCATCTGAGATTCCCACTCCGTCTAACAGTGCACTTATTTTCCAGAGAGAAAAGTATTTTCCTCCTATCTCATCCATCTCGCTTATGCAAATGAGTGTCTTAATTTGGTTTGGGGCAGAGTCATGTGGGAGATAGGAGAAAGTACAATCTTGTTTACCTTAATGGGGAATGTTTTCAGCCCAGTTAACCAATACGAAGGCTCATTTAGTCATGCTAGAAGCAGGAATGAGGAGGCTAATAGAACATGAATTTGACCACAATATAAGAAAATGTCTTGTGTTTGAAATTAAAACAGCCAAGCACCTGCTGCATACTGAAATAGTGGAATATCTAGGATTGTCAACATATATAGATTTTCATATATTATCTTGAATGTATGTATTTTTATAATAATATAAATTATGAACAGCATTTCATGTCACTATCGCTAACCTTATTAAAGCTTTTATATGTCACTACTTACAAGCATCATAATAAGTCATGTAAAGTGACCCCACTGTGCATAACCATGGAGATGTGAACAGTTCCTCCACAGAAAGCAACAATGATCTAAAATGGTGCTGAGAACAAAGGGATCAAGTGTAACAATTCCAGCTGCCACTGACCCCTCTATGATAGGCACGCACAGCTAGAGGGCACAAGAGAATAATTACTGGAGAGTCAGTTTAATCCAAAGTGTTTCACTGTGAATGACCACTCACTGTGTGGTACATCGTGCTCCAGTCGCCGCATGCTTTCAGCAAAAACATACAGTAAGATGAATGATTATCTCTCTCTGTCTCTCGGGCCCTAACGTCTTCTCTAGTCGCGAACAGCTGTCAGTGATTTCACAGTCTGAAGTCATAAAAGATGTGCAAATGTGCATGCACTCAACATGCTTATACACATAAACTCACATAAACACAGCTATGCTTGGTATTTTACAGTGCAGTGTATTGATGCATGTGTAGTTTTTGCACTGATAAGTGATTATCTCTGTGTGCATTTGCATGAATGATGATTTATTAAATTGAAGACTAATTAAAGAATAAGTAATTGCTTATTCTTTGCTTTAGTTTCATAATCGGCACATGGCCAGAGTGGACATGGTTTGGCTGACAAAGATTTTCTCATGGCCATAACAAAGACATTTTGTTATTCTATCATAACAAGCCCGTCATCTTAAGATCACTTTATTATTTTATGATCATGAGAAAATAGTTTGTGTTGATATTTCATAGTCTGGATATTCCAGGATGCTTGAACATGTGACCACTGGATAATTACTTTCTCTACTTAATGTAATGTCTGAATCTTTTCTCACAATCTAAAGACAACAAAGCTTGGTGCGTGAAGATCATTAACAAATGATCACAAGAAAACAAAGAATGAAAAATAATTACTTGTACAGACTACGAACAAGATTATTAAAAGCTTTACATTTTCACTCATATATTGCACCCATTGCACACTGTGGATATGACTTTGGTCTGTACTAAAATTAGTACTGTCAGACTGAACTAGAAGAATTTATTGCAGTTCAAATAGTAAAACTTAACATACAATACACAGATTAAGCAAGCTGGAATCAAACTCCAAAATGAAAGTATGCCAAATGCCAATGGGTAATTATTATCCTGCCAATGCTTATGCATGTGCAACCCTAACCTTTAACACCACCACCACTACCACCACCAACCACCATCTCTCCTTCTAACTCTCTGTCTGCAGAGCCTGAGAGTAGAGTCGCACCAGCACGCTCCACTGGGCCCTGTGAAAGGACGCCAGGTTAGTGTGAAAGGCAGCCCGGGGGACTGTGTGTATGTGTGTGAGTGAGTGAAGGAGTGTGTATGCGTGTGTATGTGTGTGTGTGTGTGGGCAGGTAAGTGGACATCCAGGTTATCACCTTGTAGCAATGCCAGCTATAGTGCATCATTACCTGTGCACTTTGATGGGTGTGACATTCACCTCACACTCCACTGTGGTCAGTCACCCACTCAAGATACACACACACACAACACACACACACACTGAAATGTTCAATCAACCATACGGGGGGAAACTGTCACCAAACTGTCTGATTTCTGCTCCTCTCACAGACACACAGATACTCTGACTCTATTTTTGAGAAGTGAGTTGAGCTAAAGGTGTTTCTGTGCTATAAATTAGACCTTTTTGACTAATTGCTGTATTCTGCACAAGCTGAAGTTAAACTGCATTATTGGTTTGAACTGAAGAAGCATTAAGAGAGGGGGAATAGGAAATTATATTTTTATAGTTTATAGTTTTTTTAAAATAATAACTTCTTAGAGGTTTATTTATCACATGGGAGTCAGAATTATTGAACAATATTGTGGGGTTATGTCATAACCATTTATAATAGTTAATTCAAGTCAGCTACTACAAATTCAAATTTTTCCATGATTAGTTTGAGCCTCAGCAGCCGTTGCTATGGAGAGAGTTCAGCAAGTCAAGTTCAAGACCATTCAGAGAGCTTCTTCATTAACTGTGGAGTCAAAACTGATCCAGAGTCTACAAGTGAATTTACTCAAGCTGCTGAATGTTCAATATCTAAGGAATTACATACATTCCCTTTATTTGTTGCAGAGTTAGAAGATCGACATCTCTTGCTTACTTGTTTGCTTGTTTATATTAAATATGAAGCTTATCAGACTCGGTGCAAGTGTAACATTGCCAGGCACATAACTACTGTACAACTGTCATGTACAACTTTTTACATCTCGGCTTTTGTACAGATTGACGTTTGATTGACATGTTAATTATTGAGTTTTAAAGGTAAAAGAGCAAAATAACACAGTCCTCATGCTAGCTACATATTTTACATGTAGACATTAAAGAAGAATGAAAATGTTTCATTAAAAGTGTTACACAAAGGTCAAACTTCCTCAATGTCTGTCAAATAGTCCCTATCACTAGGTGTTGTCATAGTCAGAATTGTTCAGTGTTTCTTGGGACAAAATTTGACTTGAAAATGTTACTGTAAATATACAGCCTGATCTTTATTTTCAAAAAAACAAGTCTGTGGTCCAACATGGTGAGGAGTTTGGCATTTTTGGGTTTTATGGATGCAGTACGATAATGTCGCATGACACACACACACACACACACACACACACACACACACACACACACACACACACACACTATTCAATCCCAAAGAACTCCTCGGTAAGTCATATTCTGACATCGTGCTGTGTGTCATTTCAAGGGTCTGGAAGCTGAACTCTTCTTCTTTGGTATGCAAAGAAAATACTTGAGGCATTACTTGATTGAATGAGCTGCAGTTTGGGACCGATGTGTCATTAAATCATACTCCCTACCTACACAGATTCCTGCTATACCTTATGATCTGTGACATATATATATATATATTTATTTATTTTATTTATTTTTTTTTTTTTAAACCTTCAGAACACTGTGGGTTAGGTCTCCAGTGAATATATGAGCTGAGACCCAATTCTTAAACTTTCACATTATAGATTTCCACTGTGTTTTTCCCTCTTTCTAAAAACTTATCCAATTGTATTGGATACAATACAAAATACAGTGAATAAAATAAAGTTATAAAGGAAAGAAATTGATGATGGGATGGATACAGCTTGTTTGCTTTCATTTAAAAACAAGGGCGACAAAGCCAAAGCTACACATTTAACACATTACGGACTATTGAGAAGCCATTAGTCAGTTTTATATGAATTTACACTAGTTGGTTTTGGAATCTCTGCACATCTTTGTGTTGTATCAGCCCACGCAGTTCTTCATAGCCTCACAGTGTCTCTGTGTGAGCATTGGAGCCATCTGTTGGGGTAAATGCATTGTCAGAAACAGTGAAAGTAAGATGGCAGCAAAGAGACGCTCGCCCTCAGGCACTTCCTCTGTCATCACTCCTAGAATCCCGCTGTGTAGACCATGAACATTAACTTCCCAAAGCACTCTGGGTAATCACTTGCCACCTCATACTAGCCAAAACAAAGATTGCAGGGGATTTGCTGATGCACACAGTTGGCACACGGAGCAGGAAGTGACAGTGAATGAGCACTTTATTCAAAAATGTTTTATATAAACAGCGAGTGTTGAAAATCAGGGAGACGTGAAGAAGAAAAAGTGACTTCATTTGCTGAGAGATCAGCATGGCAGATCTTTTGTTGGTGTTCATGCTAATGAATGCTTATCATGAAACCATACCAGCCTCTAGTAAGTATTTCTGTCCTCCAGGGTAGCATTTGGCCGTCAAAAGACAATCTGTGGCACAGTGCTAAGGTGAATGTACGGGCGCTCTAATCCACTTAAACATTTTTTTTTTGTTCCTCTGCTGTATTTTCTGCTATAAAGACCTGCAGCACTGAAACATCTGCTGCAATACAAAAACAGACAGGCTGATGTATGAGGAAGCAGACAGGCATCTGTTGATGATATAAACAGGTAGAGACAGGTAGAAAGACAGACAAACAGACGGGCAAGCAAACAGTCAGGTGCATCGAGCCCATGCAGCATCAAGAGCCAATTTATTTTCTTCAAACTCCATCTGGACATGAGACAAATAGAGTCATTTGCCGGCTAGTGAGGTGACTATAATTTGTTTGCCTGCATGGCTGTAATATTCAGTTTCTCTTCAGGTTAAAACACAATTACTTCCTAGCAAACATGACTGGGCTAAATCGGCCACAGCACCCTGTCCTGCCATCTGTTGCTTGCTTATAGCAGGATGTGAGCATGGCTGGAAAAATGGATGTTCCACAGAGACAACTCTGTGCCCTCATCTGATATATGTATGTACATTTGGACATCAACAAACATCTATAGGCACACAAAGCTCACAAACCTGCTTACGCTCTGCATGTACATATGGCAGACAAAGAAATACACACAAGCAAATACACATGCACACAGATGCAAAGTAGAGCCCTGAACAGGGATTTTGTGTCTCATGCCTGAAGTCTGCAATCTGGCAGAAAAAGAAGCAGCTTAGAGTTGTTTTCCACTATAAGATTCAATACATATGGAATGTGTTTTCGACCAAACTCAGCTGGATGCCCAATCACCTCAAAATGTCTTTGCTTGATTCTGCAAAACTGCCAACTTCAACCAGAGTGATAACTTTTAAGGAACAATTTTCCATGCCCACAGGAAAATGGTGCATCTCCTGATGCTGTACCTACTGCTGTTTTGAATGCATGCACTTCCAAAGAGTCATGTGGTATCTTTTCCCAAAACTATTATTGTGTTGAACTTTGAATGTTGAAAAAATTGTTGCATTGCTGAAATTAATCTAAAATAAATCTAAAAGAGGTGAACTCTCTGTAAACATAATCTGTTCATTAGATTTACAGTATTGTCTTCATCCCAAAAATCAAGAGTGAAACACCAGAGGGATGTTGTTAGGTTTTGTTTTACATTTGGCACAAAAAGAGTCCTTGTAGTAACAGCCCAGCACTTCCAGCTCTTTGTGTGTATAAACCATGGCAAGAAATGGCCCCTTTCTCATCCCAAATTACACCTTCTATTGGTACAGCCCATGAATAAATTAAATAAATACAATATGCAAAACCATGCCTAAGCTAATTAGCAGCAGGATGCCTCACAATGAATAAAGAATACAATTAATCAGTGTGTGTGTGTGTGTGTGTGTGTGTGTGTGTGTGTGTGTGTGTGTGTGTGTGTGTGTGTGTTTTCAGGGGGTTGCCGTTGAACACATATGCTCGCTTTTTATTGATGCTCCCTTTGTTTTGGCCGTCGCTAATCTTCAACCTTGTGTTTTTATTCGACAACATTGTTCCAAGAAATCGGTTATTCGCAATACTTACAGTTTTGCATACGCACAAACAGAGGCAATGTGGGTTTATTTTAAATGCTATTCTTAAAATAGATAATGCATTCGGAAAGGTCTGCTATTTTTTTTTTTTTTAATCACATTTCCACCCCCCCTCGGTGGGTAACGTACAACTACAGCATGAGATAAGGCTTTCACATAGAATTTCAGCTCAGATCAATAGGAGTTCATCCACAGTTGGACCGTTTCCAGATGCAAATCATAATGTAATGATGTGGGCCTATTAATAGATTAGATACAGTCTTGTCTGCTGCAATTTATTAAACATGATTAAACATCTTGGCAGCAGTTCCAGTCCTCCTTACCAAGCCTAGAGTGAAACACCCTAACTTCTCATAGTTAGAATCAATTAAGTCATCAGTTTGATTGTGTTTTTGTTTATTCTAGTTCTTTAATTAAAAGTCTTTGTTAATTTATAGCAAGTCTCAGAAAAGCCAAGGCTCCTATTACTGTGTCATCAGTCCATGAGACAGCTGCATCTTTCCTCATTAAGTGGTGTCACTTAGTAGAATTGCTTCTATATTACTAAATATTTCTGATCAAGAAATCATTAAGGATAATTGTTATTGTTAAGCTGAGATTTAAAAGTTCAGAAATAATGTATGGAGTCATGATGCAAATTGCATCATTTTCAGGGCAGGAAAGTGAAAATAATTTGTATTTTGAAGGACGATGAAGTCTAAAGTACCACTTTGTGATGTTAGCTGGGGTCTGTGGAAACTGTGTGACTGCATCAAAGTGCCACCCGTAACAAAGAGTGCCTTATGGCCGGGCCCGATGGTCTAACGTGTACCACAACCCCCGCGGCCCCCCTCGGCCATCAGCACATCAGAGCGGAGACAGACAGCAGAGGAAAGGCTGGACCTCATCTCACCTCTCAAAGAGCTTTGTGACCCTGTTGCTCCCAGCTGCATTCATGCCTCCTGACACCAAGTTCAAAGTAATTTCTTCTCAGTGTGTATGTGTCCGTGTGTGTGTTTTCTGCGTATGTGAGGGGTGGAGAATAAGAGAGAGAGTAAATTAGGGGGTTTGTTCAGGGTGCAGTATGTTTATATGTTTGTGTGTTTTGTGTGCATGGGTGTTGTATTCTTGTGTGTACATACAGTATGCGTGTACAAGTGCATTCTTTGAAACCCTTGTGTACATGTCTATACAGTATATGTGTGTTTGCAAGTGTGTGTTATTACAGTCCCTGTTTAGCTGAGCTGAACATCTGTCACAACAGCGTGCTCTCTGGTCGATCAGTCTCTAGTGGGAAGAAAATAAAAATACTCCATTTTCTACAGCTTTATAGCAGTGGAAAGATATTTTACATATACAATATACACATATATAAACTCATAATTTGCCACGTCTAAATATTTAATGTCAAGCATGTTTCTTTCTCTTCTGTCATTAGATGAGAGACGGTGTCACATTAATTTGCCTCAGATAGTTTTGAGGAGAAGAAAGCGACCACGGCAGCTGTGTCTTTTAAAAGAAACTATAAATAGAGTCATTTACATAGCGTGATAAGAAAATAAGTTTCCCTCGCACGCAATCGACGCTGTGTTTTTAAGAGAAGTGAGAGAAAAAGAGAGCGAGACTGAACAGATGTAGACTGATGCACCTCAAAGGAGTCGTCTTAACCCCATTCTCTCCCCTCCATTTATTTCAGCACAAAGGCATTCTCTTCTGTCTACAAGACCCATTTAACACATGAGTGGCAGCAAGCTCGCGAGGGGGGTGAAGGTTCATAAAATTGATGTACCTTGACATCGGCTGACCTCTTTCAGATAGTTTTGTCTGCTCAGGCTTTTTTCAATACACCTAGCACGTAGTCTCCTGCTCCCAATAAACTCATGTATTGTTATTTTTTTTTTTTTTTGTTTTGTTTTTAATCAAGCATCATCTCTAATGCAATTTAAATTCCCCTACAAAAAAAACATTGCACTGAGAAGCCATCTTGTGTATTCTATGAATATCAACCAATTTTTCAGAGGCAATTGATTGTGTGTTTGAGAGAAGCAAGGCATCAATTTCATTGCAGGGAAATTTGTACAGAGATGCTTTTAAAGTGGATGGATTTCACAATGTACATGGAGGCAAAGAGGAAGGATCAAAGAACCTCCACCATAAAAGCCCTGAGAAGCATTTCCAGCAGAATTGTGGGGTTAAATAATACATGTCAGTATTCGGCAAGAGTAAAATCTGAAGATATATCATCAAGTTTTACTCTGACAAGGCTGAAGCACATGGAATAAGATACTATTTCAAGCAAACTGCCGATCTCCACGGTGCTTAGTCAGAGCTCTAGATGCTTTTTTGACGTCTACCAAAATTATTCCCTCCTTTGAACTGGATTTGCATGTGAAAACTGAAGCTAACACACTTGTCACAATCACAAGTATAGAGCACCATTGTGTAAAACATTCATTCTCTTGTGTGCTAGTGCAATTATTCCTGAAAGATTGCATGTATATTGTATTGTATATATATATATGTGTGTGTGTATATATATATAATGTATGTGTGTATATGTATGTTTTCCTGTATTTACCTTTAAGTACTTGTCACAGATGACTAGTTTGTTTGCAGTGATAGACACTTGAAATCATATCATCATCTACTTTTGACTCCAAATCAATAAAGCTGTGTTCTAACTACTTTGTGTGTTCTAAACTTTGACTAGAGTTGCAACTCAATAGACGTGTTAATCCATTGACACGAAATTGAGCCAATAAAGGACAAGTAATCAAGTGTTGACTTCCCTGTCGTTCTCTCAAAGCCCACATTAAAGCCTGAGACCTTCCATGTTATTGCCATGAAACTAAAGCTTTAATTTGTCATTGTGTGCGGTGCCAGCAAAACATGCCAGCGGAGGAAATAAATAAGACACAAATGAGTTTCTCTAAAAAGACGGCGTATAGAAGTGAGCAAAAGTAATTGACAAAACATTCCTTAATAGGCTTTTCATCTTGGCTGACTGAAATGGTGGCTGAATTTCTACTACCACGTCAATTAGTAAAACTTTTCTTTCTCTCACCCTTCTTTCAGCTTTGAAAAGACTATGAAATTGCCACCGCCCGGCACAAAAAGAAAAGCCTTTTATTATGCTTGCCTTTCAAACAGGCTGTCGACAAAACAAGTTTTCTGCCTGCAGTATAGTGAGCTATTTAGGACCTGAGAGGGAGGAAGATGCAGCAGTCACAGCAGCTTTCCGAAAAGGCTTGAACTGGGTGTGACAGCATTTGCATCGTGGGCTCTTTTTACCCATATGGTGCTCTGAAGATAAACCAATGAACCACAGAAGACAGACTAAGGAGCTTTCTCAATTGATTACATCAGTTTCCATTAATAAATTAAATTGAAATGTATGGTTAAACTTGTATTTAGAATAAAATGGTTTGACGTTTACTTCATATTCTGGCAGAATTTGAACTTCTGTCTAATTATACTATTACTATAAGCTTGGGTATATAAACAAAAAAATTTCCCTTCATTAAAACTAAAACCAAAGACAGGAGGCATGAGCACTAGCTGAGATTAACCACCAAGTTACCAGAAGTGCCATTTTTACTTTGAGGATCAATGAATTTTAAAGAGAAATCACAAACAAATTTTCTTGGCTGCATCAGGATCGTCTAGCACTGCTTTGGTTAATACTAAAAACAGGTGCCACCATGTATGTGTGTATACAAAACCACATTTGTCACAGAGACCTTGCACCCCTGTGTCTCCATACAGGCAGCAGCTCAAAGCACGGCGAGAGTGCTGATGGCATTAGGCTGCACGGGGGCCAGAGAACCAGCTGGCCACCAGCTCCCATCAGCCCTCTCAGCCCCGGGACAGGCATGAAAGGGCCCCTTAGACCTCTGGGGAGTGCTTAGTGTCTTGTCGGCCATTGTGGCCCTAATGGTCCCCCGCAGTCGCACTCAGCATTCATAGCTGGCCATTATATTGGAGCGAAACCAATCGCTTTGCTATGCCTGTTGGAGTCAAGAGGGGATGTAGCCTCCTGTTGAAACTATGACAGCGGGTAGAGCTCACTCAGACTCGGACACAGGACTCTCTGGTGTGTTTCTCTCCACATCCTTCACTTTTCCACTGGTTTCTTTCTATTTTCTGATCGCTTTTGTCTTCCCTCCACTCTTCCTGCCCTCTCACTCTCACTCTCTTTCTCTCTGGTCAGCTGCCGGACTGTATGGGGTTGACAGGGCCCTCCAGGCCCACCAGTAGTCACCACCTGTCCACCTTCCAGAGGATGAAGGGTCACACAAAGACACAGCGGACATCCATAAGTCTGGAAGGCAAAATAAGACCCAAAGAGGCTGCACTGAGCTCTGAGCAAAATTGATTTTTCACACTTTTTTTTTAGGGATCATTTCCTTTGATTTAGGTCTTTTTACATATCATATTTTTATTGCATATTTACATAAAAACTGTGAGTCAGCTGTGAGAAATTTGAATCACATAAGAGGACAGAATAAATGAAGTAGCAGAATACAGCTTTGTATTGTAACTGTACCTCAGATTCCTTTTTCTCTTTATGGTAAACTTTCATTGAGGTTGATTAAAGGCTCACAACAGGGTGCTTGGTAATAGCATTTGTTACGATACTGAAGAGTGTGAGGAAATGACATTGAAGTGGAATGACAAAATAACAAACTGTGCAAACCTCAAATCTACAGTCTCAAAGTCACCCCATCAAAGCTGTTATCAACTGGGCGGCGAAGCACTTTGATGTCCCAACTGTCTCTCAGGTGCACACGGGCCAATTAGTGCGAGTTCTCTTTGTGCAGAGGTTGTACACAAGTGACCTGATGCTTGATGTCACAGTGAGTTCAAAGGGCTGACAGTGTCAAAGAAAGCCCCCGTGGGGTCTACATGAGCGAGAGCACAGCCTCTGCTATGCAAACACAAGCCGCTGCCCCCAACCCCCGCCCCCACCCCCCACCCTGAAGCTCTGGAGCTCCAGGCAGGGGAACAATATCATGTCAAGCCGGTGAATTTCAAATGCAAAGAGGAGGAGACAAATGCGCGCGCCCGCACACACACACATACACACACACCTTCAGGAACAGCAAAATACAAAGAAAAAATACACACATAAAGACACACACACAAAGAGATGAGGAGAATACTTTGGAGATTAATTCAGGTTTGTTTGCAGGGAAAAGTGTGGATTGAAATCCAGAGAGCAGAGAGATTTTGTCTATAGGGAGGAATGATGGGAGAGTCAGAAATACAGTTTGAAAAGTTGGGAAACTCATATCGATTGAACACATGGCTTCAATTCAGCAGTGCAGAAAAGGAAAACTTTTTATTATCTTTCAATGCAGTGTTCTTTGTAGAACTGTGCAGCAGTAAACGTCATTTAAACCGGGACATGTCCTAAATATCCTGATAGGACTTAATAAAACTAGGGTGGTTATATTTTCACGACCTGGGACTTAAGTTTGAAAATCTGATCTATGGCCTGGACTAATGAAAACAATTTGTCTCTTCAAATATCAATAGCCCTACTATATGGGGAATCATCAACAAAATCTAATTTTGGGTTCAGCCCCTTGTTTCTATGAAACACTGCTATGGTGCCACGTCTAAAAGACTCATTGCTGCTATTGTTGATTTCATCTTTTTTTTTTCTTTGAAGATACCTCAGCAAAAAGAAATCTTGTCTTCAGATCGTTGTCATGTGGGAATGCAAGCAATAAAATTTCAGGAGTGTGTTTGGATTTCTTTCAACAACTGCAGCCGGGGGTGGTATTCAAAACTAAGGGATTGATGAAAGTTGTCTTACAGCTAGTGATTGTTTGCTGTGTTTGGACCCACCAGGGACATATAGAGAGCAGGTTACAATATTGGTAGATGGAGATGGACCAGAAAGATCAGAGGCCAGTCAGAGTTGGCAGTTTGATAGATCTGTTGGGAAATATAACATGTTATGAACCTCAAGTGTCAGCATCATTAGGAGAAAACAATATGACCATGATGTCGATATAAATGTACTATAAACGAGTGTTATGTTTTTTGAGACATTATTAGAGACCTGTGCACAAATCTAAAAAAAAAAAGGAAATCTAGCCCTATGTAATGAGGGTTATATCATGTCTGGCTTCAGGACTGTTGACATCAAATGTGTTACCAGGCAGTGAGAGTGTAATTAAAGACAAAATTAAATACTATTATATGAAAATTACTTGATTTTCTTGGATCTCGACAAAAAGGATAATTTCACCTCTGCTGCAGTGATTTTGACTATAGTGTGTCTCATCAGCATTTTGGAAGTGCAACAGTAAATTGAAGTAGTGACCCTTCTCAGGGATTCTCAGGAAAAACTAAGCTGGCTGATCCTGTCTTTTATTATAAGTGATGGAAGTATTAGCAAAAACTGGAGGGACCATAAAAATAACAACTAACAATAATAATAACTAAATACAAATGATGTAAGTTGAATGAATAATTTGGTGCCAAGATTCAAGACATTAGTCAGCAGACATTACGTACATGTCTCAAATTCTGTTCTCATGTAACCGACCACAAAATTCTCCATTCAGAGGATTATTGGAAAATATTTAATTCCTGATTCGTCCTTCACTGGCTTTATGGTAGCGACTCGAAATTTTGTGAAATGTATTTATGTCACACTGATAGCTGGGTTGAGGTGCAGTTAACATTGGTTAGTGTTTACTTGTTAGACAGCGCCCTGTAGTCTTGTTTACATCCTTCACACACCAATGTACGTATACAGTATGTATGTATGTATGTATGTGTGTGGACATACTGTATAGTTTATGTGTGTGTGTGTCCTGGAGGGCTGAAGCAAACTCATTACTGAAAATACTGGAACCTGAGTGCAGACAACACACCCAGAGATGAGAACACACAGGTTCACTCAAGCTTGACGTGCAATGATATAAACACACGAACAAACATGCACACACACATACACACTCACACACACACACTTCATGTTCCCCCTCAGCAGTGCGGATAGGCTGTTGGCCCCCTGCAGCATTACCTGCAGCCAAGTCAGAGGGCACCATTAAAATTCAACATGCTTTCACCGGCCCCCCCATGACCCAAGAAGTGTTTAGCATTCTGCTCACACACCAAACACCAACAACTACAGCTCACACAATCCATCCACATCTTCCAGTCTGCTCTCTGCACAGAAAAATATTGAGTCTAGTCTATGTGCATTTCTTTAGTATGAAAAAAGGATATTTTGCTGTATGCCCAAGGCATTTGTATTGTGCAAAAACTATCTGTATGTTTACGTCTGTCTCCTTCTCTCTCTCCTCTTTTCTTTTGAGGTTCAAGGACACTGCACTCTGTGACAGCACAGAGAAAAACTGCCGCGCCATCCCTCAACATTTTTTCTCCCATTATTAAGTGTCCTATTCTATAAAACATTCCTCTGCCTTCTGAAATGAAGTAAAGAAAATAAATAACAAGGCAGGAAAAAGCCTTCAGGGGAAGTGACACAAAGGTTCACGCCAGTTCTTGTCTGTTCCCCAGAGACTGAAGGAAGAAGAAGAAAGAACTGAAGGTAGAGGAGGCGTGAGGGAGCCAAGGAGAGAGGGGTTAGTGGAGGGAGATGGGGTACAGAGTGCAGAGGGGCTTCATGCTTCATAGCTAATAATATGAATTGGATTGTTTGAAATAAATAATGATTTCAGCTTGTTTTAACTTGAGTCTTCTTTTTGCTATAATAACGATAATAATAATGAGAATAATAAGAATAATGAGAAGAAGAAGAAGAAGAAGAAGAAGAAGAAGAAGCAGAAGACGGGGGTGGGGCAAAAAGGGTGGCATGGGTTACTTCTATAATCTCAATGGCCACCCCAAATGCCCTCCCATCAATCCTTGTCAGTATTGATTATGTATGTACATTACAAGCAGAATTGTTTTCTTAAGCAGAACTAACACATTACAGTGCTTCGATGTCACTCATATTATTTTGATTTAATTTTATGCAGACAGGATGACAGGATTACATCTGCATTCAACCTTATGATAGCCTGGTTGTGGAGAACCTGCTGTGTATGTAACACTCTGCACTGGAGATAAACCACAACCAGTCATGTGCTGTTAATAAAATAAATATGCAGTTAAGTTAAAAGGTGGCATGTTGGCAGCTGCAAGCTAAGGCTAAGCAGTTAAAGGAACTTTGTTCCAATGGAAGAATTGTGTTTTTCTTAAAGAACCGACAGTGAAGACCATGTGCCATGTCAGCATGTTAATAAGGAAAATATTTTATGTAATTTTCCAAAAAATCAATACTACCAGGTCTGATACATATTCTGTATCATATCCATGCAAAAGTTTTAAAAACTGCATGGAAGTTGACGTGAATTAACCTTTAACTTTCTGAGTGATCATTTTACAAGTAAATATTCAAAATCACAACAGAGTTTGTCACTGACCAAATAACATTATAAAATCTGGATTTTAGTGCAGAGCAGCCGCTAAATGGCTTAGAAGTTGATATGTGGTCTTAATGGGCTGTATTTCAGTCACTATTTCATACTTGTTCTGTTGTCTGACATCAGAAACAGATGGACATGTAAATGACAACAGCTTTATTGGATATTTGTCTATATTAACATACTGTGTAGCACAAGGAGAAGGAAACAGATAAAGGGCTAAAACCAGATGACTGTTTTTCCCTGCTTTTTATCTTTAGGTTTGGCTAAACAGGGTGTGGGTTTAAAATGTGCCTCTTACCCTGTTAAACTTCTTGTTAGCAATGTCAGTATGTTGTTAGTGTTGATGGGAATGATGATAAAAACTATAAAAATAAAGATAGAGATAAAATGTTTAAGCAACCAGGAAGAGAACTGGGCAATGAAAGAGAGAACAGCAAGGAGGGCATGACGAAGATAGGAGATTAAAAAAGGCACCTGAAATGGAAATACTGTGGGATGTATTATATCTCTCTAGTTTCAGAGAGTTGACACGTGTGCACTTATCCTTCCTTTCACATGTTCTTTTGTTGTTTTTGGTACATGAGCCTGTTTTCTTTCTCAAGTGTTTACCACATTTTGAACTTTTTTTTTTGCATATCTGCTGCAACAGTTGTTCTTGACATTTTCATACATGCTGTTTTATGTACTGAAGGTTTGCACTGTGTCACAACAGTATGAAATATTATACTACGTGAAATTTATTATCATGTATGCAAGTGCAGCTTTTGGTGTATTTATTTCTCTTCATAACTGGAAATGCATTTGAATCTTTAGGAGAACACTCATATTCTTGTGCAGTTATTTATCGGTGCTGCCAAGCTGATGCAGCCTTACTAAGAATCCATTCTGTCTAGCAGGGAGGAAGAAGGAGAGGAGGCACTCATGAAGATTTCAGCAGACCTCACTACCTTTGAAATTGTTCTTTTCAAAAGCACCATGGCGTGTATCCATACATATTTCATCTCTATTGCTCTGTGCATGCTCAGAGAGGCAATGGGAATTATTTATGTGGTCCAAGAAGAGAGGGAGATAAAGGAAAAGAGAGATAAAAACAGACAGAGGCAGAGAGGAAGAGAGCGGGGTCTGAAGCCATTCATGCCAAACTTCATCACAGATTACACAGGGCAGAAGCCAGAGAGATATGTGCTCAACTAATTAAACGTCTAAATTAAGTCATTAAGTCTGTGGCCTTTTTTATCCAAGTGCCGCTGGTTAAAAATAATTAAATCTCCCCTAAGTTTCGCTCTCATGCTTTCTCCCTCTCTTCCCATCTTTCCCTCCACACCTTTCTGCAGCTTTGTTTCATAATACAACTAAAAAGACATTGGCAACAGGCCCAGAAACGCTGCTGCGGGCCGCCTGTATCACACTGAGGGCGATTTGCATGTAATGCTGGCACTTGCACAAACAATCGTGTGGTTTTGATGCTGCGTGGTCTTTGCTCAGCTCAAGCAGAGTGAATGGGCCACTCTCACAACATGTCATTAAAGCAGTGGCTGCAAAGACGAGCTGTGGCAAACGTGGGTGTAGAAAAATGAAATAGGTGTTTAATGTGCGCGTACCTTTTGGACGTGTTTGATGAGTGTGTGTTTGGTGTTGAATGTGTGAGTGCATGTGTGTGTGGGGGGGATTAGTGGGAGCAAGAGGTTCAGCATCTGCTGATATCTAGACAACTTGTCAAAGCTGTGACTCTGCATGTGTGGGGGCTCTGGATAGAAACAGAGTTGTGTGTGTGTGTGTGTGTGTGTGTGTTGATGTACTGTATTGCATGTCCCTGTGCATTCCTCCAACAGTGTGGGAACACTGTGTTGCAGACATCTGCTCGGGTTGCTGCAGTACTGCCTGGTGTCAAGTCTCAGAGGTGGCTTGTTTTGCCAACTTGACACGCTCCCAGCATGTTTTTTACTTCCATCTCTTAGCTCAGCACAAAAGAGCAGTGAAATACACACTTTCTTCCTCTTCCTCTCCAATTCTCTCTTTGCATGTCACAATCTCCCCTTTGCCTTTACTCACCTTCCATCAGGCCTTACTATATGCTTGGATAGCTGCCCCTCCTCTTGTTCCAGAATCAACTGTATTTTTTCATGTTCTCCTCCAGGTTCAGCCAAAGGCTCAAAATGTATGTGCACACAGATATATATGTTTTGTTTGCATTACATACTCTGAAGCAGGAATCCACTCACAAAAGAAGATGGTGATGGTGCTGTTACACAGAAGAGCCAAATCATTGTGCACCACGTGGGCATGACGTTAATTTATTGAGTGGTAAGGAAGGAGACAAAAGGATAAGGGTGTGTGTGTGTGTGTGTGTGTGAGAAAGGGGGGGGGGGGCATATTTGTCAATTAGTATGCAAATTCATGCGGGTGCCTCCCTTAGATATCCAATCAGGCTGTCACCTCAGCAGGGGGTGTGATTATGAAGTCCCTATGAAGTGTGGCTCTTAGGCTGCTTCGCTAAATAAGGGAGGGGGTGGCAGACTAGGGACAGGACGACACACTGTTTGGATGACCGTTTATTGTTTGATGCCTTAGATCAGAGATGTTCATGTACGTGTATTCTTCATACGACGACTGATGCTACCTCTGTATACGTGCTTTGAACTTAACCAGTTTAAAGATTTGTCAGGACTTTGATGCCTCTTAAAAGGCCAGAACAAATAAAAGGCGTTATTGTTTATCTCAAGTGTGTTAGCGTGAATACATGTTTCTCATTTCCTGCCTTAACCACTTGCTTAAGCTCCTTATATCTCATATTACTGTGATGTGATATTTTGAGATGGGTAAAAGATGGATAGAAATATGTGGTAAGGACATTTTCAGGTGTGGGGGTATCTTTTTAAAATGAAATTTTTATGAAACCATAAAAAAAAGTAGCTATGGTTTCTGCAGTGCTGCATCTACCTTTGCTGCCACCTTCTCTTTACTGCTTCCTCCTCCTCTCTATTTCTTTCTTTGTCACCATGTGTCACTTTGCCTTGAGTCAGTCGTGGGCATACCTTCATAAGATGTACACACCTCCTGTGTGTGTGTACGTGTGTGTGTCATGGCCGTCACCGCTCACTCTGCCTGTCACAAGGGGAAATGGCTCGTGAGAGATTAAAGCTTTGTCTTGTCATAATGAAAGGTTAGAGCGATGGAGAGATCTGAGTCCAATGAAACGAGAGGGACAAGATAGACAGAGAGAAAGGGGGGGGGGGATAACAGGGGCGGTGGTGGAAAATGAAGATCAGAGGCACTCAAGCATCGCTCCGGTGGAGTCTCAGCGTTTTTCTCCATGAAGTCAATCAGGCGAACGACAGTCTGCCACTGACAAATGTTACCTCTGAGTTCCCTTTCTCTATCTTTTCCCTCTCCTATTGTTAAGCCCATGGATCAAGGGGTAAACACTGGTCTATCTCCACTGGATGGCTGTACAGAAATAGCAATTACAGAAAACAAAACAAAGCCCATTTCTGCACAGAAACACAGCGCTCTCACATGCATTTTTATTGTGCCCTTCAGAAAAAATAAGAAAGTTCTTAGTCTATAACAATAAGATACAAACATTTTATCTTCATCATCTTTAAAAGAGGATCTCACATAGCCAATGTGCAGTGCATTTATGTTATGTTATGTTATGTTATGTTATGTTATGTTATGTTATGTTATGTTATGTTATAAGTTTCTTTGGCATTCCTCTTTATTACACTGTCAAATGGTGATGTGAGGCCTCTAATGATATACCATAGCTCCCCCTAATGGCAAGGAGAAATCAAATCAACCATGAGAGCACTGGCACTTTGCCTCAGCTCAACCAAAACCTGCTATAATGTTGCTGACAGTGGGTTATTGAGGTATTGACGTAGATTTTTAACAAGTGTGAATCAGTGGTACTCACTTGTCAATGTGAAGTTTTTATTCTGAAATAAAGTGTCTGCAAAAGTTGTGGCAGCTATTGTTGATGCAGCAGTAAAGCCTAATATGGATTTTGACACTCTATGGTTACAAAATAGTACAGTTTATGAGTGCAATCATTTATGCTTTTTATGTAAATATATGACAATAAGTGAGCCTTTTATGTAGCTGCCATTCCATCTTTTTACCAATATTGTTTTTTATGACAGTAAGAGAAGGACTTTATCAGCAGATCAACTGTGAATGTATGGCAACAAAAACCACCACAAAGGCAGCCAGCGGCAGCAGCATTCACTAACAAACTCCCATACACAAGCTTTTCAAGTGGCAGGGAGGCAAATGGAAAGGGCTCTTCTTACATGCATCAGATTCATTTTTACCCCAGGGGTGAGACAAGAGTGGCACTTGAGCTAAACACAGGGACATTTGGGATGACCAGAAGGGCACTCTGGCTGATCAGAGGGACATTTGGTCCAACAAGAGGGGCATTTGGACCAAGTGTCAGAGGGATACTTGCGTAGCTGCAGTGTCCCTCTGGTGCAACATTGGGACAGAAATTAAGAACAAAGGAGTCTCAGCAGGGCACAGGCAGATAATGGTTAAATAAAGGTTTCAGAAATAGGACATAACAGTAGCACTCAAAGGAAAGAAAATAACCTTCCCTTCCACTATACTTGCTGCTTTGTGTTCAGAAGTGATTTATGTGGCATTTCTGTGGTGATTACAACATAGTTTTTAGTCAGAACATGTACATGTTGGTCAAGAAAAAAGGTGAGAGACTAAGTTGTGTTAACAGCCTTGAAAGTCAATCGGTGCTTGTTATCTTAAAATATTTTGCTGTCACCTATAAACATATGTATAAGGAAATTTAAGGTCATTGTACTTAAGCTTTTGATCTTGCATTGCAAGTGTTATTCACTGAATGAGGACATCTCCTTCCATCATAGGCTGATGGAGAGGTAATTTACTATTCAAGAACAGTTGAAGGGCAGAACATCATTCATCATCTTTCCTCAGCACCCCGAGGATGATATCCCCCGCAGTGCCTGAGAATAAAACATACACACACACACACACATATGCACGCCTGCACACGCTCATGTAAGCTTGCATATACACAAACTATCAAAGCCCCTTCGGAGATTAGGAGAGGAGGAGGAGGAGATGGATGTGTGCCAGAAAAGCCAGAGAGATACCTCATGTCCCAAAATGCCTTAGGCTCTAAAGCAGGAAGTGAGCACTTCCAGACCTCCCGCTGGATACAGAATCCTATTCGGCTTCTGGGCACATAACATCCAAAACAATGCTCCTGAAACACAAAGGCCACATACAAATATATCTTGGCAACAGAATTACATACTAATCTTTAATTTGACTCCCTTTACGCAGTCCAACCTAATGGAATCAAAGAGCATCATGCAGTTTCAAGATATTTACGTACCATACAAAAGATGTCAAGCAAATCAACCAGCATGAACATATATTTACTTGGGCTGCACATGCAACTCACAGCTGTGAGTCAGTTTAGAGGAGTATTTAAATCTCCTCTCCCCCCAGGTAAACTGTTTGTTTTGGGTGGAGAAAGATGCATTTGACATCTTCTGTCGCTGCCATTACTTCTCCTAGCGTTTTTGTTTTGCTTTTTTTCATTCCCTTTTATAGCTAGAGCAAATTGGCCTTCCCAGCATCAGCTTAGCAACATGGGAACCAAAACAAGCTTATATAATGCATCGGCCACCGCTGCCACCATAGCTAGCTTGAGTGGCTAAAAAGAGAAAAGGCTGCCTGTTGTCTCTTCAACTCTCCTCTGTACTGGCATCACTATTTTACAAGCAAGCAGGCTCATTACAGAACCATATGCTTGGTAATGATGAAAGCTGTGGGTGCATCCCTTGTATGAGCTGGGATGCTTAAATTATTAAATACGCCGCCGAGGCTTGATTCAGATGTGGCAGGCAGCCCAGTTCTCACACACTCACACACACATGGAGAGAGAGAGAGAGAGAGAGAGAGAGAGAGAGAGTAAAGGCGTGGGGAAAAACTTCAAACACCTTTCCTGTGCATTTAGTGCAATGAACAATGCCTTAATTGAGATTGGCTAATTACCCAATTTCAAGATAATTAATATGATCCTAATTAGCATATGTAAATGGGACGTTGCATAATTGAGAATCCCTGTTTTGAATTAGATGGCTCTAAAGTGAACCTGCACGTGAAAAGGTACAAAGCAGCTATTAAGAGTTTGATGCCACATTAAAAACAGGCCATCATTCAACATGCGTCGTTGAAACGCTCAGCATCACGCAGATGTTCAGAAACATTATGGGATGTTGTTGATTATTGCTGATATGTTTTTGGGACATCGCTAATTGGAAGTCATTACCTACTTATCACTTTTGTGCCACTACTTAAGCAGAAATGAAAACAATCTTGGTGCTGCATTTGCTGTTCGTGTACAAAAGGCAAGCAATGGTGATGTGCACATTCAGCATTCAGCTCATCTGTGTCCTTGGAGCTTTGTCAGCAAAAGTGTTTCTACAGCCAAGACGCTCTCGATAAGATGGTATAGTTATTATTATGGAAAATGCATATTTGGCTGTGTGGGTTGCTAGTCAATTAATGCGAATGCTGCAGTTATAGCGTACATCCTTGGCATTGTCTGCACCTGTGTGATTCAATGACTAGTTGCCTCATTGTGCCAGCTAATAAAGGACTATTACAATTGAAAAAGAGAGACATTTTTAAACACGTCTCTCTGCCAAAGCTTGAAATCCAATAATGCAAAACACAAACTCTTATTTTGATAAAACATACACTAATTTCATGTTTTTAGCATATAATCGCATTAAAGTCCAAAATGTAATTTTATTACATTAAAAGTCCTTTTCTGCAGTTTTCATGTACAGCCCATGCGCAGCAAAGAAATATTGCACATTCTGACACAATATTGTCTCCCAACCCAGTTTGTGCCTGATGCTGCCTAACAATGGGTTGTCTGACCCCTCAGTGGTGGAATGACATGTCCTCAGTGTGAGCTAATATTGATCTGGTAGCAAGTGGCAGTTGACTGAGCGGGCCTGGAGGGCAGCAGTAATGGGAAGGCCAGGGGGCGTGAGGGGGCAACCGAGCACCTGGCTTACCCAGCTGGTAGAGAGGCTCCTCCGGCACACTGAGGACCCTGGCTGGCTGACACCCACGCTGTGCCACACACACACACACACATACACACACAAATAATTCTCTTTTCTACCATCGCTCTTTCTCGCTCTCAGTCACTCATACACTCCAGGCCCTGTTCAGACTTGTGGCATCAGTGCTGTCAGGACACAGGCCTCCACGTTGGATTCAATCAGCAGTATTGTCAGTCAATGGCACACACACTAGCATACACACACAGGTCGCCACTGCTTTCCGCCTTGGCAGAAGGGGAGCATGTTGTCCTTCCAGTGTGATTTCCTCTTCTCTCCCGCCTGCCATCTCTGTTCCCTCGGCCCTGTCAGCTTTGCCCCCTCTCCTTGTCAGCAGCCATATGGCTACCCCACCCGCTCCACCCCTCTATGTCATCTCCTAGACTCCTTCCCCATGCCTCATCCCCCTGTTGGAGCTTCACTGACAGCTCTAAATGCACCACTCTCCCTCAGGATCACTGGACATACAACACAAGTACAAGACAGTTACTTTCAATTCATTCACGTTTACAGATGATCCAGATACCCACATGCTGATGATTCCTTTCTTCAGTCTCCTTTGGCTAAACATAGTCTGTGTAATGAAACCTTGTGTTATTGGTATTTCCAAATATCATTAATAAAGCACACTTGTTGCAAGATGAACAAAACCTGCCCAGACTGCATTATGTCTTTGTCTTTAACAGGTCACTGGATCCTAACCCCAGAGGAGAAAAGCCTCACTCTTACTAACAACAAATATGTTTGATGGCTGATTTTGTATTGTAACATTGTGTAATGTAGATGAGCCAAGCAAGGAGCAGAACAATTCAAACAACTTCTTAAGCTTAACATTAAAATAAAAAGACTTTCTGGGTTAATGTAATAGATTTAGGTTTGAGCGTTTGATCACAATGGATGAATTTGTTAATGATGGATGATGAATATTGTAAGTGTATTTTTTGTTGATCAGACATGTCCATTTCCAATTTGTTCCCTGTCTCCCTTTCTCCTTCTGTCTCTCACGCTCTCTTCACACTACTGTAGTCTGGAACTATCATCAATCTGAGGCCCTGCGGGGACAAATGTTAATGTGGGTGTGTGTGCCCCCATGAGAGTGTGTGCATGTGCCTTTGTGTGATGGGAAGCAGAAAGTGATGGAACACCATGGCCCATACTGTAATAAAGAGTGTGTGATGGGGGCCCCAGACCTCTCCGGTCACAAAGACATTAGGAAAGAGAGAGAGAGAGATACAGACGGAGAGCAGAAGAGACTGCCACCATCACTGGTCGACAAATCTGCCGTCAAGACCAGGGGTTGTAAAATGATGATGGCTAAAAGCTAATGTCAGACGTGATGTGGAGCTGTCATCTGCTATTAGAGAGGATTATTGCCACTGTGTTGACTTGAAGACGTACAGGGACAAAGTAAGGGTGAGCAGAGCAATGGTGAAAGAGACTCACAAGAGAGTGCAACAGATTGCTTTCAATGGAAAAAACATCTTATTGACAAGAGACTCAAAACAGTCAGATTGGAGAGCAAACGATATTTTGAATGGCTGAATATCCTTTAGACATTCAAAATGTCTGACACCATGAAGAAGATCCATGCAGCACAAGAGGTGACAGGCTGTAGACTGCAGCACATAGACTTTAAACTGCATGGCTCAACACTTGTAGCTGAAGGCGTCACGCTCTTAATAACTGTCATAGTATATCAGCCCAAGACCGACTGATCGCTGGTAAGAAGATCCTTAAGTCCTAAAGGCCTCAGAACTAGTCCCAGAACACAGTCATTTTAATCCCTTAAAGCACGGAAATAATCAGGCTAGAAAAGATTTTATCTGATGCAACAAAGATAATCATCAAAAAAAACTTTTCATGTTTGTGGAGTGAAAGTTTTGCAGCATGTCCTCTCCTGGATGTTTTATCAATGTGTATATATACACATATCAACAGATTTTTACGGCTCACCTCAAATTTAAAAGCCATCCCTAATAGCACAACAACCCCAACAACATGAGTTTTCCATTCATAGATAGCCTTATTTTGTTGTGTATCAATTTGTGATTTGCAGTGCATTCTGGGGGTTATTTTGTGATGTGAAGTGTTTTTCGCTATTTTTCAGGTACTTTCCCACAATCTGTCCACTTTTATCTCAGAAAGTAATTTCCTGTATTTTCCAGAATGCCTATTGAAACACTAAGAGCCAAAGAATTTTTAAAAAATCAGCACCAAACAACAAAGTGAATACACAAATGCAAGATACAGCCAAAAAAGTTTTTTTAACCTGCTAAAGGAGAAGTTTGACATTTTGAGAAAAATGTGCTTCTTTGGCTCCTCACTGAAAATTTGATTTGAAAATTGATACCACTATTATGATGGAAGATAAATCTACCAACAACCAGTTAGCTTAGCTTAGCCTAAAGGCTGGAAGTAGCTTTAACGTCAATGAATGGCCAGTGGGGCTGTTATAAAATGTCCAGACTAACACAACAAATACCACAGTTTTACACATGAATGTTGGACAAAGATTTATGAAATGACATACAGAGCATCTGTATAATATCCACATTTAATGGAACAGTGCAGCTGTAAAAAACATGGATTCTTGGGGTTGAATAATTCACTGAATGTATACATCATACAATAAATAAGTGGATACAGAATGTATATGTAATATATATCTGGAATAAGATTTTAAACCTTGAGGCTACTTAGGGTGAAATTAAAGGGGAACACTGTATGTTAAAGGGAGTGCTAACTGATTTACATATATTAGATGGGTTACGTGAATCTTCTTCGGTTTCATCAAGGATGCAGAATTGTACAAGGGAAGCCAATTACACTCTCTGATTTAAAGAATCCATCATCCCTGAAACAGTCTTTAATGTAGCCAGATAGCTTCATCCATTGTGGTGAAAACCCTACAAAGAACAAGTTTTAATTGAATCCAGTTCAGTGTCCTGTTGATTCCATTAAAGCTGCCAGCGAAGCACTTTTCTTCCTCCATGACCAGCTGGCTGTCCATCATTATCACCCACCACATTCCAGTACCAGCTAATACATAAAAATGACAGTAAATCTACCAAAGGAGCACAGGAGTCATAAAGTGAATCGGCTCCTTTATGCTTACTGTGCTTAAGGGGTCCAGGGCCAAAGGCAGTTTGCGGGCACTAAATCTGAGAGGGTGCTGAAGGGACGTGAAGGAAGGGGGCATCAATCACAATAGTGTACACATGTGTAAATGTATACACACAACACACACCCATTTGGGAGGGAAGTGGGAATCTTAATACACAGGTTGTTAGATTAATGATTATTAAAAATGGCAGCTGTCCGTTAAGACAGTTGACCCAACAGTCTACACCCATAACTAGTGTGGGGTCACTAGGACATACAGATACAAGCAGCAAACTGTCATCTGTCAAATCACATTTGACTATTATTCCCCAATCCTTCAGACACACACACACACACTCAATCATGATGTCGACACATGCAACTTGGTGTGTGTGGACAGAGAGGACCTCACCCACCCACCATGAGTGTTTCTGATAGTTATGTTAATGGTTCACATATGGGCAAGACAAATGAACTTTGCAGTGACAAAAACAACCAATAAGTTACTCACAGATGATAACGTGGGTATGGGGAGTCATCATGGGTGATTACATGTCTGTCACTGTTGGCGTTCTAGTTTCTTTGATTTAATCACTTTTGCTGAGCGGATGTTAAATAGTTTGTTTAGTGGGAAATTAATCTGAAAACTATGAAAACTGTAAGGACTAGCTGTAAGTAAAAAAGTGATGGAGTCCATCTCTTTTTTTCTTTTTTTTTTACTAATAAAGTTGCTGATGCCATTCACATTAATTAAAGCAGGGTAGGACATTCCTTGTATACCTGGTTCTTCCATTTCCTGCATGAACTCATAAATGTCAGTGTGAAATTATGCAATAGATTCTGTTAAAAACATAGTAGATATAATGTCCAGCCTGAGAGGTTTCAATATTTTACTACATCAGCGTGTGCACAAACAGAGTGGGGATGGAAAAGTAATCCTTCAACCTGCTGTAGGAGCCACATCTGAATAATGTTCCCCATATAGTGGGCTATAAAAATCAGTGGCTATATTCTAACTGTGCATTTACATGATTTATGCATTATTACTTTTTTAATGCATCCTGCTGGCCACTGCTCTATAGCTGGCCACACATTGTGGATTGTTGTATTATCCTATCTATTTATTGGTATGGGAAAATGCAAACTATGCATTGCAATACTGTGTAAAAAAAATCTACTACCACGTAATATGTTTCAGTCTCATGTATGACCTAACAAAGCAATAAAAACCGTACCCCTAATGTGCCTTTACTGTTGGTTTTGTGCACTAAACATAGCATAATCATTAATTACTAATGAATTCTACAGGACTTTACTAAGTCTTGCTTCAAAACATTTGCATACAGCAAGGTATGCATTGCAGCAGACTTTCATAGTCTCGCTTTCTCTTGCGTAGCTGTGGGTTCCTTGAAGCTCATTAAGTGGAACAATAGCCAAGCTGGCAAATACAACAAATGACTATAGGGTTTGCTGTGGAACAATTACATATTTTAAAGCAACGTGCCCTTTGTAAAGCAACACAAAGACCCTCTCCTGTATCTCATTTGAACTTGAAAGAGCACACACTATCAAAGCCTGTTGTGCACACAGAGAAATCGACGACAGCTGAATTGGGTAAGCAATGATATTTGAAGTGTACTTGAAGAAACATGTCTGAACTAGTTTGGTTTTCTTATAAGGTGATTAAGGTAGCCATATGCCTCCACCGCTTGGGGGAGGAAATAGATTTTTTTTTTTTTTTTTTTACGCAGTCATCAGAAAAAGCCCTCCTATTCAAGCAAACTTGAATCTACAGAGCTCCATCAAAGGCTTCACTTGAAGCAAGGCCTTAGGCTTTTGGGTTTCATGATATCTAGCACTTTTTCCACCTGAGATATAAGTCCGCTAAAGATTGTTTTGTATCACATCTCACTAGCTTTGAATTATACATCACTGTCCTGGTGGCCAAAGGGTCCAATTCTGTCTTTGAGACTTATATCATTAAACAATAGCTCAGAGATAGAATAAAAAGGGTTGAATGAGAAATAAAGAGGCAGACTGCAGAGAGAAGGTCTCCCCCGCCTTTTGTCCTTAGTGTGACTGCATTTGTCCTTTTATCCTGCTCTGGCTATGAGGGAGTGATGTTCCCTGTAGACAGCTGATACTGACCTTGTACATGGAAATCAGACCTGGAGAGAGAGAGTACAGAGTGTGCAGGTGAGAGCAACAGAGACAGTGACAGAGGGAGGGAATAAGTGTGTGTGTTTGTGTGTGTGTGCAGATGTGTACAGTACATGTCTCTGCCTGTTTGCCTGTCCTGTCAGTGACAAGTGTCTGGTGTGACTGCACCTCTGCGTATATGTGTGCATGGGCAGATGAGTGTGATGGGTGCTTGCCACATTTGTGTGTANTATAAACTAATTTGCATATGAATAATGCATAGCCTAAGCATGAAGTCTGGTGTGACCTTGTGGAATAATTCCAGCATGAACTCTCAGTTACATTGAGACAAATTAGTATATTACACACACATATGCAAGCCCTGTGTTTAATCACAGCCAACACAAATAAGTCAGTTTTTCCAGTGTACACCAAAACACTGTGTCACACATAAAGAAGCTACTAACAGACACCACTACTTTGATGCACTGACACACCGGATCCAGACTATTGTCAGGTTAACAATAAACATTTTGGCCTCTGCACCTCAGCCACTCGTTCCCACAGTGACTGTTCATCCTGCTTTTTGAACTTCTTAAAAAAAAAGGCAGGGAGCCCGCAGTGAGAGAGGAAACCTGTTCCTGTGCCTGCTTGACAGCATGACAAACACACTTGCTCACAGAGACACACGCACATCAATCAGCTGGTGAGTCACCTTATTCGTAGGACGACCACTGCACAAAGAAAGAATGCAAGGCCTAAAAATAACAGCCATCATTTCTATGGACTCTGCAGCTCGTCCATGTTTGGACGGCCTACAGAGACAGGTTCACATGACCTTTCTGAGTCAAGCTGAGCCGAGCTACTGTGACCTGGTTAAGTGTGTAACCTAGTGTGGAAGGAAATGTGAAAAGGAACAGTTTGGAACGACATGCTTCTGTTTGGCAGGACAGGGACTGTACAAAAGAAGGGTGATAGTGTGTACACACACACACACAGGCCAGCTGGTGCTCTGTGTTTTAGTGAACGCTCAGTTTGCCTTCACTGCTGCCACTGTGCTTGTTTAATATAAAGCGGTGGAAAGACGAAAAAAGAGAACTCTTGCGCAACAAGCACATGGTCACGCGTATGTACACACCCTGACAAACACATAAACACGCACATTTAATTACCTCATAGCTACACTTCATCTCAACACTCATCACAGGAGTGTTTGTTGAACTGACTGTATACTGTACTTCACCCTTCAATTTCTAATACATCCTTAAGTAATAGTCCATAGTTCACTGATTATAGATTTTCAGGAATATTGCACAATTTTCACACAGACTGCATTTCTTTCATTTGTGAAACAAGGCACTGCTGTATTAGCATACATGTATATATGTAGTGTATACATGTAGTTTTAACTTAAGATCTGTCCCTGGGAGCCCAGCAGCTATGGTGCTGTTTACAGAGCTGTGCTGGCATTGGCTATTTTATGTGAATGCTTATAGCCCAGCACCAGTAAGGCTTTATGGGGGTGAGTCATATCCACATAACAAACAGGCTCTGCATGGGAAAATATCACTGTGATGTTAAAGCTAGTGTTAAGGTTTATACACTGGAGTAGTTGGAATACTTTACACTTGAGGCCTGACAGATGGACAGCAAACAGTTCAGGAGAGACTGTTGCAATGGGTAATAAATGGCAATAAGAGGTGAACATTAAGGAACAACAGCGTTTTAAAGATTGTTAATTATTGTCTAAAACATGTGCATGCTTGAGGAGGCATGTGGTCACGATGGTTTCTTCACACAAAATGCTGGGGCTCAGGGCGAGTTTATAAATTCATGACTCCTTGAAATAAAATAAATAACATAATGGTTGAACCATATGCTCAGGCAGTCCTGTTTGAAAGGTAATACAGCAGGCAGTTTCATCAGAGCCGAGCTGGAGCTGGAGCCGGTGCCGTTACAGGATTGCTCAATGGTTGTGTCACCAGGAGGCTGGACTGGTCGGGCGGAGTGTTTGAGCTCAGAGCTCAACATCACCGGAGCTCACTCACTCTCTGCCTCTCTGAGTGTGAGGCGGTCTCTTCCTCTCTCCCCCTCTCTGTCTGCCTTTCTCTGTCTCTCTCCCCCCTCTCAGTCTGGTCTCTGGGGGATCGGGATTTTCTCACCAAAAGTACACAGACCTCAGAGCCGCGGGCACTCGCTCTCTGAAAGGACGTGGATTGGATTATTACCAAAAGCGCACGCCGTCACTGAATCCGCTGAAGTTTTATCTATCTCACAGCAATAATGAGTCTCAGACGGAGAAATGAAGCGCACTGTTTGTAGCTTATTGTAACAGTCGAAGGACACATCCGAAAGAGCTCTCGTCTGTTGCTTTCATGGTGAATCGGTCTATCAGGATGAACTTGCAGTGGGGCAGCCCGACACCCTGCATCCGCGCCGCGAGAGTCGCGCACAAGCGGCTGGACTCAGACGACCAGCCGCCGGCGAAATGCGCCAGGCTGAGTGCCGAGGCGGGGGACACGCAGGGACTCCTCGGCACCTCTCCCGGCTCCCCGGCCAGCCCTGTCCCAAGCCCTCCCCCGGGGGCCCATCAGGGACCGTCCAGGATAGGACCGTTTCTGCTTCTGCCTCTGGCGGACCGGGAGAGCATGCACAGCGCGATGAACACCGACACTGGCGATGAGCTACTGTGCAAGGTATGCGCAATCCAGTCGTTGTGCAATTTCTTTGAATGAATGGTGTTTCAAGACATGGCGTTGCTCAAGCCTGTCTGACATGTCATGAGTATTCAGTCGACTTTTTCAACAAAATGTCATCCTCACGCGAAATGTGTCACACTTTGCATAACAGCCGGAGTGTTGCTTCATTGTTTGAAATCCTGGGCCATATATGGGTCCATGATTATTTCAGAAGCTGTTTACAAATACAGGGCAGCTCCGTGCAGCCTGTGCTGTGGACAGACACAGCCGTGCCTGGCCGGGTCCATCCAGCCTTGGCACCGTGTGGCTCCACTGTCAACTCGGCTCATTTGCATACATGTCACTGCAATACGCCAAGCCGTGACACAAAAATGCAAACATGTGAGGCAAATAATAGCTATCGTGATAAGTATCTGGTCCGATAACGATAAAGCCCTCCGCTGTTCCAGATCCATGTGTTTATTTTGCATGTGAGACCTGCAGGCGTTGGGCTTTGTTGAATAATAAAGTTAAAGGCTTTGATGATTCATTTGTCACGCTGGTGCAAAAGCAATGTATTGAGCTGGAATCAAAGCGTATCCTGAGCCTGTTTTTAACTGGCTGCCAAATTTGCATGGTTGTTTCCTCAGATTATCATTAAGAACAAACTGACCCATTGCCGCCCCCCCCTTTCCCTATCTTCCTAATTTCCATCCTGCAACCCCATCCTCCCTCTCCTTCTACTCCAATCTCTCTCCCAGGTCTTTGATATGGGGGTATACCAGGAAAAGATCCGAGCCTACGGGATCCTGCCTGCTCACAGGAATGTGGCCAGCATCAGGGACATCATTCTTGGCGAATGCAAGGCCTACGTGTTCCTGGACAAAGACTTTGGGGACATGCACACCTTGGTGAAGAGCTGCCGCAGGCTGGATGAGGAGCACGCCTGCAGGCTCTTCCGCCAGGTGGTTCTGGCTGTGGCGCACTGTCACCAGGCTGGGATTGTGCTGGGCGACCTCAAACTGCGCAAGTTTGTCTTCACCGATGAGAAAAGGTGAGATGACTATAACATGGCCCCACAGTGCTCAGTTTCAGGCATCACCCAGAACACTCACCTGGTTGAACCATCCACTTGTTCAGCATCACAGTCCTTTAAGGCGCTTCTCATCCGGCCTGCATAGTATCAAGAAACTTTATTCATATGCGCTCAGGCTTAAATGCACGGAGTGTGGTGAGACATGCCAGCAAAGGCTCTGAGCAAACATGGCAGCAGCTGATACACACAGGCCATGTGTGCAGATATCGATGTGGGTACAGATAGAGTAGGAGGTTCTGTACTTGTGGAGGCAGACTGCATAGCTTCCCAGATTTTCGCCCTCTCTGTCTGTCTTCCTTTCTCACTCTTGATGTGTCTCTTTGTATCTGAGTTGTGTGTTTGTTTTGAATGCCTGTGTGTGTGTGTGTGTGTGCATGTGTGAATGTAGTGGGTGGTTGTTTGGCAGAGCTGCTAGACGAGGCTGGTGAATGAGACAATCATCTCCTTCTGTGGTCTGTATCTTAGAATATATTTATTACTTTTATTACTCATTATTTATTAATAAATACCATCATAACTGTGCTGTGGAAATAACGGATGCTCCCAACAAGGATTCATTCACATACACTTTCATCCATGAGGGAGTAGTTGAAAGCGCTATACTTTAAACTCGCTCCCACACACACACACACTCTTAATGTCTGCCTCTATGTTCAGGAAGACACAAAATCCTTGCTTACAAAACTATTTGTCGCCTCTTTGCCCTTGCGTCACTCTCTTTCCTGTAAGTGCCGGCTAAACCCACACAACCCCTCCGGCCCCCTCCGGGTTTCCAAAGGCCCTTTTTCATGGAGACTTTTCAACAGTAACATTCTCCAGCTATGACCTCTGGGCTTTCAGGGTCACACTGGATGAATGAGTCCAGACAGCCAGCGAGAGAAGTTGAAGTTGGTTGTGCCTCTCTGATAGCTATATGGCTGCAGAGCGATGAGTCACAGTGTATACGCGCAGAGGGGAAGAGGAGAGGCTGGGAGGGGGGGCTGCATAGCTCATTTTCTTTCCTTGTGTGTGTGTCCATACATGCAGTTTTGTATGTGTGCTGATTAAACATTCAGAGCTGTAAAGCTGGGGTCCACTGCAACCTCAAATGCTTGTAATTCACCATTTTGTTATCTAGGTGACGGCATGGCAACTTTAATGCCGGTGGCCTGACCCACAAGACCCATTTGACCCTGGAGTTGTGCGATGACATCTTCTTTTTTTGACTTCTCTTTACTCTTTGGCCATAGCGCCACTAAAAGAGATCCCACTGTGATACAGCTGCAGATTCTGATGATACAATTAAATGGCTGTGTGACATCATGGAATTTGGTTTTACTCTTTCCAGAAAATCAGTTTAGTGCACCCTGAGACTGGTTCATCCGTCCAATCACAGGCTGACTTTTTGACTCATATCAACATAATACCATGAGTCTCTTTGAAATGCTGCAATTCTGCATGACCTCATTTATTCCGTCACACATTCTTCCAAATTCACAATCAGGCATCTTTCAAATCCCAACAATCACACCGTGATGCAATGTCCTGGTCAACAATGCAGCACTCAAGCCAGAAACAGAAAAAGTCACAACAATTTGACAAATGCTGTCTCCATTCACATACACACACACACACACACACACACACACACACACACACACACACACAAGCACACACACACACGGTGCAGTCGAAAAAGCCAGTTTAGGGAAGGTGACTAGCACTGTGAAGCATGCAGAGCTTCAGTGCTGGGCCAGCCTTCCCGTGCGTCACTGATGTGGCAACAGCCATTTGAGGGTAATTATGGGATGGCTGGCGCCGCAAGTGTGGGACCCAGGTGCAGATAGCCTCGGCTCGAGAAAGAGAGAGAGAGGGGAGGAGAGAAGATATGTACTCTCAACAGAGGGATGAGTCATTCTCTCCACCCCTCTAACTCTCTCTGTTCTGTTTCCTTTTCTGTCTCCATCTCTCTTTCTCTTCTGCTGACTTATCTCCACTATCATGGTGTTTAAATATCAGCTGCTTTCTATCTTGGTCCTTCTGGCTGTCAATCTTTTTGTCCTCTCTCTGGCTGTCTGTTTGTCTCTCCGGCCACTCTGTCTTGACGACTGAAGTGTCTCACAGAGTCGACCCTTCTGAATGTGAGATAAAGCAGTGCACTTCTTATGTGTGCTTGACTTGATAAAAACCTCAATCTATATGGCAGTCTTGCGAGCAAATCTCCAGACACTCACATTCAGTTTTAATTAAATATATTGCACGTCTGTTGCTGTAGAAAATTAATCACTCTTGGAATAACTTGGGGATGTTTTTCTTTGTCCCATTAATCATTTTGCAAGAGCGTTTCAGTGGTAAATGTCTCATTTTACAAATACACTTTCACAATCTTAATTGCTCAACTCAACTAAATGCACGTCATGTCATTAACATGGCTAAAAATAGCATTGTGTGAGTACGGGGGGGGCTTCTCGAGTTGTATATTTATATGTGTGTTTATCTGAGCATGTGTGCACCAGGAAGTCATTGGGAATTTGCTTAGGCAGCTCTGCTTCTCAAACAGGGCTCACTGTTGTGCACTTAGGTCATATTAAGTTCACTGGTGTGTGTGTGTGAGAGAGAGAGTGTGTGTGTCCATCTGTCTGTCTTCTGTGCAGCTTGAGGACAAAGGATGGATGATTGTTTTTCCATGATGCAATCAGTGACTTACATTTAACAGATCTCTGAAATGTTTGACAGTGTTAAACAAAGTCACACACACACACACAGAGACACACACAGAGTGTTGTACTAGATCAAAGAAGGACTTTAAAAGTTGTCATGCATGGGAACTAACATCATTTCTAATAAAAGCATGAGATTCACCAAAAATATTCTACTTCCGGGTGAATGGGGTTGTGAACAATATGCTCCTAGGTTTCAACACAACATGATAAGTTGCTTGCTGAACAAGATAACAGATGATGTCATTGCTAAGGCATCAGCATATGTCCCAATTTACAGCCCTAAACTAACGTACTCACTAGAAGCTGCAGTTGTGTCAGATCTGGTCTGAGGCTGTTGTAAGTGGACATAAAGCTAATAAAGGACAGAAGAAAGGAATCCCCTATGTACTAATCAAAAAACTGCCAATATTTTCTGTGCTCTTAAAGGTCATGCCAAATGTTCTGACCTTATTTTGACTTTTTCTTTGCAGGACTCAGGTGAGACTAGAAAGCCTTGAGGACTGTCGCGTCCTGGAAGACCCAAACAATGACTCCATGTCAGATACCCACGGCTGCCCTGCCTACGTCAGCCCAGAGATCCTCAGCGGCTCCGCACCTTACTCCGGCAAGATGGCTGACATGTGGAGCCTGGGGGTCATGCTGTACACCATGCTGGTTGGCCGTTACCCATTCCATGACCCGGACCCAGCCACGCTGTTTTCCAAAATCCGCAGAGGCCAGTGCTGTTTGCCAGAGGGCTTGTCGCCCAAGGCCAAGTGTCTGCTCCAGAGCCTGCTGAGGAAAGAACCCTGGGAGAGACTCACGGCGGCTGAGCTGCTCGCTCACCCATGGTTCCACCAGCCGTTGACGTCGCAGGAAGCAGCGCTGGGTGAACAGGAAGTGAACTCGGCAGAACAGATGGTGCCATCCTTTGACGTGGAAGAGGACGATAATCTGTTCTGCTGACGGACTTGATTCAGCTAAAACTGACTGAGGGACCAAAACAAAAATTGCCATGAGGGATTCATTGTTTTTTTTACATTGGCACTTTTTAGAAACTCATTTGTCTACTGTTGTGTGTACATACACCCTCAAGCTTTCTACAAAAACTTACTGTACTGTATTTTGTTGTCGTATATGTTTTACTTGCTAAGGGCATTGCTCACAATGATCATTCATTGTGTTTCTGTATGTGTGTTTTTGAAATTATTTGGTGCTAAAAGAAACAAGGACTCAAAACTTGCCAGATTATGTTAACAAAATAATCTCTGCAGGCTGCTTTGAGTGAATCAGAGAAATAAATCTCGTGGCAAACAGTAGTCACCAATGCTTGCTCTCAGCCTGGACTCATAAGGCTTCAGAAAGCATTAGATGACTCCTGAACGGGAGGCGAGGAGACCAGGATGTTGTTCCTCTCACTCTCCAACCAGGCTTGAGGCTTCACCGGCTGACTCACAGGCTCAAAGAGGACCTCGCGCAAGCTCAACGTCTCGCAGCAGGCAGTGACATAGAGTGAGAAAGATGCTTAGCAGAGGCCTGATGTGTCACACTCAGCGGGACGATCTGAAGGTGTCACACTGCCAATCTGGCAACGTCTCAGCAGAGCGTTTACAAATCTCACACCATGCGTAGAAGGTTGAGAAAGGCAGTGTGTTACTGGTGTAAGACTCACAGAAAAGTGGGACTAGTTTGTCACACACACACTCAAAAATCAGCAGTGGCATTAGGCCAGTTAAAATTAAATCATTATCATTTTTAAAAGCATGCCCAAAGCTGAATATTTTATATAAAAGTTGTTTCCAAACAGGAAATGCCTATTAACAAGCTTGCAAAACCTCCTCTGAAATGTTGTGTGTGCAATTAGCCACACTTAAACCTGACACTAATGCTTCTGGTTTATAAATCAGTCACCTGCCTTAGGAGATATAGAGATAGGAGTTTAAGCTATTTGTTCAGCCTGAAGGCATGCAACAGCAGATAAAATACAGAGAACTCAAATGGTACTTCCCACCGGTGCAATATGCATTTTCTTTCTGTCTAACAATACTTGTATTTTTTTAAGAGATGTTGTCAAATATCCAGTCAAGGAAAGAAAAAACACAATACAGGAAAAATGAAGACTTTCTCAGTTGAGCAGTTTAACCTGTTCTGTTCATTTATGATGGAACATTATGTCAAGCTGTGTTGCTTTAACAAAAGTTGAGCTGTGCTGAGTGTTGTGCCCGTATCACTGTGTTTCATAAACTGAATGGCTCTGAATCAGTCACAGTCAGGCGATGTTTGATGTTGGTTGTCTGATGATGACTCAACACTTGAGCGTGTCTGTAGAGAATGGTCCTGACCTTGGCTGGAAGAATCTGTTCTGACTGTTTCACCTCTTTAATGGTACTTTTTCCCCTTCCCTTGCCGTTGAAAGCTGTGGATCCATGGAGACTCGTCATCATAGTTAGTGACATGATGTACCACTTTCTAGAAGATCTTTTATCGTGGATTTTGACAGGCAGGTGCAGTGTTTTAATGACGTTTAGCCTCACTGGCTACTGTAGGGCTGCAGATAGCTATTTTTTCCTGCAACAATCATTTTGACAATGGTACTAAATCTGGCATATCTGAGAAGCGCTGTGCATTTGATGTTTGGGTCAATGTATGTTTTCTCTCATCTGCTTAGATGGGAACAGATTTCTGACAATCTGGGTTGTTCCTTGCAGAGAAGTAATTTAAGAAATTTATGATTTTGCTCAGTACATACATGTAGAGTGAGTCACACGTTGATGTGACATGTAGAGTAAACTGACACGGGTGCACAAATTTATTATTGCACTGTGAATTATGTATTTGTGACACAACCTTGAGGCTTTTATTGCTCCAGACAGGTTACACACAAGAGTTATATTCATTGTAAAAAAAAAGATGTAAATATGTATATTTGAAATATGTGTGGAGATGTTGAATAAAGATCACATTTTTTCATATTCAGACAGATTTTTTCTTCCATTACTGCTGCTTGTCCTGTCACACACGCACCTCTGCAAACACCTGCACATTACATTACACAGCACGACCACATGCCTCAAAGGTTTCCTTGCAACAACTCTCCCCACACAGCCCTTCATCACTGAGTGAACTGATACATTTTTTCATTTTCTTCAGCACTTTCAATTTCATCCTGGCAAGGCAGAAAAACTCTCCCTCTCTCCATCTCTGCCTCTAACTGCTTACTCTTCTCTGACCTTTGCGTAATGTAACATTTAACTCCTCAAACACACAAATGTCAATAATGGGTCAGGGTCTTTTCCTGGAATACACAAGAAGGAGTATACTTTTTTCTTGAGGTCAACTCATCAAACACAGAACCGCGATTTAAACTCACATAATACGTATGTTCTTTTATATCTAATCCACTATTTCTTGTGAATCACTGTTTGACCTATGAGAGCTTGGCATGTCTCCACTCTCTGTGTGTTATGACTATCCTAGGCATAGCTGGCCAGGGCTTGCGTAAGCATTGTGTGTGCATGTACATGCGCATACCTGCCTGCATGTCTACATTTGTGTGTGTGTGTGTGTGTGAGAGAGAGAGAGAGAGAGAGAGAGAGAGAGAGAGAGAGAGAGCACAAGAGTCAGATTAGGTATCAACAGGGTAGCTGGAGTGCCTCAGCTGCTGGGAATCTGCCAAACCGATGATTGCCTAACACGTCAGAGTTGTGCTCCTCCAGGGACAACAACAGGGCCCAGAGAAAGTAGACTAATAATGGGTCAAGTAATGGATATCTGGAGAAATGTGCATGTGGGAAAGGTTGTGTTTGAGAAGGG
The DNA here is from genome assembly GCA_038496675.1 of Rachycentron canadum. Lineage (NCBI taxonomy): Eukaryota > Metazoa > Chordata > Actinopteri > Carangiformes > Rachycentridae > Rachycentron > Rachycentron canadum. The sequence goes on along the minus strand of CM076663.1, from coordinate 11,676,048 downwards.
AGTTTGGTTGTGGGAATTTGTGTGAGCAAGTTTGTCATGAAGTTATGAGACTTAATGTTAAAGAAATATTCTAGTATTTTGCCAGCAGTTAAAGGATCAGTCTCATGTCTGTACATCCAGTATGAAGCAGCAGACAGCGGAGAGTTTCACTTAGCTTGGCTAGCTTTAAAAACTGGTAATGAGGAAACACCTAGCCCAAAGGTACCAAAATGTGCCAAACAACACATTTGAAATATCAAACTCATAACATTACAGAAAACCACACTGCCTTGTATTTACACATTGGTTTTTACAAAGGATCAAACAAATAAGATGAACAGTTTTAATTAGTGAGCTTTTTGACAGACCTACACTAGCTATTTCCCTATTTTCAGCTCTTGTGCTAAGCTAAACTAACTGTCTGCTGCCAATAGCTTCATATTTATCATAGAAAAGTGACAGTGATATCAATCTTCTGATCTTGTTCTCATAAAATGTCAAATAAGGGTTAAATTAGCTTGAAATAATGGTTAAAAACCAGCATAAGTGTTTTGTGGTTTGGGAGTAAAAAAGAGGTGTTAAGAAATGGACTCTGATACATTGTGTGGCTGTGTGAGCTCATCCTGTCCCTTGGCCACAAGTGTAAACTTTATCCTTCCTTGTGTCCGGGACCATTAAAGTTTCCCAGCCATGTGAAGCCTTTAAATAACAGACTTCACATACTTCCTCATGACAAATTGATTGCCGCACACACAGATGTGTCATCTGATCTTTTCTTGAGCCTCTGCAAACACCTTTGATTAAACTGAAATAACACAGCAGGTAATAGTAATAATAAAGTAGTCATATATTGTTGAAGATTTTCAACATTTCTGATAAAAACGAATTGGTTATTTAAAAAAAGCGTAACCTCAGGTTTCATACATACACCACACAAGGAAGTGAAGAAGCAGATCTGAAATTCAACGGTAAAGCACCTGCTTCAATCTCCACTCTGAGATGATGTTAGGTATTGTGCTTATTCCTGGAACTCACTGGCACAGTCAAGCACTCCACTGATGCAATGGAAACAGCCTCCCCTGTTTAAATGACTCCGAGACCTGATTTATTTCATAATAAAAATCCCTGGAGGAATCGGAGGCAGGTTGTGCAGATCATAGTTCAGCGAGGAGACCGAAAGCTTGTAATAATGCTGGTATTTTTCAACTGTCATTTTAAATCACAATGGCATACCTGGAATTCATTTGAATTAAGGCAAGTTGTGATCTCTGCTGCAATCTTGTGGAGACAGAGCAAACTGCAACTTTGTGTCAGATAATCTGTTGTACTCAAATACTTCTTGTATTTTACAATATGGCACTGCTTATTTTGATTTTGTAAAAGAATAATAATAATAAGACATATGAGGATAACAACTTGTCAACAATTCCAGATCGGATATAAACCTTAATAATTCATTATTAAAGGGAAGCACCTTTTAATAATTAATTATTAACAGCTACAACAACTATAGACATAATTGCACATGATCCTGTATTTACTCAGTTCCTAAGCAGGCAGTTATTATATTTCTCATAACTGGTAGCTAAATGGATTCTGGTGCCAAATCTCTGCTTCTCTTTTCAGAAGATCTGCATTTGAAGTCATAATAGAGGAAGATATACATCAATCAGGGGGATAATTTTACAACTTGACATGCCGAATGTTGTTCTCACTAACTGCTTCTTACTGATCATTAAAGCATTTTTTTGTCTATGCTGAAATTAAGCTTTTTCAAATGTAGAGCTGAAATGATTAGTTGATTAATCAGTTGGTCAATTGGCACAAGTTTACCGGCTAGCAGTCTTTTCCTTGACTGTCTTTGCTGGTCTTTGGCCAGTTCTACCACCATCTGCATTAATTATGTCAAATAATATGGGAAAATAATACTTGTTCATAGTAATAGTACTTCCAAACCTATAAAAATGGGCTTTAAAACATGGCATAGCATGATGTTTCATGTTCCTCTGACAGCGTAAGCCTGTGGGTGGTAAATGGGAGTCTTGAGTCTCGTCTGGGTCAACAGCCTCTTAAAAACCAACAGGAGGGGAATAAAGAGTATTTCTCTGATGAGGTTATTTCAAGTAAAGTGGCCCCTGGAGGCTCCGTGTAACAACAATGATTGTTTTCTACTCAGACTAGGTGAAACAGAAAAACATTGTTCACATATTAAAATTGCTGATGGCATGGCTTGATTTCCAGGGTTTGTTTATCATGACTTTAATAACTTTGAAAAAAATTTAATCTTTGAATATATTTTTCCATCAACTGTTATCTGCCCGTTTACTGATAGACAGCTTTAGCTGAATCATTTAAGGTAAGAACCCTCTCTTACAGTGACTCTTCAGACTGAAAACAACTTACTCATAATGTTGATCAGTTTGGGGATTATCAATAAGTCAAATATAAGTAAGACCATGGTCAAATTCTGAATTTTAAAGGGGCTAGTCATAAGTTTTACTATTGGTACATAGCAAACATTAGCATTAACATATGTTTATTTAACAGACTCGAACTAACGTTGCAATTTTTGCATCAAACTTCTACTCACCAACAGTGGTGGAAAGCGAGCCTCCTGTTTTGTTTCTATTTCTATCACTTTTTTCTGTGGTACTGAAGTTTGCCTTCTAACCACCCAACCCCAAACCAGATGGCCTGCCTCATCACTTTCTGTCATTATATCCTCTAATCTGCCCTGAAGAAGCAATGCTGCTCAGAGGACATAGTTATTATAACCTCTGGCTGGTGCTCACATCAAGACCAATAGCTAAACAGCTTTTAATTCTAATGTTGGTTATATAGCACAACTTACAAATACCTCATTTAAAGCAACTGGTTAACCTATAATACACAGTAAAATATCTGCTTCAGAGTTTGGCTTAGCTATGTTTGGACCCTACATATATTATGGTGCAGGCTTGTGTCCTCTCAATTTTAAGAAATACTTTTTTACATCTTAGCTGTTGCATCTGTCTGAAATAGAGACTATGTTTAAGATTAATTCATGTTTTATCTTTTATGGGTTAATACCTAAGAGAACCAACAATCAACTGTACAGCATGTGATGAATCATTATAACAAATGTCCAGAAGAGGGCAGTGTTTTCATGCACTTCAAGGCAGGTTCTTCTTCATCTTGGTAATTAAACTATTCTCTTTTGCACAGGGAACAGGTGGATCTGACATTATCAGTCTTGTATATGATGGTAAGGTGAGGGGAATGTTTACAGTTTAACATGCTTGAGTTTCTTCTTGTTGTTGTTCTTTGTTTGTTTTTTGCCTACATGTTTTATTCTGCATCTGGTGAACATAATTGAAGCACATCACACAGCATCACACTATTTGGTTGTTATTGGCTATTCCCATAGTCATGCAGTCCCATATATTTATTTGAAACTAACAACATGAAACAACCTCACATTTGGATTTTATGGGGTCTTAAAAGGCAGCAGACCAATATAGCTTGGTTGTAAAACCGTCCATTTGTCTGTGGAAATCAGATCAGATTGTCAAAGATGTCACTAAATTAAGGTAATTGGGGTAAAAACACTGTCTCAAAACTTGTTTTAACAAAGCAAATGTGCAGGATTTGAATTATTCTCAATGGCTCTGTTACTGAATTCTGTTACTACACCAAACATTGTGGTGTAAGACAGTAAATATTTTTGCAAACATCTACATATATTATCCAACAGTTTCATGTCAGAATATGTTATTATTAACAGTTCCTCAATTTAGCCCAGAAGATTTAAATGTCAGATGAGTTGAATTTAGGTTTATTGTAATGGAATATTTTGCACATGCTGCATCATGAGTAATCTTTACTCTATTAAATTTCTTTTGAGATGTCACCTTGACTGGAGTGTTCCCTTCTTAACATTAAAGGATGGAAGCCAGGAGGACTGAATTTGCACTTCAGACATCTCTTCAACAAGTATATGCTCTGTACCAACAATCACTGGTTGGAACAAGAAAAGTGATCTATTCTAAGCATCTCTAAACCTATACTAGGTGTGCAACATCTCCACTTATTCATCATTAATAGCTAGAGTAGAACAGAAAATGGGCTGCATGTTGTTTCATGAGAACCACTGTATGTTTTGCTTCAGTTTCCTAGAAATGTGTTATTCCGCCATTGGTTCTGTGCACTCAGGCTGCAGTATTAACACTGACATCAATGACTCATGGCTGCCTCAAATGGAGACAATGGGGTGAACCAGAGCATTGCCTGAAAGCTTTGTGTCATTCATAAAACCACACTGACAGACATTTCTGAATAATCTGGATTTCAAATTCTGCCATGCTCTACTTATAGTGCCAATTCTGATTATTTGTGGTGAGCCATGAGGTGCTCAAACCCATCCCAGCGTGCACTGGACGGCAGGCAACAGACACTTACTCACTCACACTTTGATCTGACAAACTGGCTGAGACTTAACTTCTCCAAGAACTCTCTTATGTTCTGCCTAAATTGGAGAGACATTCGATAATATACATTTAATTTGGTTAAATGAAGAGATAAAATAAGACAGAAAAGACAAAAACAAAATGCTGTAGTCTCCTCAAGTACATGGTACTTATTTACAGTGGTAAATATTCTCCCTTGTTTAAAAGGCACAGTGTCAACTTGCCCAATACCTAACTTTTTAGTTTCTCTCTACAGCCCCTAGTGTTTGAACACAATCACTGAGACATGATATTTGTATTGCTACATGAGGGTGTACTGTATATATAAGCGGCTTAATTCCTAACCCCTTGGCTCCAAAAATGATAGATCAGCAGTTTCCCTAACTGATGGGAGAGAGAAATCAGCCAAACAGATTAGCTCAAAATTAAACAAAGAGCACAGTGTAAGGGGATTTTCTCTGCCACACCGGGCAGTGTGGATTAAATGAGTATACAGTGGCTATGGCTGCCGCCTTTGTGTTCTTCATGCCATTGAGCATTATAATGATTCTCATTCTCTAGAAATGCCCATTAGCCAATTTACTGCTCACTTCAAGATGGTGGATTACATGTTGAGTACATAGGTACCATTGTGTGTTAATAACCAGCAGCAGCAACATTAACCCTTGTGCTGCTTCTTTAGCCACATCCACAACAGTACACTTGAGAGGAAAAAGAGATGGAAAACTACCACGCTGTTAGTGCAGTAGCTAATTAAGGAATGAAGAGTTTATTTACGCAAATGCTGAAGTGCAGTGTCATGAACCTTAAAGTTGAAGCAAGATTAGCATTCATCTGCATTAGCAGATTAGCTTTTTTTTTGTTTCTATCAGAAGAGGGAAATGTATGTCTTTAGCAGCCAAATGCTTGACTATCTTGTGGCTGACTGACCTTTTTACACATTGAGCAACAATAGCATTCATTTAGGGTTGTGTTTCTTGATATATGAAAGTGAAATATTTACTCTCCATTTATCTCTGTTTTCCTTTGAAGCAACTCATGAGTTCAATATCCCAATGAGTCGCTTAAGCTGTTAAAATGTAGTGATTTGGTCACCAGCTACTCGCTAACTATGTTTAGGTGTTTCTTGCTTTTTAAAGCCATTTGATAAATCCTTAGTATAAAAATATAAATTAAAGCTAATTAAAAGTAAAATTTAATGTGCAGGACTTTTCCTTGCAATTGAGATTTTTTAGTCTGTGGTATTCCTATATTCCTATATAGGATCTGGGTACACTGAGTAAGTCACTGTAAGAACTCATGTTCTTGTAGTCTTTACAAAATGACAAGCATGTTATGTCTAATGGAACCGAAGTTCATTGATACTCAGGGGAGGGATTAAACACACAAGTTCCCCTGACATGCTGTCAACATTTAATCCACCACTGATGCCCGCTCTGTTGGCTTGTCACCATCCTGCGTGCATGCTCTTTGACTGCTCCTGGGTGGGAGAAATTATGAGTGTTTAATAGAATGAGTATTTACTTGTCATTACTTACAGTGTCAGGATAGACACCAGGCCGTGTACAGCACCTAACATGAAATTATCCAACAGTTTCATGTGCCAAACATGAAAAGTTGACGAAGGGATTAGGTTGCCAAATCACATACTTGCACATACAATGGCCTCCCCCCTTTTCTCCATTTACTCTTAACCCCCAATGGGTGAGCCAGGGGGTTATGAACAGACAAGCAGTGAAAGGGGTAATCTTTCACTACTTTGCATAGCACAAAGGCTTAGCTGGAGATAAGCTTGCACTCTGCAGCAAGTAATATTAGATAAACACCCCCACGCTTTAAAAGGAAAGTTGGTGATCCTTTGCTCCCACCAGGGCTTTAAATACTTTCATTAATTACATTTGCTCTCTAAATTCATTTGGATTGGTAAAAGACGTGCATAGTGTGTACACTTTATTGTTCAAAGAACCTTTGGAGGTCTGACAGCTGATTTTAAACTGTATTATGCTACTGACAACAAAGAAGCTGCTACACCGTGCAAGAACTGGTAAAACCACAGAGGACAGCAGGTGTAATCTCCTTCTGAGTGCATTAGGTCAGCGTGTAATGCTTGGACTAGTTATAGGCAATTCTGTGTAAATTTAGTCAGATGTTCAGAGATGGGTTGTAACAACAAGCTCTGTCACTTTTCTCCAATTTGTTATGACTAGAATTTACTAGGTCTATATTCAGGTTTTTAGGTATTCAGAATTCAGGTCTATATTTAAATCTCAGCCACTGAGAAATTGTTTCCGTTCTTTCAAAAAGTTTAAAGAGTGTTTTTCTCTTTCACAGTTTTGTTGGTTCCTGTGCCTGCAATTGAAATTAGCAATGCCCAAGGAGGTCCTTTTACTAGATACTAGAGCTAATCCTTGAACATCCTCTGTCAGGATGGTGTTCACCATTGATTTAATCTGTTAAATTGCCAAAGTGATTAATGGATGATTGAGTCTTGGAATAGTGACCTCGGGGGACAGTGCCTTAAACTTGACTGGGACAATAGCTGGGCTAACATATTTATGCCAGAGGATATACAGCCGCTTTAAAATTGTACTAAATGTCACCAGAATATGTATCTTTGGATGATCTATGTTCTGTATAACCTCTGGTCTAAGGTGTCTTGGGATTCCCAGCTCCTAAACAGCCCACCATATTTTTATTCAATGATGACTCCACCCTCAGAGGTTACACCAGGTAAGCCCTGTGGAAAATTTGTAGGTTTAACCACTCATGGTTCTCCCCTGAGCCTCCATCAATAAAAAAAAAATGGTTTAATCAATTTGGGATATTGCTCTCATAAAAAGATCATTAGCTGTAAATCATAAAGCACTGTTATCCACTATAGAAGCTTGAGATATCCTCACTAGTTTGCTTATACATTTTCTTGCAAAGATATAATGTGTCACTTTGATAAAATGTACACAGACATCATCCAGTCTATTTTTACATGCTGTTTTTTTTATGTAGAGGACAACCGCCTGTGGTACCAAGGGTACAATGGATTTCATGTGACAAGTTCAATAAAAAGGTAATCCAAAATAAAGGAAAGTTGGTCACACATCTGAGAAAGTGCAACTGTTTACTTTGCATTTAAGCAACATGTACTTAAAACTAGTCCACCAAAATGACCCAAAAAAAAGTAAAATAAAAGCCTGAGGTGAAATCAGTTTAACTCACTTATGTTGTGTGTGTGGGGGACAGAGTTGAAAAATATAACACGGTCCATTTATTCACCAGTTTTGCACCGAACAGGTAGCTGCTGTGTTCGTAGGTCAGCGGGTGATGGATGTGGAAGAGAAGCAACACTCACACGACGAATGATAGACAGACTGGGAGAAAAGCAAACAGGTTACCTTTACGATAGCCAAGTGTTAGGATGGAGGAAAAAGAAAGTGTTACAGCAGGATGTCAGACAGAAGGAAGCAAGAAAAGAGGAGAGAGAGAATAATAGAACAGCAAGAAGTCAAGAAGGGGTGTTACAGCAAGCTGCGAGTGCAGTTTGCATGGCTCCACTCTGCGGGTGACTTTAATTACCTTTCAGCGTCACTGCCTCTCCTGGTCATGAGCTGCATGCTCCGATCACCCGCCTCTGATTATCGGGCCTTTGTGAGGGTCTCTACCCGCTGTCAGGCCGTAATTACATTTGCGCTGAAGAGTGGCTCAGCACGTCAGAAAGCTTACAAAGCCATTATCCAAGTGTTCTCCCTTTCTACTGGCTTGAACTGCACAGTGTAAAGGAACTCAAAGGTTAATGCCAGTACTTCTAAATTGTGTTCAATAATGTTATTAGTGTGTTTGCATGTGTAATTATTTGTGTTCCTTTCTGTTCCCTGAAGCTTAAGGTCAATAGCAAGATAGTTTTAAGGTTGACTTGCAAAAGGAAGCAAGAACAAACAGGGACTGATTTCAAAAGTAAGTGTGATAATTTGTAATGAGACAGCACAATAAAGCACAGAGTCATCCAATCATTGTGAAATGCTGCGTTTTGTGTGAACTACTGACTCACAAACACAAGTTCCTTCACTGTGTAAGAAATGTAGTGCCGATATAAAGAATTAACAGCCATCACACATCTATCCTTGTGGTCACCAGGACTGGGGCGTATGTACACATGTACACAGATGCTGATCTGGTTTCCTGAGACTGCACTGTGACTCCCCAACCTTTCTGTTATACCACCTTTCCAAAACTTCATCACTTTGTTTAGTTAGTCACCAGCTCGCATTTTCTCCCATCCTCTTTCAAGCATGTTGTCACTCAATCTCCATCTGAAATTAATACAGTTAGTTGCAGCCAATCTCCAAATTGCTGAAAACATATTTCCTCTTAAAAATGGGCAAAGCTAATAATTTTCGTTCTCTTTTATCTTGAGGATGTCATACGCTGGATGGTCAACAGTGTTCTCTGGGTGAAGACCCAGCTTTCAGTCATTATCAGTCACCCTCCCTTTCTCACCTGCAGCTTCACTTCAAACTGTAGCAGTGAGACTCCTCACTGGCATCAAGAGAGGTTGTAGTCAAGTCCGAGGTACTCGCCTCCCTTTCACTGGTTTCTGGTCTTCCCATCAGCCTTGTGTTAAAAGCTATACAACTGCAAATAAATGTTGTGCTAACAGTGAGCTAAGCTAGTAGCTCATGCTGTGCCTACTTAACATCAGCATGCAATTATTGTGTGCATGGTAACATGCCAACATGGATAGCATTTACATTAAAGCAATATTGTTCATACTTGCTGCCTCATAGAGCAGTTAGCTCTATGTCAATGTCTGCCTTTCATCCTCTTTCTTTTAGACTGTTTAGTCTACTTTTGCATATTTTTCTCTATGTCTTTTGCTGCTCCCTAAATCCTCTGTGACTCTGATCTCTGCTTTTTCTCCATTTCCCCATCCCTGCCATTCATGCTCACTCTCCCCTGCAATCAATCTTCACTGAACCAAAAAAGGGTGAATCCAGTGGCATAAAGAGAGAACTGCAGGTGACTATTGAAGTATTGTCCAGCCAGGGAGCCCACCTCTCAGCATCTACCTCCCACAAGCCCACCAATACCTGCACTTGTCTGAAGGTCACACCTCTCTGAGCCATCTCACACAGCTGCACAGGGTCTCTGAGCCCCATCTCATCTTACGATCTAGCGCCTTCCTGCTGAGCAAAATCAAAAGAGTTGGGATAGGCCTTCAGTCACACCAAAGTCAAGTTTGTTATGCATCTGTTAAGAGCAAAGCTAAGGAACACCTCTGCAGGACACAAACCAATCTGGTATCCATCTGTGTTGTTTTCTTTAACCCGTGACCTTTTTCACCCAATTTACGTCTAGTAAAGTCATAAGGAAAAAGGTTATGAGAAGAACAATGGATAGTAAACAAAAGCAAAATTGTATGGCAGAGAGAAAACAGCAACACTTTTGTCTGTACAGAGAGCTCACCGATAACATCTACTGTATCAAATCCAGTGCTCACAACAAAATACATCGCTTGATTTAAATGCCTTTTGCAACCAAACTTAATTTTGCACGTGTTTAAATTCATATACTATTCACCAACTCCATGTCCTGGTTACAGTGATCTTATGTTAGATTTAGCTGACTCAATAAATTGTTCAAAAGCTAAGCTTTAGATATGTTGCACATTCTGAGAGACAGCAGGGATGTGATGATGGACGTTGACAAGACCTTGATGTCATTCTGCAGCCAACCGCCCCAAAGTATGACACAAAGATGGGGTCAGACGTTAATTAACAGAGTCCTGACTTCAAGGTTTTGTATCATTTAGGTCAGGTTTGGAGGTCAGTTTCTCCCTTTTGAGGAGATTTAAAGGGGACAGGAGTGGGAGTATCCTTGTGCACCTTGAGGCCACTTCACCAATGAGCAAACACCACTGTGAGGATTAAAAGGTTCAGGCTTAGCAAAGGTCCAACAGTTCTGTAAAACTGAATGGAAATAACAGGCTTTATTAATGACACCATACTCATTAAACACCAATCATTTCTAACTTGGCCTGTAGTCTATGTTTCACCCACATTTTCATAGCTGTCTCTTAATTACTTTCTGTTAACTGACAGGGGAATGAAAACATAATTTCCTGGCGGAGTTAAAACAGGAGAATTAGAAGGAAGATGGTTAACTAGCTCCCAGATTTTCACCACTTGGCTCAGTTGTCATAAAACCTGACTGGAGCGCCTCCTTATATGAAAGTCTGTATCCTGGCAACCATAGAATTGGCCTTGAAATGTGATTGGAAGTTATCCCTGGCCTGGAGCTAAAACATCTCCAGGGGTGATTTCTAAGACACAAATATGTCACATTTCAAACCACCTCTTCAGTCACACATATCCATTGTTAACAGCAATAAACCTCCAGGTCGGGACACTGTTTAAACATCATTCATTATGCCCGTAATTTACATTGCAGCTGTGGATTCTCAAGGCACTTGGGTGGCAGATTAAAATGTTGTATGTAGTGGTTATATCATCTGGAGCTGTGCCTGATCACCGCTGTGTGTCTCTTTCATGTGTTGTCGCATTCAGCGTGTGTGTTTGCTTCCCAGTACAGCAAGCTATCAGAGGAACAAGAGTCTGTGCCCCCTGAACGGATTTCCCTGACACATTGAAAGATTTTTGTCAAGCATCTCCTAGGAGGCAGCAATGCTACCAATTACCTCAGTGGAGTCAGCCAGCCGTCTCGCAGCTTTGACAGATAACTTTGACCTCAGCAAACATGAGGACCTTCTCTTGGTTGACACATATGGCTGCTGTTGAAGGGAGAGGTTGATGGGTTTGAGGTGTGAGTATGGAGGATGTTAGGCTTTTTTTCAGTTTGCATCCTGTACAGTACAAGCCTCAGGCAGACAAGGACAGGTAAGTTACCTTGATGGCAGGGTTCTGTACGACCCCTGCGAATGCATCCCTCCACTTTCTTTTCCCAAACACATATACACACAGTGACATTTTTTTCCCTAATGACTGGGTTCACAACCCACCTCCAGCTGGGCCTGAGAGCATGGCCATACTCTTACTGTGCGAGCCATGAATGCAGGTTCCTTTGATAAGTATATATGCCAGTGAGCGGATAATAATAATAATAATGACATATTTTCATCGGGCTGCTGACACTTTTTCAAGCTGCTTCTCATAAAACTGCAATAAAAACTAAATTACAAGAATAACAAAAAAAAGCAAGCCTCATTATCGACAAAGGACTTTTGCCTTTTCAGCCTAACCACATAGATGACTGAACGTCTTACTCTATTACCCTGCAGGCCAGTTTTTTGATGAAGTAGATAATGTGCTTCAATGACATGGAGAATGAATATCAAAAGCTACACAACTATTGGCCCTATATGCTCCTACTGCAAAACAAATCCTCATTATATCAGTTTAATATCAACATTAATGCATAGTCAGTCCCAAACACACTGAGGTATGTAAGCTCTAAATAAAATGTGGACTACTTGCACTTTGCAGTGTAAGTGGTACACACTAGTTCTTCGAATTGCAGCACTGCATGACTCTTCAGGGTGTTATTAACATTCCCTCTGATATTACATGCTGCTAAAACACCCCTGTGTTAATCAGAATAAGGCTCTCGAGCCTCACACTCCCCACGCATCTGACTTGATCCTCTGTTTTCTGTGCTTCTGTTATTATCGTAATCAAGTCTCTTGAAGTACTGGAATTTCCTCTGCTTTGACTGACCCACCAGGCAGAGATTGATGAAAATGCACCTCATGAGTATGGCTTCATTATTCTAGGCTTTACACACACTGTGAATACAAATACAAAGTAAATGCACTTGGATGGTATACCTCACCTTTAGTAAATATCAAAGTGAATTACAATTGATTTTCTGGGTTATGTAGGTTTTTTGTTTTTGTTCAATTTCCAGTTGATGACTGCAAGATTACAGTGCGTTTTACACTTCTTTCTAATCTTCTCCTTGAGTTCTCTGCTGATACATGTTTAGCAGAAAATGCAGACGTGTAAGCCTTTAAATTTACATGAAAAATGTCGCCAACAACAACCAAAGAGCTGGAGCACTGTAGCTACTTATGCCATGTTTTTCTTTTTAGATATCATCCCCTAACGTTCACAGGAATGGAGAAAAAACTCATTGGCCTTTAAAAGCTTCAGCTTATCTGGCTCTTTTGGTGCACAGAAGAAGTGATAGATTAAAGCATACTGCACCATAATGTTCAATATTGTGTTTCAGACAATGCAATTTATATTGAATGTTATATTCCTTAACTTCCTTTGAATAATTCTAAATTTGAGTTTTAGCCTATAATTTCCTCTCATCAAACACATACATAAACAGATATTCATGTTTTCCTTAAATTAAGTCTGATGGTCAGATTAATTTTCTATATTATATCAGCTTTGGGTGAGAATCATGTTTAAGGTTATAAATGTGGCCCTGCTCCTTCTTGGCCACATGGTGAGCATCAAAGGCACAAATGTGAAGCAGTGTCTCTGAGTTTATCCTCCAGCTTCTCTCTTAACCTTTTAGTTAAGGAAATAATGAGGTTCAGCCCTGTCACCTCATCCAGTTGTGTTTGACAGAGCTTTAAAGGTACAATAACTGATTGGACACTTGGGAGCAGCAAAAACAAGTTGTGATTGCAACTATACTATGATATTGACACCTTTTGAGTTCATGGTAAAATTGTTAGCATATGGTTGCCTATTGCACTTCCAGCAGAGACAACATTAGACATGTTATGAAAAGCAGCAAATTTAAGTCCAATATTCACTTACCCTGAACTCTATTTTTGTCTGTGCTGAATAACAAAATATATATATTTATTTATCTATTTGTCAGTTTTGATATTGCTGTTTACTTGCCGTCTAGGAGAAAGGTTGCATCAGTTTAGCCTCAGATATCTTTTACACACCAAGAGCTGCCTCCAGCTGCAGAAAGCAGCCCTTTGTTTTGCTTCTGTCTCTATCACTTCTTTTTCCTGTACTTAAGTCAGCATGCTAACCAGCTAGCCTTGGACCCCGTCAGACTATCTTGATAGCAAGTCACTGCAGCTGACCTGAATGAGAAGTGCTGCTCAGGAAGTTTATCATAACCACTTATTTTGTAATTACAACTATGCTGAAGGCATGCAGCAATACCAAAACTAGATTATAGTTTTATTGCAATTGCAATTTAAGATGCTAAATGTGTTTTTAAATGTGCATTGTGTTCACCAGCTAGTTGCTAACTTTGTCTTTCTGTTGTGTTTTGTGCCAGTGGGGCTGTAGAGCTTTTTTTTTTTTTTTTGCAGAAAACGAATGCCTGCTGCAGCCATACAATAAACTGACATATGTGAGAGCAAACCACCAAAGTGTTTATGGGGGTACTTTGGAGGTTATATAACCAAAACCTTTGGAATTATCATAAATTCACATTAAATGTTCTCATCTAAGTTGTTCCCTTTTTTTAATGTAGAAATATTGGTTAGAGAAGAAGAAACAGAAGTGGAGCTGGAGGTCAGAGTTCACTCACACATGGTGGCGAGGTGACCCAGCCAGCTGTTATCCCTACTTGCCTCATTCCTGGTATCTGGAAGCCAAACATTTATGTAAATGAGCAGCAATTAGTACAAGGGTGCTCATTTGCCCTAGTGTGCTCCCCAGACACAACTGGAAATCAAGAAAGAGAGTGCCAAGGGGGTTAAACAGGAGAGGGTAAAATTTCACGAATACTGATATGTCATGTAACATGCTGGCTGACCTCCCTGCAGTCAAACGCAGAGGAGTCAGTTCTCTGTTAGTGACAGCACCTCAGCTGCCTGTACAATCATTAGCAGAGGAAACTCAGCATGCTGACACTCTATCTGAACAAATGGCCTCTCTGTAGAGACAGGTAATGCATAGCCCTTAACTATGTGGTGAGAGACAAGAAGACTGCTACCTCCTGAAGCTGATTAAGTCACAGGGGGCACCCAAGTCCCAGTTGATTATCAAGCCTAAAATTCAAATTCACTTCTTGCTGTAGACCATAAGTCTTCGGTCCTGGATCATCTCAGTTTCCCCAAATCCTGACCTCAGCTGCTGAAGTAGGAAAAGAAAACCCAAGCTCAGCTTCTAAGAGTGATTGACTGCTGTCCTGCTCTGATTTCACAATGAAGATGATGTGTGACACGCATTTGGATCAACACCTTGGTCCCCAAATCTCCAGACAGATGGCATGTGCCAGTTAGAGCGTGCCCTCAGCTGTCTGCAGCAGCTCAGCAGAGAGGAGCCATCACTCGACAATCTACCCGTCTACTACACTCATCCACCATCAAATTTATATGACCAATATGCTCTCTTTCAGCCAGGGCTCAGGAGAATATGCCATTATGGCCTGTTTGCATCATGTGCTCTTCCAATCCAATAAAACTGAATGTCTGAAGAGCTGGGTAATATTTGGGTAACAGGCTTGGAAACACACGCAAAGACCACATTTGTAGAGGACACATTTCTGAGAGGGTGCTTCACCTTATATCTACAACTTAATCAGTATACAAATATCCATCATCATTTTTGCAAATGGCCAAAAGCCAGATGATATAATGAGAAAGACGGGGTACACTTGAGTGAACTCTGAAAATTACCTTTTGTTTGAAAATAACTGTGAGCAAGCAGATGACATTACAAAGTCTCACATTCAAAACTAATATGAAAACTGGCAATGTGGTGCAGCACAATTTTCTGTGCTTTCAAGAGCATCGCATTTTGAACAAGTAATTGCTCAGGCAGCCTCATGAAAGTTGTTGTTAATTTGTTTGTTAAGGGGGAAATTGGGGCTGCATGCAGCAAGAGGCAGAATGTAAATCGATTTTGGAGTACATTCGTCCTGCTTGTTACCCCATCTTGTAAGCTTTCCTTTACTTTCAAACAGTCTCTGAAGAGTCTAAAGGCTTATTTCAGACAGTGGAACAGCTGTGGTCAGGACGGTGTCAAACCAACACAGCTTGTGCAGAGGCTGCCACATAATGAGGATGTAAATGCAGGGATGTAGCTGGGGCACTGGAGTTCAGCTGTAATATGTCCCCTAGATCTGGAAGACACACAAATATGTTACATATTTACATACAATTCATACAGTACTGAGTATGTTTATCCCACTGTGTTCTGATCTTATAGCTATTTATGTGTAAGCAGAACGGACAGCACGCTAACTGCACCTTCACTGGAAGTCTGGAAATTATGCAAAACATCAGTTAATGAGTCAGAGCTTTGATTCATCTTAGGTGTTATTCTGCACTGGCAGTATGTACATTTTTTGGTTTAGACTTGAAGCTTATAGTGGATGAACTCATACTTACATATTAGTAGAAGAATTACCAACTAAGATTATCTGGCACAATTTTACACATGGCTTGACAGAACTAAGGAGACAATTTGAGTGAACTGAACTTTCAAACAAGGATAATTAGAAATAAGGTAAAAGACATCAGCACTCACTAAGTTAAAAACAACTGCAAAGTCATTAAGCCATAAAAAGGAAAATTACATGATATAGCTACCCAGATGTTCAGATAGGAGCTAGGTAGGTACAAGTCTAGTGCAATGAAAAAAATCATTAGATTCATTCACACAAAAGAGTTTGGCTAATTTGTTGTGGTGTTCTGCTCTTTCAGATCTGATCTCTCCCTGCATATGCAGCTGTATAAACAGATAAAGGCGCGATAAGAAGAAACTGTTAAGCCACTGTGTCCTTTGACTCATACACTCTGCCCTTGTGTCCTCCAATTTAGCAGTTTAATGGTGCGTTAAGAGAACAGAAAAGCCTTTACTGTCGGGTTACAGTATGTAAATTTGCTTTTGATTTCCCAGCCTCACGTCATGCAGCAAAGTGACTTTCTAGTCAAGTCTTCCAGAACATGGGTGAATATGGCTGCTGAGAGACATAACATGTAATTCTAATGCATCGGACTGTTAAACTCTACAGATTATGTTCTCTAATAGCTTGTTTATTTAGCCGATGCAAATTAAACTCCCTACCCACACATATAAATTACATAAAGATATTATCTCAAAATGAGCAGCTCTGACCAGCTCAAAGCACCACTGCCAAAAAGAGCTGCCATGGATGGGTAAACAAAGCCCAGGCAGACAAAGACAACACCTGCCTCTTCCGCGTCTCAAGCCACTCAGCTGTTGCCACCCGACTGTGGACCTCAACCACAGCTTTAGGCTACACTGTAGGCAAAATACAAAGGCAGGCCTCCTAATCATTAAAATTGGAAAAAATTAAGAAGTTGAATCTAAAAAAATCTGGTGTCATTGTATCAGGAGCTAAAACCAGGTGAAAATGAAGCACTTGTAGCTTTTTGCAAATGAAAAGCTGAATCCGTGGCTAACTTCGTGGTTTGGTGGCTAACTTAGGCAAATGTTAGCAAAGTTAGATATTGCAATTTTACTGACTTTACAGACAAGAAAATGCAAATGAATGTGTATTCAAGAGATCTGAGCTGCTCAAAACTGACCTGGTCCCTAGTGACCAGTTTAAAGTTGTTGCAAAGCAGCTTAACAACACATAGATGAATGTTTAAACTTTGCCAGTACTGACATGATACACATCGATAGCCCAGCCAGATTCCCCAAATTTCAGCTGTTCAGTTCATTTTGCCTCATAAACCAGCAAGACAATGGTAAGTCTAAGTTTAAAACAGCCGTAAAGTCAGAGCCTGTCTGTATAATAGTTTCCTGACATGGGCGCTTTTGACATTTTTGTTCATTTGATAAGTAGAAATTAGTGCTTTGCACTCGGGAATTTTGTGAAATGACATTTATATGTAATATTTTCTTCTGATGATATTGTTTAATTAAATCTGGACATAATTGAAAAGAGAATAAATCTATATTCATCGATTTGGAGCTTAAACAAGCATGTCCATGGGCTAAGGTTTGGATCGTGTAACAAACCTGAAACAGATTCTCTGTTGTTTCTATAGTTATGTGAGTTTGACAGGGTTAAATTGCAGTGGTACATGCAATACATCCCAAGTTTCTTTAAATGTTGCTTAAGCAAGGAATTGTGGGACAGCACTTTTTCCTTTCCTCTCATAGAGGAAGGTCCAATGTTTCCTATGCTAAAGGAGATAAGATAGGAAGAATGGAAGATCCTTTCCTTATCATTTAGAGAATTCAAACAACTTTTATCATGGCAGCCGCTTGGGTACTTCTGGGTCATTTCATTCAGTGAGAAAACTTCCTAAGCAAAAACTTTTCAACCACAGCCTCTGTCTGGTAATTCAATTGGTAAAAAAGAATGTGATCACAGATTATGAACGGTTCTTTCGCCCTATAGTCACAAAGAAAGTATTGGAGCCGTTTTTCATGAGCCACAGAAGTTTAGAGGGACTTAAAAATACTATTGTTATTATCATGCCTGGAGACAAAAAAAAAAAAAAAAGACTGGATAAGTCTATTTTGGTGGATTTAGCATCCTCTCTGAAGCTGCTAAAATAGCCAGCCCAGCCAACACCAGATGCCCACCTGTCTGCTCCAATCTGCTTTTAACTCACAGTTAAAAACAGGAATATTTTCCAGGTACAGCTCCAACCAGGGACAGGCCAGTGAAAAGAACCAGTCAGACCACGGATGGTGGAAAGCAAAAATATGGCTTTTATGTTTGTTTTGTGTGTTCACTTAAGCAAAGTTACAGGCTCCTCGTCAGGCAGATCTGATGCTTTGCTGCACTACAACTTTCAGTCTCTTCAGTGAACTGGAAAGTTCAGGTGTCGTGTAAGTCACATGCTTCTTGAACGTCATGATTTATTTGCTAAGCCTTTTGCTAAGCATTTCTCATTAGTCACAATGTCAGTGATGAACCAGTCTGTTGTGCATTCTGATTATGTTTGGCCAAAGCAAACTGTTCAGGCATTTGTCATTTCAAAATGTTTTGTGTCGACCTATCAGGAGAAGCATGACATCATAGTATCCTAATTTCCTCTTGCTACTGGGGAGTTTTCCTGGCATGGCAGGTGCAATCAGCCAACCTTTTCCCGTCATCTTCCCAGACAGGTCATGCCACCAATAGAGCAGGACGTGAATCACGTAAAACATTTACAAGCGTTTGAATGAGAACCTGCAGCTCTTAATGAGCTCATTAATTGTATTTGATTTCATGTTAAGAAAGATACCCTCAATTGGGGTTTTGTTGCTTTTTTCTGTTTGTAGATGTTTTTGCAAGTATGTGTACTTTATCCACATTGCTTTGTCTGTCGTTAAAAAATCTCTCTCTTTTAAGATGCCACAACGATTCGACACATATTTTGAGTTTGATTTTCATCTTTAAAGCTGAGATGTGGTATTTATTTAGCTTTAGTGCAGTTATGTATATTTGTGACATGTCTTTTATTGTATTGTGAAACTATACAGTTGTCTTGTTATGTTTAGGCATTAATAATATTGTCATAATGAAATGAATGGGAACTAAAACTTTTGTTTTTTTTTACCAAATGTTTTAATAATTAATTAAATTTAGAGGTTCAGGCAGGTATGTTTTGTGGGAGTGGATCAGACCGGCTGTATCATCATTACAGGTTCTGTAAATGATTGTCACAGCCACTAGATTTTGTACTGGCTACCAGGATCAAATCAAATACTCCAGCTGCCATATCTTTAGCCTCTGTTTGGCCACAACCCTCCCTCCCCTCCCACCACATTCTCAGTCAGCAAGGAAGCACAACTGAATGAAGTTATACCGTGAGCACAAGAGTCAATGAAAAATCCAGCCAAAACCATTAGCCTACACCAGCAATGTTGTGATATATCCTCTGCAAACATACATTATAATGTTACTGCAGCTGTTAACTCATGAAAAGAGACATGTAAAATTATGTCGCCATCAAGGTCTCAATGTACTTTCACATCAAGAAGAAAAGCCAGTTCGGAGTCAAGGTCAAACTATTCAACAGCTCACAGGGTCCTGCATCTTGGTAAAGACAAATTAGCATTGTCAGACTAGGAAAGGAGTTCAGCTTTGGGTCTATCTGCTGGTACTTAGAGAGTAAAGACACAGAAGGAACATTTTATGGATGATTTGACGGCCCTCCACCCGACCAAGGTTTGAGCTGGTGCTCCCCATGACCAGTCCACTTCTGCTCTGGACTCATCTCCTTCTCTGTCAGAATCCATTTTACAGAAGCGAAGGAAATTCTTCACCTTAACGCTGCAAACTGCACATGTGCACACTCCCGCATGTGGTAGGAACAACAGTTGAACAGGGGGGATTCTCATGCACAAACATGCACACGCTGCCAGAGGAGAGAAACTCAACAGAAACTCTGCTCAACACAGCATTATGCCCCTGTCTCTTTATATAGAAAATTGTCTGCTTCTATATTATTGTTTACAGAACTTTCTACTGAATCGATAAAGAAAACACTTGAGCTCAAAAAATCTATCTAACACACTCTCCAGATCCTTCAATAGGAATCTTTTACTGGGTCTCTGACTGTGCTAAATCTGTCAGTGTTTAGATAACAAATAGCAAAATTGTGTATTTCCAACGCTAAATCACTTCATGTGAATCTACTTATCTGCATCTACAGTAGCTAAACACAGTTAACAGATGGGATGCGCTGTTTCAAAATGATGAAAACACAGCTTGTCAAAATACACCGTCCTTCAAACACTAGAAAGTAAATGTCTCTTCCAGGCTGCGCATTTCAGCCACGGTGGGACATGAACTCCATTGTGTTGCTCTCTTATAACACAACTAATTTCATCAGTTCATCAGTATCCAATGAAAACAAAAATCTTCACTGTAGCAGAGGCAAGCTGAGGTACCTGGAGGGAAACTCTGGCAGTTGATTATAATTGGGTTGCCTCTGCTATGTCCAAGCTTTCACATCGCATCAAGAGGACTGGCCTGGCAGACAGTTAATGCTGGATGACTGCTGTTCCACTGTAAGTGCATTCAGACTGTATACTACAGAGGACTCTGTGTATAAATAAAATAGCCTCAGAGATATTAATTTGGAGGTTGCACAGCTGATTCTATCAGACCATCCCTGCATGCAGCACAAGGCAGGTAAACATACAGGATATGTCCATCACAGAGAC
This sequence comes from Rachycentron canadum, assembly GCA_038496675.1. NCBI lineage: Eukaryota > Metazoa > Chordata > Actinopteri > Carangiformes > Rachycentridae > Rachycentron > Rachycentron canadum. The sequence goes on along the minus strand of CM076663.1, from coordinate 11,655,548 downwards.
AGTGATATCACTCACATATTCATATTTATGACCAATCTAACCTCCTTTAAACCTCACATAGCGTAAATTACATTTATTGGAAAAAGCATTTTTCTTTATCTAATCAATCCAAACACAGCATGAGACCAATAAACACACACACACACCTGTCTGTACAAGAATTAAACAAAAATTGTTCCAGAGTCTGCACCAACACAGCAAAACAAATGTTTGTAATTTAGTGTTTACGGGGTCACGTAGGAACAAGTGCTGGTCAGATGACCTCCTGCTTAAAGACTCTGGGGTTAAGAGCCTAAGTCTTGGAGCCCCCTCCCCAAGAGAAATGTGTGGAGTTAGAAGAGCTCTAAAAATCTCACTGAGTAATATTTATTACTAAATTGAGACTTTGAACTCTTCTGTTCTCAAAGCTTGTGAAAAGAAATTTGCCCATCTGCAGTGGTAATATTTCTATTTGTTTCCAATCTGAATCAATTGGTTTCAAGTATTTTAGAGCAGCAACCTGCCTTCTTTCTTGTCTCTGGACATAGACACTAATTGAAAGAAAACCCTTCAAACAAGTGCTTTTGAACAGATTGAAATTGTATCTGGAGTCATGTAAGTCATGTATGAAGGATTTCATTGTAAACAGAAATGCATTGCTCTGATGGAGGATTTTCAAACACTGTTGATATGAAAACTGTAACATCACTGCACTTCAAATACAGGAGTTTCCTACATTTATTTGTAAGAGAGTTTTACCCCTCATAGCTACAACAGTAACATCTGTGCAGCTGCACTCCTGTCTTGTTAAATAATGTTTTATTTAATATGACATTGTCTAGTATACTCAGATCTATGGAGGCTTCACCATGTTGTAATTTGATTACAGTGCTGCAAGCGACATGAAAGCAACCTCTGTGAAAAGCAGGCTATAATTGATAGACACCACAGATGACTATTTTAAACAGTGGGTGAAACCACAAGAGGTTGACTGTATCCTCATTCTGTTGCATGCAAAAATTGTTGAGACACAAAGGAGTAGACAAATAGATGAGGAGGATGTGAGTCACCACACCACAGTTGTCAGTGAAGGTCGTTGTTCTCCTCCGGTGGCCATTATACTCGTTCTTTCCACATTAGTTTGAACACAATGAACATCTATTTCTTGTAGGTGAAGAGAACATGTTTGCATGATTGTTGAAGGCCTCTTCAACTAGAACTGAATAAGTGTATCACTGCATTCATCAAGCCAAGCGAGCATTCTTTCCACTGATGCAGAAAGTTGTGTTATTACACCGTGGATGTAAAAACATACTGTACAACAGTGTTTCCTCTGCTTCTTTAGGGCTGCCTCCTGGAAGCCTGCAAAAAAAAAAAAAAATGCTTTTAATTTTATATGCGACAACAAATTTATCTTAATGATATTATGATCAACTTGCCACCTGATATTTGTTTCCAGTCCTGGTCCAACGTTGTTACTTGTCAGTTTCTGGTGATTGCAGTAATGTTGCCCATATGTGGATGCTGTGGACAGGGAGGAACGCTAGATCTCCTGAGAGATTATTGCTTTAGTGTTTTGCTTTTTGTTAATTTTTATTCCTAGTGCAATTTTTGTGTGCCCTTTCCAGCTGTTGGCTCCTGGAATCAACACAATCTTTCACCCAACTAGTCTCAGTACTGCCTGCAGGAATTGGGGCTTCATTTTCTCAGAGTTGATTAATGACAAAGCAGGTGTTATACATTTTGATAGTCTGCACTAGTTCAAGGTAGATTAGCCCTGCAGCGCAGGTTGCCATGGCGATACCTCAGTTAAAAGTGAGACGACTTTGTACGACCAAAACACCTGGATTAAACCAAAAGTTAGCACACAGCAACACATAAATAAACCATGAAACATGCAGTATGACTTTCTAATATATAGATACACCGCTTTATAAAGGTTTTATTAACAGGTAATAAATAATTTACTAAAAGCCCAGTTAACTTTGATTGAGCACTCCTAAATTTACTGTGACCTCAGTTCAGTAAAACATCAGTAAATGCTTGGGAAGTTCTTAATAAATTGATTTTGACCACATCTGCAGCCACTTTTCAGCCTCACGGACCAGTCACTCTAAGAGGCCCAAAAATTGGGTCATTAATAACTGACCTATACAGCAAATCTTGTTTTGTAAGACAGTTTACTGGATGGATCAGCCTTATGGAAGCCTAAAAACTCAACCACCCATTTACTAGAAAGCAACAGCAAGCAAATATTAAATTTTATGCTTCCGTCAGATGAAATACTGAACATTTCTGCTATTTGTGTCAGTGTTAGCGTTGGTGATTTAGCCTCAAATAATCAAATAATTACATGCAAAACAGGTTATGAACTATTACCAACTATAGTCTATAGTGGGAAATGCTCATCTAATTTTCTGTTTTGACAACAGTTAAGGAAATGCTTCAAGACAAACATTTAACCTCTGAGACCCAGAGTTAGTTATACTGATGTGTAAAAAACAGGACAGGACCATCCATTGAAATACACAGCTCATGTCCTTTGTATACAGTGGTCAGACAGACAGTGGAGGAAGGAATCTCACTGCACATAAATAAGACAACATGACAGAAGACTCTGTTGAAAAGGAGACAATGATTCATGGTTTACTCAGACTTTGGGTACATTTCACACAGACTTACTCGATCAGTGTAACAGACCAGCTCCACAACAGTTTCTTCAGAGGTGCTGGTGTGAGAGTTACCCTCAAAGGCAGAAAGGATCCTTCTTGTATTCAGCTCTGACACTTTGCTGCCTGGATGAGCTGAGGGATGAAGTTCAACTACACGGATCAGGTAACAGGACACACTATGAATAAAGATACGTTCACTCTACTTACAGAATCATGACATTTGAAGACAGATGTGTAAAGCTTTTATAAAACTATACATTCAGTGTGTGTGTGTGTGTGTGTGTGTGTGTGTGTGTGTGTGTGTGTGAGGATGGGGCTGCTCCAGCCACAAACAGATCCATCAATTCAATCATTCAATTTAATTCCTTCCAGATAATTGAATTCATAATTGCTAAGGCCATTTAGCGTCTGAGTATGTTGAGAATTGTGGCTTTAAGGCAATAACTGTTATAAACACATTAAAACACAAACCAAAATTAAAATGACAACATTCAAGTAGAGATGATGATTAATTAAATAATTAAACCCAGGACCAAGGAGTGCAGGCTTGCTATAGGTTTAAGCGGGGTGTAACAGTTTGGTAAAAGCTACTCTACTTGCAAAGCATATTATTTTCAAAGAGCATAGGGAGGGCATCAGTCAGCTGCTTGCTCCCTTTTTGTCTCCTCCACGCTGTTGAAATGAGTGGCCAGCTCCTGCAACACGGCTTTCCTGCCCAGGTGATCGTTCCTCCTCTTCTCCATGATCATGTCCTCCAAGCTCTGAAACTCCAACACATGTGATTGTTTGTCAGACATGAATATTTTCAGCCTGTAGGGCTGTTTGCCTATCCGTATCTCCCCACCCATTTTGAACTCCCTCTTGCCGAACCTGCACCAGGCAGCGAAGCACTCTGAGTTCCTCCAGCTCAGCTCCCGGTCCTTTAATCCCACCTGCTCCATCGCGTTCTGCACCACCATGTCCGCCCCGAGAGCTTTAAACTTGTACAAGTCGTTCACAATCCGACACCTCCTTCCTTGACTCGCGTCTGTCAGGAAGCTGTTTTTCACCTCGGCTCTGTGCAGGTGCACCACCTGGAAGTCCCCCACATACACCGCCCAGTGCGGGTACTGTCCCGTGGCCACAAACTCCACCAGGTCTCCTGCTTTGCATTTGTTCAACAGATTCTCCGGGGAGTAAACGTCCAGGTTGACGCACTTGACGCTCTTCTCGTAGATACATTCATCCCTGTTGTAGACGGCGCACTCCACCTCGTCGCGCTGGTCGTATTGTTTCTCTTCCTGATTCGGGTCTTTTTCTGTGCCATCGACCGCACAGCCATCCTCCAGCTCGTCGTCGTCGTTGGAAAATATGTAAGAGACGCCGATCCGCGGTCCGTCCTCCGTGTCCACGCCGTTCGGGTCCACTGTGGGAACTTCTGCGTAACTTAAATGCGACAGCTTGTCCATCTGATTCCCCATGCCGCTGCTCACCTGGTAGCAGCCTGTGTAACACGATCTGATGCCGAGATGCTGTTACCGGTCGCCAAACATCACCGCCACCTGCCACAAACCCTCACGACTTAAAACTTCCTTCCCCCCGCCGCCGTCGGCCAGGGTTTTATCCAAATTACGCATAAGTATATCCCCCGTGAAGACTGCTGGGAAAAGCTGTTAGTGCCCCATCAACAAGTGCAGAGTTGGGAGGAGGATAGAAACTGGTTTTAAATTTAGACTGTACAAATATCCTCCAGGTGTAGCCTCGCAGACTCACCGGTCGATCCCCTGCGTAAAGTTCCGTCCCTCCGCTGCCACGTAGAAAACAAAGGCGCCTCAAATCCAAACACAGGTCTGAGCATGTGTTTGTCCACGGCGCAGATCAAACCGCGCTCTGGGCTGACGGCGCACACGCTGCGCGCAGTGCAGCAGATATCCGGTGAAGTGGAGGTAGGTGTGTGGCATCGTCAGACTCTCCGGCTTCACTCGGCTCAACCAGCTTTTAAAGCGGAAGTGCGCGTAATTTTCGTCGCCTCGACTTCAATGTCCGCTGCTCATCACCAGGAAAGAAGAACTTGTTTGAAACCCTGGACAGTTTTGTTTGTATGGACAGTTGTAGTCAGACAACATTTATTTCATACACAGACTGGCTTTAATTGAAATGAAGAATAAATAACTAACGCAGACTTTATGGAGTAAATTTAGGCTCGTGTTACTTTTCTCTGAATTCATAACAATGTACATATAATCATACTAAGTAATTATATTTTATCACAGTTAGTTATGTCATTGTTAGTTAGTTAAGTAATCTACGTAACTAATATATATTTGATTTTTTTTAGTGTATTTTATTTTGTGTTGTTACATACTTTTATTTTACATTCATGCATGTAATAGATTTTGTTTTACTTTGTAATTGTTTTAATTTATTTTACTTCACTTTGTTTTATTTAATATTTAGTTATATTTGTAAAATGAGACCCTTTTCATTTTATTTATATTCATTTTACTTAGGTTATTCATCACACTTCATATTATTTGTTGTGAACAACACTATGATCAAATACTCAGAGTAGAGTGCATGTGGCCCTATTGCAAATTGCAAGTTTGGGGGACTGTGAAGGCCCCAACATCTGTGGATATTTTACTGTTTGGACCAACTGTCTCTCCTTAAGTGAACTGAAGCTGCAGTCATTCACTCCCTCTCCATCTCCTGCTGGGACCATAATGTCTCCATTACGTTTGTAGTGCCTTGTGTCCTGCCTAGACTTGCTCCCGGTTATGGGCTATTTTCTCACCACTGTATCCCACAGGCAAGGGGGATGTGCTCAGTATGCCCCAAAAATGGCAGACGCTGCAGCAGCCTCTGTGTAAAAACACCTGTGCTGCAAATGTTATGGCTGTGAGTGAGAGGCTGCAACAGACACTATATCACAGGCTGTAAAGGGAAACAAATGTTCATATTTGTGAAGAAGCGAGACAAACAGAGACACAAACTTTGTTAACAGGGCGGATGAGCCTGAGTTTGACCTCATTACTGAGCTGGGTACCCACAGGAGGGACCCATTACAACTGCAAAGTCATCCAGTATAGGGGATATAATAGAGGACATGTCTCAACAGAAGCAGAGCTCCTTTTCTTATCTGTTCGTTTGATTTAAAAAAAGCAGAAAGGCCCCACTTAACACAGTGGACTCAGCAGATTAGTTAGGCCTTTGGGCAGCACAACTATCAGGTTAATTAAGAAACTAAGCTTCCTCAGAGCTGCACAGGATCGCAGTCTGTGTTTTCCAACCATGTGTAATCCAGACTGAATGTTTTCTGTGGTTAGCAAGATTCAACCAGGGTCACAGAGTTCAGATTTCCTCCTTCAGGTGACCAGGTCAAGATGGCACCAATGGAAACCATGTGATTGTCGCCACATTAGCGTAGTGGACACATCCATATCGATACAATGGTTTATTAAAATTTCATACGGATAGTTATGTTCCCAAGAGGATGAACCTCAATGACTGATCCCCTAACTTTGCCTGTAGTTCCACCAATCAGGTCAAAGTTATTACTTATTAGACATGTAACTCATCTGATCTGTAGAGTTCAAACAGATTTGTGCTTCCCTTGTGTCATCTTCAGCAATACAGACTATTTATGAGTCCTCTTGCCGTCTAGGTACATTCGGTACAAAAGTCTAACAACTCACACCCAGGGAGACAAACTGTGGCATAATGAACTGATACCAATGTACCATGATTCAAAGGAACATCATCAACTGCGTATCATCAAATGATACAGATGATTAAGCAGCAGAATGCATCATGCAGGAGGCCAGTATAATTTCACTGTTCTCTGACTTTTCATCTGCTTTGGCTCAAGTTTATGCACGTATTGTGTGCATGCACAGTATGGCTTTGCACCTATTTCACTCTGAAGGCTTGCAGCAGTCCCAGTTTGACAATGCATATGATGGGATTCAAAAATAACAAATCTGTAAAATGAATTCAAAAGATCAGTGTTACACCTACAAGGTCTTATATCAGCGTGTGATTGAGGGTGTTAGGGAAGAAATGAACCATTGAAACTGGTGACATGCAGCCCATTTGACCGTTTCTTGGAGTTTCTTGCCCTCAAGTGGCATGACCCAGTTTATGCCCTTGGTACCCCCTGGTGACATAGTGTAATTTGTGGTGCTGGGAAATTACTGAAGCAGGGAAACCTGGGAGACACAGTCAATTAGACAGGACTGCACCTATCTGGTGGGGGCACAGCCAGCCGCATACTCAAATGTGGGCTTTTAATATCTTTTCAAAGGCTTCACACACATGTATCAGACATAGCTATTCAGCATGGCATCCATTTACTTCAACAAGGATTGGTGAACAAACATATACTTGAGGCAGATGGACAGAGCATCCGGGCCACTGCGTCTTGCACACCATCTGTTCCACCTGGCTTGGAAAACATCTAGCGGTCTAATATCATGTAATGTGATTGGCTACAATTCAGAGCCAGTAGGGACTGAATCAATGACACAAAGCTCAATGCACAGATAAAGGAAGACACTAGGAGGCATTTTCTGGGAGGAAAAAGAGTTTGTACTTATTACATATTTATTTATATTTTCATATACTTTTTACATATTTATTTGTAATAACATGTATCTTGAGCATATCGGACATGGAGCAAGAATGGAAGAGGAAGGCATGTTGAAGGAATGTCACTTTCTTTTTTTAACCCATTTAATTTCAAGAGCATCATCATTAATGCAGTCAGTGATATTCACAGTCCCATTAAACAAGCTACAACAAAGATTTCCTAAAATATAGGCTGACATATAAAACTAGCATTTATTTAAACACTGTGGCGGATGTATACCTGGGAGAGGATGGGGGATATCTGGGATGACCAAATAACTACAACCAGATAACAGACAGGCAGGATTGGGGTCAAACTCTTATTGTGAAAGGTAAGTGTGTGAAAACACACCAAGAGTGAGGTGTACAATACACACGCATACACAACATACACACAACAGTTTCTACACAGTCATCATGCTTCAATGGGACCTCATGTTAAGTCTTTTTTTTTTCTATTTCAGCATCACGTTATTAGAAACAACAACCACAAGTGGGTCAAAAACTACAGAAAGCAAAAAAAAAAAAAAACTATATGGGTACTCTATATTCTTAGAACCATACTGAAAATTCATGACAGACTTCAGACACTTTTTGGGCCATTACATCTCCGAGAAGCTGGGCAAAGCATTAGCATTTCCATCCCTTGGGTCTGTGACAGCCTTCACAGCGAAGTTGCCTTTTCCTCTCTCAACTACAAACCCCATTTTTCAAAACATGGTGTAAACAGTATCCCCTGGAGAGTGTGGTGGGATGGCCAAGAGTGAACTGCACTGCACACAAACTGGAGTTGATCCAGAGAGAGATACTGGCAGGCAACAGCAGCAACAGGCCTAGGTCAAACACAGTCCTGACTGTTCCCATTAAATCCAGTTAGACACACTTTCTTAATCTTGTCGACCTCTTGAGCCAGTGTGATGCTACTTTGTGACCCAATGTTGTTGATTTTATTTGTTATATACACTAAATCATTTCACTAGATTCACACAAATCATTTGAAACACTTGCAAAAATCTAAAAAAAAAAAAAAAAAATGCAAAAACTAAAGAAAAATACATCAAATCAGTTGATTTGATCCAAGACCTGGTTTCTGATTGGCCAACAGCAATAAGGCAACAAAATAAAAGGAAAGACAGTAAAACAGAAATGAAAATAATATTTTACAGGGAAAAAAGTCTTTGGTGTTCTCCTGCATTGAGAAAGAATGATAAAGTATAAAAAAAACAAACAAACTGCAGTTTCTCTGATACCCACCTAATTTTTAACATGTAAAAGTTTCCAAGAGAAAACACTTCCTCATAGTAATCGTGGGGTCTAAAGTCATGTGTGCACTACAAGGGATCCAACATTTAAAAAAATAATAAAAATCAAATGACATTACTTCATTCACAGGTTTGGTGAAATCCTGTACAGTGCAAATAAAAAATGCTGAATATTGATTACAAGAGGAAAGTATTTTTTATGGTACAAGTTGTGCAGCAGTATCATGCATCAGATCACTTATTATGAGACAACACAGGGAGGCAGCGAGGAAGTCTGTATTAAGACTCTCTCTCATTTGTCTGGCAAGACCAAATGACTTGGTCCTAGAATATGCATATCATCAAGTGATTCCTGAAGAAATCTGTTCAACACTTCCTTATTTATTTTGATGGGTCATTTTCAGAACATGTATACAATATTAACCACTTTACACTCCGCTCTCAAAGATCACAAAACATCCAATGATTGAAATGTGGGAAGGGGCGGGGGTTGGTCAGTGGAAAGAACAGTGCTCGTGTTCCAGTTATATGATCTTTCAGGTTTACCTGCATCACTGTTATTTAGTGTGATAATAGCACCACTCCAACAGATAACACTGCCTTGCTACAAATATGAGGAATCACAGAGGGAGGGAGGGGTCAAAGTAGTGTTGGCAAGGATGATTCCTCATACAGTAGGTAAATGACAAAGTGCTGGCGGGACTAATTTTCCCATGATTGGATACTGATAAACAAGAGAGGGCAAATAATGATTAAGTCTTTCCTTGCGATCAGATATAAAGATGGAGGCTTGAACCGTCAATAACAATTTCATCAGTCACATGTGACGCTGCAAGAGATGGCGGTCCTTTTCAAGGAGATGTTTTTTCCTCATGATCAAATCTGGAAGTTTCAGGGTGACAGGGGTGGTGGTGGGGAGGGGGAGAGGGGAGGTTGGTTTATGTAGGTTGGTCCTTCTGCAGGGCTGAGATATCTAAAGCAGGAGGGGCCCGCCCGCTCCACTCGCTCAGCTGTCCGTCCTTGAAGAGGAGGTTAAGGGCGGGCAGGGGGACACCAGACTCCGCCGGGGGCTGACTGAGAGGGTTCGACACGCCGCTGTCCAGGTCAGACGGCTGGCTGCCATCCTGCCAACAAAAGGCAAAGCTCACAGACCAGCACACCAGGCAGAGAGGATGATATGTAGCACAGGGATATGTTTCCAGAGGATTAAAAGAACAAATCAGGAAAGGCTGAGTTCCCGTCTGATTTACACCTTCACCTTTCCTTTCATTTTTTTCTTATTTTATCCTCTTATTTTTTACTTTCTGGTTTATATTGCCTTGTTTTTCTCCTTTCTCTCTTCACACTTACAAAAATCCTACAATACATGTGCAAATACACACTACTTTATGTACTTTATGGGATAGTATTGTTTTCATTTTCGAATTCAATAAATAATTCAATAAATTATTAATCAACTAATTGGTTGTATTGATTAGCTGATACTGATTCAAAACAAAAGGTTTAATAATATGGCTGCTGGACTTTAGATATCATTGTGTCTAAAACCAAATGAAAACAATTCTATTAAATGCATTGATAAATTATTAATCAATGGTTTATCTTGATAGATTCTAACAAACTAAATAAAATTCCTGATTCCTGATATTTTTTTTCTGGACACATTTCTGTCTTTCCTCCTCTGTGAGGATTTTCCAGTGGCAGCCTGAGGAGACAGCAGTGTGTTTTTACCTGGAATGACTGAACAAAGCTCAACACCTTCAGCGACAGCTTTCGGCTTGAGTGTAGTAGTTCTTGAAGGCTGAAAGAACAACAAAGCCTAAAGTCTAGCACTGCTCCAACACTTTTCTTTACACTTCTCTGAATGTTTTAAACAAAAGATACATTTGCGAGGATCCTGGATGGGTTTATTGTTTTTGTTTTTTTTACCTTTCGTTGCTGCAGAGCTTGTGCGAGGCAATCTTTCGACACACTTTGCGGTTGAGCTCAGAGCTGAAGAGAGGCATGCCGAAGCACAGTTCAAGTGGGACCCATTCATCTTCGGATGAAAGGCCTGAAAGAAAGGCATTGACAAGGGAAAGGAGGGATGTGAATGGTTTTGATTTTGAAGCTATCCTGAGACCTTTGTCACAAGTTAGCCTTTATTCTCCACTGTCTTCAACACCTCTTCCAACTCTCAAACATTTGTTTAGGTTATTTGATATTCTAAGATATTCTAATGAATATTAAATACATTAACCCAAAAAGTAAACCTACTGTCCGTCTTTCCTTTGCCTTCCCCATTGTTTTCTTCTGTCACAAGCTCAAAGGACTCAGTGCTGCCATTGGTGTCCAGGCCTCCACCTAGATGGGTGTCTCCTTGAAAAAAGGCAACAAACCTCCATCAACAATAAGGCACAGAAATGTTTCTGGGAAACTGATCGCAGCTTTATTACAGCTTAAATGACCTTCAGTTAAAAAGCTTCATTAAAGGCTGAACTTCTGCTGAATACATATTTTTTGGATTATTAGCATAATCTGTGTACTGTAATATGCATAAATATCAATCTTAAACAAAAGCTTTGATCACACGTCAGCAAGATTAAACCAGTGAATCCGAGCAAAGGCTAAGACAGTTCAATCCACATCCATTAGCAAAGGCTATCACAATAATGGACACAATTATGTGGACAAACAGCATAATTAAAGTGGACTGTGAGCAATCTCTATCTAATTTGCACCATCAGTGCCAATGGCCATCAGAGGCAAGGACATTGTTCCTAATTGAACTATATGTCTTGTCTGGTCAATGCCCACATACATACGCACACAGAGTGTGTTTGCGTTAGCTTCCTCACCTCTGCACTCGGCACTGTCACTGGGCCTGCGACGGTGCCTGTTGTTGGAGTTGAGCATGGTGATGTAGCCACACTGGTGCTCCAGGTCCACATGTTCCTTCAGCTTCTGCAGTGCTTTGTGCACACACATGTTGGAGCAGGAGAACTCTGCACAGGAAGTAGGGAGAGAGAGAGACAGAGAGAGACAACACAACCAAGGGGAAAAGTGGTTTAAGTGTAACCTTAAACTCCAGAGGGGCAAAAGCACTCGCAATGATGAACACAACTCCAGAGATAGCACTATTCTGCTGCACTAAAATTTATATGAATTTATTATGGAGTTATAAGAAGATATGGGACCATTTTTCTCAGTGTCTAAAGTGTAATTAATCTGTTAGAAGAATTATTCATATTCAGTTTTTATGTTTATGTTCAGTGTAGAATCAGTAGAATAACATTAATAACAAAAACATTCGTCATAGGGCTTCAAAAAGAGACATGGCATGGCCAAGTTAAAGCCTCAAACTGAATTGGTCTTGTTTGATTGGACTATTCTGTATTAGAGTTGGCATATTATGAACACATGTATTAGCATTGCATGTGTTACAGCTTCATGCACACAGATTATTTTACCTCCCTTCAGATCCTCCTCATCGAAGGGAAACGGGATGTGCACTGTCTCTCCATGGCCATGCATACCATGACCCTGAGCGTTACACACACATACAGTTTATATGTCAAAACAGAGACCCTTACATAACATGAGTAAATGCACAACATTAGATGATGTTCGCATGTTTTGAGATAAATATGCAAAAAAAAAAAACACCTTCAGATAACCTGAAACCCCTCATAGAAAAATCACCTGGATAAGAACAGCAGAGTGTGTGAGGGCATCATTGAGCATGGTCAGCACGTTAGATGTAGGGACAACTCCGGGGTCGTGACCCCAGGAAGTGATCAACAACCTGTCATAGACCTGAACAGAGTAAAAATGGTGAAACAATGAATTTTTCCACAGCTGCTAACAATGCAATAATGTTTCTAAGTTTCTAAATTCAAACCAAAACCTCTCTATTGTTTATATTAGAAAAGGTTTAATTCAGGGAAGCAAAAAACAAGGAAGAAGCAATGGTAACTTCCCACCCCCAGTCAAATCATGTAAACCTCCCACAATGGTAAACATCAACTGATTACAATGTTGAAAGCTCCACCCAGGCACTGACTTTACCTGCTATGACTTTAGCGTGGCTCTGCCTGATTGAGCCTGACATTTCCATGAAATTAAAGTATCATTTTTCCTTGTTTTTTTTTTTTTTTTTTTAAAGCTGTCTTATTCTCTGAAGATGTAAGAAGTCTGGTTTTTACTACAGTTAGGTTCAGTGTGAAGACAAACAGTCTGCCATTTGAAACATGCAAAGGAAGACATAGACACAGGAAGATTTGCTATGACAAGTTGCTTTGTTTCCGTAAAGTGACCCATTTGCATTACCAATCCTCCCCTGAGAATCCACTACATCAAATTCTCTTTCATTTCCTGTCTCGCATTACCACGATTGTTAATAAAATTCCAAGACCACTGGGAGACAATGGAGGAGGAAATACAGGTGCACAGTGGGGTGTGACTGTGACTGAAAAATGAAGGTTGGCGGGGACAAAGGAGAGCTTCGAATTTTACCTCCAGTGCTCTGATTACCTGGTCTTCCAACTGAAACAGCAAGGTCAAAATTTTAGGGGGTAGGTGTCAAAGATTAATGAAAAATTGCCTGTATACATCTTTGATCAGAACCAGAGGACTGTTCCTTCAATCACACTTGTGCCTTTTCTTATCTAACACAGAGGTTTCTTTTGCTTATATCTGCCTCGACACACATTTACTTATGCACGGTGTACCACCATGTACTTATTGACCTACCTGATAATTGATTAGTTTAAACTAACCTGGAAAATGAGTGGCAGTTTGCGGAGCCTGGAGCCTTTGGAGAGCAGCAGAGATGGCGGGCCTTGGCCGGTCACATGGTACAGGTACAGCTTGAACCAGATGGAGCTCACCTCAGGGATGGCCGGGCCAATGTGCTGCAGGGAAAAACAAACACACACATATACTCACAAACAAGTCAACAGGAGCAGAATTAATGCACCTACAGGTACACATCTTCAGACGGACATTTCTCACACAAACAAAGATTTCTCACATAATTATTCTTATGATGTTCTTTTGTTTGAGTTGTAGAAATCTAACCTGCTATTAGAGATGTGAACGGAAAACAGAGAAGAAATTCATTGAATTCCACTTCACCGAGTCCCAGTGGTGTAAGAATAAACAGCAGCATGAATGGCACAACAAGAGTTTAACTTCATTCCCTCTGTCGCTCTGAGCTCAGCTAGAAATCTGGAGTGCGGCCAGGCTGAGGAATTACTCATGAGCCTCGCCTCCTCTCTTCCTCTCCTCTCTCTCTTTGTATAGTCTTGTTGTTGGGGCAACTGCAGGCTGAGCACTCACAAAGAGTACACACACAGTCACAAATCACTCAGGCCACACAAGTGTGAACACACAGCAAGAGGGCAAACACAACCACACACAACACACAAGCATAAGCGCATTAACTGTTGACTAAAACGCAAACACATTTGATCCAATATTCTAGCATGCCGCTTAGTACCCCTCTGTTCCTCCCTCCCTCCTGGCGTCGTACCTGAGGCGTGCAGCTGCTGATGGGTCTGATCTCATTGCTGAGAGGCGCCATCGACACCAGCAGCTTGTAGTTCTTGTTCAGGACGCGGCTGCAGGTGGCCTGGTCCAGACCCAGCAGGCTCTCACAGCGCAACATGTCCAAGGGGAATCCTAAGTCAGGGGGAAAAACAGAGGACAGTCACAACTTCTATACAGGGTAGTACTGTTTGTATAGTTTACACTCAGGTTTCTTTCTTTCAAACAATAGAACAACATTTTGGCTAGCTGTTTCCCTGTTTCCAGTCTTTATGCTAAGCTAAGTGAACATTGACTAAAGTTTTATATTTACCAGACATAGACAAGAGTGGAATGAGTCCTTTCATCTAAACCCCAGGAAGGACAGTAAATAAGAAAACATTTAATTATTTCTTCAAGTTATTGTTCTTTCATTCCTTTAAATGAAAAGAAGCAGGGGACTCCTGCCAAGTGTGTCTGCATCAGACTGTGACGCATCTGCAGAGCAGTGGATCACACACAGGACAGATCCTTCCCTTCTTTATAACTGTGGTGTTAAAGAGCGTTCTCTCCAAGCTGACTTATGTTGAACGTCCTCTCAGAGGACATTAGTGCCAGCTTGGCATTCTGGATTTAATAATCACCTCCTGCCTCCTACAGAAGATATAAATAATGATAAGCAAGAGGTCTGTGAACTGCTGACAGTGATAATTGACAGATAAATTATAACCAGAGTTGAGTGTCAAAGATTTGTGATGCAAGAACCAACTAAAATCAAGCCACCAAGGTGCAGATGTTTATATTCATTTCAGTGCAGCACTCGCTGCTTCATATTTACTTAATAAAGTTTGAATGTTGATTTTTATACAACAGCAATTTACCTACATAGTGAACAACAAAGGCCACTATTAATTAACTTTATTAGTTTTCTTTTCTACAGTGGTGAACAGCTGCAGCAAAAACAGGTCTGCTTTGTTGAGAATTTACTCCATTTCTTTTGGGTGGCAAGAGAAAATTTCCTCACTCCCTAAATGAGCAATCATCAATAGACTTTTTGTATCATTAGGGGCTTAGTTTAGCTTCAGGCACCAGGCTCTCACTGCACTCACTCCTCAGCAGAAGCCTGGAGCAGCAGCTGAGGAGGACTGAGAGATAAGACAATCAGAGGAGAGGCATGCAGCCAAACCAAACAAACAAACAGCATCTGGTGGCACAATGGTAGCTACGTGGTAACTCAGAGATTTGCTTTGTCGTCATTGGAGGACTTGGTCTCTGCTGCTCCCTCTAGAGACCTGAGTGGAACAATACAGCTTTACTATGGACTCACACCTTGTCCCTTTACCCAGAGCAATGTTCAAGAAAAGCTGTTGCAATCACAAGTGAGGAACAGACAGCCAGGAGTGACACAAATATATAATTTGCCGCTTTCTCTTTGTTTAAAAAATTGTTTCTAGCCTTATTGAATTTCTTTTAACCTGATTTTAACCTGAAAATCACATGTGCTTTGACTCGCACACAAATCAATACCCACATGATCAAATGACAATGTTATCAACACACCAACGGGTACATTAACAGCTTCAGTCTCTGTGTGTGTATGTGTGTGTGTGTGTGTGTGTGTGTGTGTGTGTGTGTGTGTGATCCCACTTCATTCACACCATGCAGCTCTCACATTACATTTCAGTCTGACTGTCATGTGCAGGTTGGAGAGTGAGTTTGAAAAAACCATGACAAAATGTTACCTGCATTTTTTTACAGTTCATGTTACCTGAAAACCAACAAAACCCTGAAAAAACACAGATGGAGCACAGAACTGTGTGGAGGAAGTACACAAAAATATGAGTTTCTATTTTGTACATTTGCTATTGCAACTGAAAAGGCAGTGAGAATCAAAACCAGAAAGGCAGCTGCATGATAACACACAAAACCAAATCTGCTCCACAAGCTGCCTATTTCCCAGGTGTATAGACATACGCAAGTATATGACGCCTTGGTGTTGCATGCAGTTACCTATAAAGGCAATGGAAAAAAAGGTACCTATATTTGGGATATCAGGTCCCTGGTCCTGAGTGAGTTCTTTGTTGTAGCGCAGGAAGAGGATTGTGTTTTTCAGGGTCAGAGCGTGGTCAAAGTAACGCTGTGCCTCGCCTTCTGCTGTACTCTCCACCTGAAATTAGCAGAAGTTAGACAACAGTGTTTGTGTGCATACATGTGTACATACTGTGTTATGTTGATATCAAGCTATAATTTATTACATTGGGTTTGATTATTCACTGTAAGTCAGGGAAGGGCCTGACAAAGGCTTCACTCAGGAAAAAACTAATACATTTTTTCTTTGTTGTAACTGAGGGTCTCACCTTTTCCAGCTCAGCCAGGAAGCTGTCCAGAGTCTCATCAGACAGCTTACCCACTTCAAACATGGTCACTGCGTGACTCTTCAGGTTCTAGTACAAACACAAAGACACAAAATTAAAGAAATTCTATTTGTAATAAGCTTTGTGGTTGTGTGTGTGTGTGTGTGTGTGTGTGTGTGTGTGTGTGTGTGTGTGTGTGTGTGTGTGTGAGAGTGGGTGTGTGTTTGTTTACGTTCACATCCATTTACTAACCGGAGACAGATTGCCCATCATTAGGAAGGCTGTAAGGGTGGAGTCAAAAAGGAAGGCAATCCTCTTGGTGGGTGCAGCTGGGATGCTCAGGCTGCTAACGCTGGCTGTGTCTGCTACAGAGCCAAAGACACCACATAACAAGAGTAATAACTATGTGCAGTAGGAATAATGCACGTAATAGAACAACTGCATCTGAAAATGAAAAATGTGTATAAGGACTATGGCATGTCTCTTTCTCAAATGGATTCAATTTAATTGATAATTAACACATAAATGTGGTTGATGACTAGGACACTTTCATAATGTCCAATTTGTTAGCTCAAGCAGCCCAACAATAAAAGCTTAACATGCACGACAAAATGAAAATCAGACTGAAAATTAGACAATTTTGGACAAACACCTGTGAGAATGACTTTCAAAGTCATGACCAAGCTTTCTTAGGGATTAATTAGCGCTGCTGCTTCAAAACTTCCCAAGTAACATTCAGAAAGTGCTTTGTGTGCATTCATCAGCATGTGTATTAATTTGCATACATTGCTGAATATTTTTGCAAGAAAGAAGATGTGTGCGTGCGTGTGTGTGTAACCAGACCTTGGTCTTCCAGGCTGGTTGTGTCAGTGTCAGTAGCAGAAGAGCCTCCCTCCATGACAGGACTGCCCTGCTCCCAGGACAGCAGCATCTTCTGAGGGTCCATGGTGCTCCTGCCACAGAAAGACACTCCACACATTGTAGTGGTCTTTTATTTGTAATTTCTTTCACCAGCGCGTGGTCAGGGGCTGATGGCTGATAGCTGATAGACAAGTGGATTCTGTTCTATGGGGCCAGTCCTAAAAAATGCTGCAAGAATAAGTCCTAAAACCCAGAAAAAAACATTTCTGCACCCTGTTGTCCTGGACATTAAACATCTTCCCTGAGTCTCTTTTCTGTTAGTTTTAAGAGGGCTGAGTTTGGTTCATTTAAAAAGGACTGTATGTGAAAATACCCTAATATCATGTTACTAACTTTATCTGAATCATTTTTGATTTAAATAGAGCCAAAATCACAGCACAGTCCATGTCTTTAACTCATGTTTGGTGATTTTATCAAATAATGTCGCTGTTATAAAATCAGGACGTTAACATAACACGTCGTCTAAATGGGCTGCAATTAGTCACTATTTCAATCTCGTTCCATTGTTTGACAACAGAAACAGAGAATCGTGTAAATGAGAACAGCTTGATTGGGAGTTTGGCTGATTTAAAAATACTTTATTTGTGAGCACAGAGAGAAGGAGAGAAGTAACAGACAAAGGACTGAAAGTGGCTGACACTAGGTAGAATGCAGTTCAGCCATATACTGGGTTTTTAGTCTTGTGTCTTTCATCATTGTAATTACTGTCAAAAAGAAGTTATCTTTTCTTTAGTGTTAAAAATTACATGTAAAACCATCTAAAATTTCACAAGTGAAAATGCAATTCCAGTTATGGGGTGAGTGTGGATCAAATGTCATATTGCTGTTGACTTATTGTGTCTAAGCTTGCACATACTTGAGTCTGTTGACAGATGGAGCATTCTTCCAGGTCGGGTGGAGCTGGTCTGAGCTGATCACCTGACCTTTCTTTACAGCAAAGCCGAGGCGACAGTACATGGACACTGCATTCTAACAAAACACAACACAAGATAAATATTTGACTTTATTAAGCAGGTCCTCATTCACTGTCATAAATCAGCAACCTGTGGCTGCCCTGGACTTTTAATATGTGCCTGAGTTATACATTAGGTATGAGAAAGTGGTAGTGGCAGTAGTAAGGGAATGAAGAAGAGAAAGTCAGTTGCAGCACTTATTTGGGGTAAAATATCTTCAGACTGTCTGTGGAACAAAGGGCAGCTTTATCTCTCACTTTATGAGATGGTGTAACATTGACTCAAAATTGTGAGAGGAGATTGTAGTAAAACTAAGGGTTTTTCTTGCTATCTCCATCCTGATGCAAAATAACTCACAATACACGTCTACATTAAGGTAAACAAAGTGTTTCCAAGTATTGGTATCCTTCTTTCTTTGAGAAAGTGTTTTAAGTATTTCTGGGTGGGTGTTTTATTTAGCCACTGAAACAAACCACCACCTTAACACATTTTTTAATCTACTATCAAGACTTAAAAGACCCCCCCCTCAAATTCTGCTAACATCAATGTTGAGGAATGAGACACTAAAATAAAGTAAAAGCCACTAGAATAAACTTTGGTGCGATGCTCACTTGATGAGCCACAGCATCTACAATAAAAAGTCATCACTCCATGTCTGTGACTTAAACTGTCTCAAAAAAGAAGATTAAAGACTGCTGCTATGTACTTTCCACTTAAAGAGTTGGGTTTTCCATTATTTCCTGAACATATACAGATGTCAACTTGCCTCACTGTTAAATCCCTTATTCAGACTGAGCAGACTACCTCAGTGAAGTTTGGTAGACTTGATTACTTTCTACACCTTGATGCCCCAGAGGTGCGAGCTGAAGTCAACTCTTAGCTATTCTCTTATCATATCATGAGAAGCACAGCGAAGAAAATGTTTTCAAGTCACTCAGGCCATGAGGTAGTCATTAAATGAGAGAAAGTCAAACTCAAGTCACGATGGGAAAAGTTTTGCACAGACATCTCAATCATCACTGACGTTACAGGTTTCTCCAGGAGAATCACTGCCAGTCCTGCCCTTAACCACTTCTCTGAAGTGCTGCCTTTCAGCAGCAGGAATGAGATGAGAGCAAGGGACAGGGGAGTTCAGCTCTTCAGGAGGTCGTAACACTGACAAGGAGTTTGGCCCCGTGTTTGATAGAGAGTGAATAGGAAACTGGGGAAAACTGGGTCAAACTTAAGCATCAATTCAACTGGAATGGTGCTGCTCACTACTGTGGTAGAGTCATGGGGAATGATGGATCTAATCTCAAACAGTGTGTGTGCTGCGCATGAGTGTCACACTACACCTCTCAGGTATGTGTGAGTATGTACTCAGAGTAAAACCACTATAGCAGGCAGAAATATCTACTTGCTAGACGACACTGTATCCCGGCTTTTCTCATCGATTTGTGCCCTATTTCACTTGAACAAAAATAAAAAAATAACTGCAACACCAATGTAGTACTGAAAGAAAATGATATATTTATCCTACAAATTGCCAACACACAAATTCAATTATAGCATATCTTTGGAAAATAAACACATACTTCAAAGAAACAAGGTATGAATATTTTTTGAATGTTTTTCTTTTTTTTTTTTTTTTTTTTTAGATTGCCAAGCTTCAATCTTAATATCTGCCTCCAGAACATCAATTGGCACAAAATGAAACAGCAGAGAGCTTTTCACCTTCTTTCATTCACTCTACTGTGAAATTATTTGGACTACGAAAAGTATCTTTACATATGATATATGAATA
This sequence comes from Rachycentron canadum, assembly GCA_038496675.1. NCBI lineage: Eukaryota > Metazoa > Chordata > Actinopteri > Carangiformes > Rachycentridae > Rachycentron > Rachycentron canadum. Next base: position 11,635,514 of record CM076663.1, on the reverse strand, counting down.
TATGTGTGCTGAGCGCTGTGTGATTATTAGGTAACCGTATGTAACTATGAGTGTTTTTTTGATCCAAGCTGGAAATCCATTCAATGGAATGTGGATAAAATGTTTTATCTATTATCAGATTAACATTTTTATAATGTTTTTGTATGTTTTGTATTAGTTTCCACTGCATGTTCAGAGTGTTTCCAGATGTTGGTGATAAATCTGTCATAGTTTACTACCAAACAAACTGATAGGACAGAGGTTTCTTTACTGTCTAAGGGTATCACTGTTGTTTGACAGAATCACTGTTGATACTCTGCTTGTGTAAGTGAACAAACAGAACAAGTGAACATTCTGCAATATTGTACAATCTATATATTTATACTTATCTTCTACTCTGTGTTTTATATGTTTATTGTTGATGATATTCACACAATTTCCACAACACAGCACACTACTGCACTGTGTGGCTTGAAGCATAGACAAAAGTAAAAAAGTCTCTTCAAAGGCCACAGAGGGAGCAGAGAAAATGACCCCCACCCCAGTGCCAGCTTTGAAAACAGGGCCATATTTCTCAGATCTATGGTTTTTCCATTCTCTTGTGACATTGCACATTACAATAAACCGCCCACATTAAGCAGCAAGTTACACCTACCTTCACTAAATCCAAGTCAATCTCCAACACATTCGCCAGCTGAGAGTCACAGAGGGAGAAAGGACATAGGTTGTATGTTGAAAACCTGATCCTTGTAAACACACAGACACAGTCATATTACATTTAGTAAGCACAGCAGGCAAGTACAATGAAACATATCTAAGGCCTTACCTCTGCTACGTTTGTCTGCTCATCAATGGACACAAAGATTTTGTAGAGAAGCGTTTCAAAGTAATCTCCCTGGACACGGTTCATGACAAAGCCTTCCAGCGGGGGCACTGAAAAACAAACAGAAATGAACAGCCATGCAAAAAAATTTCCACAGGGTTTTTTGTTTTTAACTTTCTTTTATTTTGCTTCTATTTTCTGTGCTTTCTTTTTTAAAGACTGTATGTAGCTGTAATGGTACAATTATACAATGCAATGCAAGTCCATTAAGCATAGGACTCACTTATGTTCCCACAGTTGTCATTTAATTACACACAGTGTTTAGTCAAGGTAATTATTCAGGGAAGATAATAACATAATGTTAAAACACACACGCACACACCCACACACAGATGTACCTGAGATGCAACTGTCATCAGATATGGGAACATCCAAGTAAATGAAGCCCCGGTTGTACAAGCCTGCAATAAAACCACAAAAATGCTGTAACACTCAATAAAGATAATTGTGCTTTTTGCATTAACATCTCTGTTGCTGTTGTTGTGAAAAATTAATATAATTATATAAACTGAACTTTCAAAATTAAATCTCATTTTAACAGGTACTCCTGAAACTCCTGTGCTTAATTGTATTTATTCCCACTCAGTCACCAGCACTCCAGTGGCAGAGGCTCATCACTGTCAAACTGTTCTAATTAACTTTTAAACTGCATGGACACAACCTCAGTCCCCGCACTTCATCTTTTAAATTCACACGAGCACATTGATGAACACCCTCTTTGCCCAACAGACATAAACTGTGCAAATAAAATGATTGATGACTATTTCCATTTAGTTGCTTCAGTTTCAGGTTCTAGTGCTGTTCATCCTAGTTCACTGTCACACCTGTTAAAATGTCTAATATCAGATCTGCTGAAGTAGAGCTCAAAATGCAGCTTCACAGAAATTGTGAAGCACTGTGAACACAAACAGTCCCTCTGTGGCTGTTTGTTTCCATAATTCCTGTTGATGATGTATGATGGGATATTATTCAACAAGAGACTGGAACAGATTCAATTTGGTAAAAAGGAACACAGTGTAGCTATGCTTTGTGCCGTTGCTAAGTTATTATGTTGCTTTTCTTATGTCTTATTGGAAATAGCATACACTTTAGGGTGCACAAAGCAGATCATATGCTTTTGTAATGGGTGTGAGGATGGGAGGTCTTTTATTTAACAATGGTGTTAGACTGCATTGCACTAAAAAGTACTCTTTTTTTTTTTAGTCCACCTGTTTCCATGTATGGAGGTGGAGAGACAAAATTATTATCAGAAACACTTCTCAAAATAGTTTAGTATAATGAACTGGAACTAATTAGTTTACCCTATACAAAATATAGGGAGACACAATTTAAAGTCATTTTTCATATCTTAGTGACTGATCAACATGTTGCAGATACTCACTTAAGACTACATTGTACTCCATTGATCCAGCCAGCTGAGGACCAGAATCTATCATCTTATCAATAGCTTTCTTCTCTGCTGGAGAACAAATCTGTAATCACACACAATAAAGAGGCAACATTAGAGTACAACTGTGTAAGTGATTTTGTTTCCATGGATGTCAAAAACAACCTCCAGTGAACAACAGTGATAGTGCAGCTGCTGGGAGGGATGAATACATTTGCATGTGATAACTGTGTGGACTGTTTTGCAGAGTTGCCTTTTTATCTTGTGGGAGGCAGAAAAACTTGGCAGATATTTATTTTGAGTCAGATGAGATCTCCACATGCAGTAAGGGGGCTCGTGAGTTGAGCATTTGTAACTTGGGGGGGGGGGCGTGCCAAGATTTCAATGAGAACTTCTCTGAACTCAATTATATATGTACTGTGCATACTGCAAAAAGGAGCTAGGTTGAAGATATGGTGGTTTTGCCCATGAACTAATTAGATAGCTATATTTCAATATATAGGATTTTAATAAATCCTGTTGAAACAAGAAATATGATGGGACACGATACATTGTTCCCTGAAAAATAATCTTCTCTCTCCTAAGATTCTATGAGTGCGATATTAACAATCCAAACTGCTATCAAAACAAAACAAAACAAAAAAAAATTAAAAAAAAATATATATATACTGTCTCTTATACACA
>CM076663.1:11583126-11632227 GCA_038496675.1 Rachycentron canadum | reverse complement strand
CATATATATATATACATATATATACATATATATATATATACATATATATATACACATACATATATATACACATACATATATATATATATATACATATATATATAATTTTATAAAAAATTAAACTGAAACAAGGAAAAGAAAAGAAACAAAATTCTTATCTCACCCTTATATCATCCTCAGTGATGTATCCCGTCTGTGCAACCCACCACGGCTCCACAGAGATCTCCACTGGTTTGGCTGGTAGCAGGTCCCGCGCTGATTTCCTACGAAAGAATTTCTGACAAAAAAGACCATCAGGTGTTAAGTGCTCATGCCAGCAAAACCTACTGTGAAGTATTGATATTTTGATTAAAACGTCTGCTTTGAAAATAGTTTGAGTTTCCTAAATATTAGAGTAATTATATTTACATGTATAAAAATGTGTTCTTATATTAAACATTGCAATGCAGGTGAAGTGCTCCTGGATTTAATATTCTATACAACCATTAACAGTGTTGTATAGAATACATTACACACATAATGCAGTGTCCATAAAGTAGAGATATGAAATCTAAATGTTTAGATTTTACTAGCCAGTTATTTTAAAATGTCAGTTTTGGAATATGTCTTACTTTGGAGGACCTGCACTGGTTCATTAGGTCAATATACTGGTTTCTCCCAATGCCAAGCAGCCGCAGACCTGTGGGGCAACAGGGAAATGAGTGAATCAGTAAAACTCAATCATGCCTCAGTAACTGGGTATGAAATTGTTATTGCTGCACATTAACCCTACAGAAAATAAATCTGGCAGCAGTAGAGCTACAAAAGTGTCCCTGGCATGTTTCAATTACAGCCTCTGAAGCTTTAGGAAAAAAATGTGAAAGAATTACAACAAGAGGCAAAGTTTGAGAATGAGTTTTTTTTTGGATATTTCAAACTTCATATTGGAGAGTTATTTCAGCAAAGGAAGGAGCTTCGCAAGTGGTAACAGTGAGTCATCCAAACTCTGCCAAGAGTGTACGGCCACACAAATACCCACACACCTTCACAGAGACAATGCCCTGGCACACACAGAGACACACACAGAGACACACACACACACACACACATACACACACATACACACACACACACACACGCACAGCACAGCTAATCCATCTACCAACATACACACAAGGGATCTCAAATTAACATGTGCATTATGTACCTGAGGTAATTCTGGGCTGTATAGCCAAAGTATAGCGCAGATGTATTTTGTTCTCCAAATCCCACCTAGTCACCTCCTCTTGCCTGTGCTGCACAGGCCTGGAGGGGGCAGAGCAAAATGTGCTGGGACAGCTGCCAATGCAAGCAGGGACCAGTGAGGGAAGTTCGCATTTCGGCCTCCTAACACGCCAGAATCCAACATGCGTATCCTGCTGTTTCACCAAGACGCAGACACAACACACAAACGTCCACCCACGTAACCCTCTCTCACATACACTTTCACTGTCTCTCCATCCACCCACTTCTGCATGACACACTTCCAAAGCTCCTCCGGGGAGATTAGAGAAGAGAGACCCCTCCGAGCAAGGCTCCGACAGCCTGCTGGCAGCCTTCTGTCTCCACAGCATGAAGGTCCTGTACTGCCAGGACTCAGTCACTCACAGGCCAAAGCCAGAGCTTGTTTCAGTTGACAGCAAAAAGTCAAAGAACATCGTAAACTGCCTTCACCCTTGACTTTCAGCTCTGAACCAGTCTTAATTGGGTTTTGCAGGAATACGGCCCCTCTGTGATGCAGTGACACATCAGAGAAGCAACAGCTTTAAGAAGCAATTTTGATTTACTATAAAATAGGATTTATACCAACCAATCCAAAAACCACTTGGCTGGTGCTCTGGTTTGAATATGGGAATATAAAGAATTTATTTGTTTATTAGTTATGCTAGTCAGGAGATACAAAAACCATGTCTACTGTAGACAAAAGCATGGTGAGATTTGTTATTTGTTATTTCAGAAGAGTAGTAGTATTTTTCCTCAAACTTAAACCTCTAGTGTTTGAAATCCAAAAAGACAGAAACATAAACAAACAAAAAAAGGTGCCAATAGCAATTTTTCCAACATTTTGATTAGCTTAATCTTTTAATTTCTTCATTTTAAAAAGAAAAAAAAATCACAAAATGAGAAAAAAAGAAACAAAATATAAATTAACCAAATTGATGTGCCAATTATTTTCTTTATTAATTTAATAGTGGCTAGTTAATCCAATAACCTTCTGACCCTCAGCTTTCTGAAAACTTTGCATCTTTTCACAGTCATTGTTGTGCCACCCTGTACTTTGACAGCCCTTTAAAAACAAGAACTGGGAAAAGATGGAAAAAGGAGACCAGAGAAACAAAGAGAGGGGGTGTGGGAGGAGGTACACAGAACCCCAGTGAAGTCATTTCAACAATGTGGGAAAGAAGAAAAAAATAAGGGGAAAGAACTCACAGTCAGCAGCAGTGAAGTTGGGCAAGGAGTCGTAACTCTTCTCACTGTTCATAATATCCTGGAGGTGCAAAATAAGAAAGGAGGGAGGAGACAGGGAAAAGAAGAATTAAACTCATTTTCCTCTTCCCTTACTATGTCTACTGCTTCTGATTAATAACAGGATTAGCAGATCTGGGCGGCCATGCTAATTTCTACACCCCGTTTTCATTAAGTGCTTAAAACGGATTATCAGAAATATGACATAGCTTTCAGCAACTTAGTGGCCACAGTTAAAGCTCAGTCAAGTTTAGTTTAGCATGCATAGAAAAGTGGGTGAAGCCTTTTTAAGTGAGCTAAAAACCAAATGGTTCATTTGTATTCACGTTTGCAAGTGAAGTCATAAGAAAGAACATATTAGTCACATCTGTTATGGTGAAATGGGAAGTATACTAAATGTGGAACAGTCAAATGTGGCAGCTAGCATCTGCAAACACATTATATTGCCAAACACACAGGATTGTTAAGTAATAGGAATACATCTGAGGGCATTGTGTATAGAAATTGCATAATATGTCCATTATATGTCCATAATCAGCTTCAAGTGTAATAGATCAGAGGTAACTAAATTGCAGATACAAGTATGCAGTATGGATTATTTCTCCCAGCCATGTGAACACGTGGGCTCAGTTTTTGTAAGCTTTGTGAGACTTCGTCTGGTCAAAGTCTCCAACAGACTGGCTCTCTGTGAGCCTGGCTGTGACGGCCTCAAACAACAGACTGCGCTTTATCAGTGGGAGTGAGCCGTCGTGCAGGCAAAGCCCAAACTGACTGCAGAACAAACAACAGAGATTTTCTCTGGGTGAGTTCGTCATGGGATCAGTCTTCTGTGTCTCCCTTAGCTGCTACATGAGGCACAGTCGCTAGACACTGACTGACACCTAGTGCCTGACTGATGCCAAGACTGTCAACATGAGGAAACGCAACGTTACACATACAATATTAAACCACATGTTCTTCTAAAAAAAAAAAAAAAAGCCAAATATTCATTCCACTAACTGGACATATCTCATGATATGATGATGCACTTACACTACATTGCATCTCTTTTTGACATGCAAATAAAATGTTATTTCAAGCGTACGACTGACTCATGCAAGCCAATGACAAATACAGGCTTCTCTGCTACACGTGACTATACAGTGACCTTTTAGTAGATCTACTGAGGAATTTCATACAAGATGATATATTCCCATTGTTGGTGTAACAAATAACTCACTACACATGACAGTACAGAGCTATAAAATGCTCAGATCCTTCTCACTGTAATAGTTTCTTGGATTCCCTGTTTTGTCTAAAACTGACATTTCTGCAGTTGTTTCTAGGGATTACAAAACCGAAGACATTGTTCAGTTTAAATTAACAGAGACTAGATGTTTCCAAACCAATTAGAGAATCTTAGCTGCTGCACAACAAGAATTCCTGCTCTGCTCCTTTGAGTTTACCCAGCTCATTGTTCTGAAAGCAAAGACGAAATTGTGAAATCACCGTTGTCATTGTCTTGGGTTTCAGAATAAGAAACAAAACTTCTGAATTAGCAAGGGATTTCACATACTGTGTGTACAAAAATAGATGTTCAGGTATGAGGGAACCAGGTTATGTCTTACAGTTTTATTTTGCCAAGCAGGTAAGTTCCTTACCTCCATGATACCTATGTAATATGAGAATGGAGTGACTCGCAACCCTTTGACCATGATGTCAGACAGGTGGTATGGGTACAGCATCAGGTGGTCCCGGCTATACTTCAGGAGCTCCTCATAATACTTGCGCTCATCCTTCCTCACATGGCGCACTGCTCATAAAACACACACACACACACACACACACACACACACACACACACACACACACACACACAGCCAGGGGTTAACACTCACTTATACAGTTGCACTTGTACTCAATCTATACCAGATCAATCCAGGTTAAAAAAAAAAAGGAATATTGATCCAGAAACAAGCTCCAGAAGGTCAGAAGGGATATAACACAATTGATTAGATAAAGTGTCATGGACGTTTTGCTTAACTGGTAATAATAACTTTCTCAATCATTGAAGACAAGTATGCTGAAGGATTATGCCAATAATATAACAGCTACTTATAAGGAAATTACCAAGAGAGGGGTAAGTATTACTGATTGCACCTGTGATAAAAACATGTTTCTATTGCAGAGTAAACAATTAGAATAATTCTACCATCATGACTGTAGGATTTATTACAGGATTGATGTATTAGAATTCATTAATTTCAGCTACATGGACCTGATAAACTGGCAACTGAAATTATATTTGGTCAATCCGGAAAGTTACTCATATGACTTATTCTACAGCAATAAAATATTTGTTTGCTCCTTCTCGTTTAATCTCACACACAATCATGACATGCCATACAGTAGAATGTGCATGTGTAGCAATGGGCCGGTGTGATGGTTAAACTTTCTTACCTAGGTTATTGCGGAATCGCAGCTGATTGCGGATGCTGTACAGGAGCACATGCTTCTCATACTCACGCTGAGAGTTCCCCAAACTCTGCAGGAAAAAAAACATAGCACACGAATGAGGGCCACTGCTGGATTAACCTGATGGGATGAAAAAAAAAAAAAAAAAAAAAACAAGCTACTAGGCCTCTTTAACCCCATTTTCTTTCCACTGTGTCTGCAATGTATATATATTTTCTCTGCAGGAATATATCCTGGCCCCAGATTTTCTGTGTTCTAATTTCATTTAGCGCATCAGTTTAAAAAAGTGTAAGATGGAAACATAAAATTGAAACAATCAAGGTCTAAGTACTAGATATTAACACAGGGACCCAAGACAAGACCTTGACATCAGGTAATAAAGCAGGGCCCATCTTGAGTTATCTGTGTCAGCTGATGTGCAGTGCACACACGATTTGATGTGCTGGATCAGTATCATTATTGACCCTATTAAGTGATTCACGTATCGGCCGTAGCACGACTGAGCCACATTAAATTCTGTGTTTATCAATGTTGTTATTCTAGTTGTTTTTTTACTATCAGTTAAGACCGTCAACTCGGTTTTTGGTGTTGCAGCAATCTCTGACCTCATTACAACCAGGCCGTGAGGTACAGATTTTAAATTTTCGGGGAAACAACACTGATATCAAATCTGTATTCTGTGTTTGCAGAATTGAAATATCAGAATCTGGCTCATGAGAGAAAAACCTGGAAATCAGTTCAACTCCAATATTATCTGTTATATTGGCACAACCAAGCTGAAACAGAGTAAGCCTGACAGTTTGGAGTTGCCCACTGTTTCTGGTTAGTAATCCAGCTTTGGTGAGGATGCACTGGGATGCAGGCAGCTGGAACAACAGCACACAGCGGCTGGACATGAACTCCTGTCATGGCACAACGCTTATGCAGGATGAGGGATCTATGTAGTCTAATAACAACCTTCACATTATCCAACATTGCAAGGAGTGCAAGTGACATCCAGGCTCTACAGCCATGTGGTGCAACCAATCAATCAATAATTAATCTATAATGTGATCATCCTGAATGTCCATACTAGAAAAACAACTTTGATGCTCTATTCTGCACACAGGGCATCTAGATAGATAGATAGATAGATAGATAGATAGATAGATAGATAGATAGNGGCATCTAGATAGATAGATAGATAGATAGATAGATAGATAGATAGATAGATAGATAGATAGATAGATAGATACTTTATTTATCCCGAGGGAAATGAAAGCATCCAGTAGCTTGTGATACACATTCACGCAAAAAGAAGAAAGAAGACAGTGCAAAGATAAAGAGCATTTATTGCGCGTCTATCCATCCTGGATGAAACGATGCCTCCTCTGTTGCTACTCTTCAGGTTTCTACCATTTTCCCCTCATTAAGGTTTTGCGGGGGAGTTTTTCCTCGTCAGCTCAGAGGGTCTTAACCACAGCGAATATCGTAGAGCTAATGTGTGACTTGTGACATCGGGCTACATAAATAAAAGAAACCTTGACTTGACTCAACTTGGGTGTCATGTGATGCCCGTGTGCGGCTGAAGCAGAGGCTGTGGCAGTGATGGTCAGCTATGGAGAAGCCCCTGCAGAGGAGGGGAGCGAGCGGTGCGTCGTTGACAGCTGCCCGTGTGACATTGACAGGTTAAACCCCCACCCCCCTCCTCCCTGCCCCCCTCGCCCCGGCCTGAGGAGACGATAGTAACGGTACCTGTTTGACGTTAGCGGGGAGCTTGTTCCACGGGTAATTCTGCCTGATGTGAAATTCAACGTCCGTGTTCATCGCTAGCTAGCTAGCTGGCTAAAAGCAAAATCCCTCGAGACGGTCACAAACGGGCTCCCGGGCAAGTCCACGGCGACTTTACCCCACCCCGATACCCAACGACCGAGCGGAGCGACCCCAAGGTCCGAGGAGACGTTTTCTCCGGTGATTATTTTCCTTCACAATAAACGGTCACTTCCTTGTTGTATTTTCGAACGAGCCGTTCGTCACGCTCGTGGCCGCAGTCGTCACTTCCTGCCGAGGCGTGACCGGGTATGTGAATGGAGCTCGTGACAGATGAGAGGTGATTGGTTATCACACCTGATCAGTGTCGTGCCTCCCGACGTTTCACCTGAAAACTGTGCTTATTATTATTATCTTAAAGTCGGTCACAGCCTTCTGGGGAAGAGGTCAGGTAGTGTTGAGATCACGGCCGCATTAACCCTTTGTGAGGCCCCGGGCCCGAAACTGCGGGGGCCCCCACTCGCCCAACACTTTACCAAACTGCAGTTTCATTTCCTTACACCCAGAAACCAATCGCTAACAATAATGGATATTTCTTGTAATTTTTGAAAAGCAAAGATGCTGAACTTTAACTGCCACCAGCTTCTCAAATATGAATTTGTTACTTTGCTGTTTTTCTATTGTGGCAAACTCTTATTCAGGCAACAAACAAAGCAATTTGAATATGTAAACCTGGGCTTCAAATAATGATAATGGACATTTTAAGCACTGAACAATTAAAAAGCTACAAAAGAATATAATTGTCAGATGTATTGATAAGATACAAAGAAAATAATAAAAAGTGATTGTGGATTTTCAGTCTTCTCATGATGGAATAATTCTGCCTCGCCTGAGGTTTCCTGAGTGTAACAATAAAACAATTTGGTAAAACAGTTTTTAACAACCACAGTTACGCTCATATGCTCAAACAAACTTTCAGTCACATGCCTGCAGTTTCCTGGCAACCAATAATTAATCTTATCTTTAAACCATGGTCAGCTTTCAGGTTTAAATTTATTTCTTCATATTATAAACATAAAAGTATCAACAGAATACATTGGCATTTTCATTTTCCTTTTTAAATTGCCTATAAAAATTCAGATTTAAAATAGTGAAAATCTGATCTCTGTCTGTACACTCTTTGGTCTGAGCTCAGTCCCTTATTATTCAGCAGCAGGTAAATCAGGAGTTTTAAGTCAGTAAAATTAAGTAACAGTGGAAAATCATAATCTTCACTCTGCACCTCAACCTCATTTTTTAAAGAAACTGCCCTTTGCCAGATTTTCAGCTTCATCCCCGAGGGAGCCTGCAGTACAGACTATGAGCTCCGAGCACGAAGCTGTCACTTGGTAACTAATAACAGAGTGTAGGATTTGACTGGTTCAAAGTCCACCAAAGTTGCTTGTGCTTACATGTCATTAAGGCTGAGTTGCTGACAGCTCATTTTCTTGTAGCTATGTCATTCAATCTGACCAGATGTAGCTCCACTTCCATGTCAGATGCCACTAAACAAACATGACAATAATTCATATCACTGCCTCAGGAGCTGCACGTTACGGATGGGCGTGAAATGACATTAGGCTTAAATGCCTCAGAACAATATATCTCTCTGGAAGCTATGAGTGGAAACAGAAGTTATGACATAAAAGGTAATGGCCTCTTAAAATTATGTAATGTCTGCTTGCAATTCCTCTTCAGAGGTTCAGGCTTCAATATGGACATAATCTGTGAACAGTTTTTAAATATACTGTATAGATAAACATGAAAATACTGACAGAAACAAGGAAACAACAAAGAGCAAATACAGGATTATGACCATAACAATGGACTAAAAGGTCAGTGAGCTAAAAAGGCCAGTGAACGAAAATGTGTCTTTAGTCCTGATTTAAAAATAGAGGTGGAGGAGATACCTCTAATACCTAATGGCAACTGGTCCCATAATGTTGGAGCAGCAAATGCAAAGGCTGCGTCAACTTTTGGTCATGATCATAGGAGGGATGAATTTTCCGATCGAAGAGATGTAGGAGCTGAGTACCTGGCCATTAGGAGGCTTAAAAGTAATCAGCAAGGTCTTAAATTGAATTCTAAAGTGAACAGGGAGCCAGTGAAAAGAGCCTAAGACTGGAGTGACGTGCTTATGCTTTTTAGTGCCAGTCAACATCCTTGTGACCGTATTCAAAACCAACTGCCAGCAACATAATGAATATAGAAGAAGGTCTAAATGCAAAGAATTACAAAGGAGGATCACTTTCTCCAAAATACAGAATGACAGAATCAGTGTCAGCATGGATTTTATTCTTAATGGATAAGAATAACAACAGAAATGATGGGTTTATCATTGCAGAGCTCAGAATCGAGAATAACACCCTTTTGCAGGGCTTTTGCATGGGACGTGAATTCCTCAGTTTATGTCAGCTGGGATTGACTCCAGCCCCCGCGGCGCTGCACTAATAAGAGGTATAAATGATGGATGGATGGACTCTTAAGATTTTAATGAAATCAAAACCTTGCAGTTTTTGAAATTATTCATGGTCAGTATTTTTTTTTCACTGATCACTATGTTCACACTTACATTTAAAAGCACTAAACTTAGAAACAAAAATAACTTAAGACAGAGATTTTTGCAGTGACCTCATCCTGACACATTACCCTATATTAACCAAAGAGTTCTCTATCCCCCAACATGTCATATTCAGTGTGGTGGTATTTTTTATAAGTATAATAGTCTTAACCTTAATTGTAAAATAAAGACAATCAGAAACAAGTATATCTCTGTATATCTCCACTGTAAGTGGGATTTAGGGCAATGGGTATTATTTGGCAATGTGACACAAACATCGCTGCTAAGTAATTGACACCTCACACAGGTAACTACTCGTAGTAATAGCAGTCATTCCCAGTTTTGCAGACTCATGTATCAACTCAGAAAAACACCACTACACTTTGAGATAAACTGTTCCTAGATCTTACAGCTGTTTCTCCTGATCAAACCGGCCCATCAGCACCGCTCTATATTTACTTTCATCCTGGGTTTCACACATAAGCGAGGTGGTGGTGGAGGAGGAGGGGAGGACTTAAACAGCACAGGAAGATGGACAACGGTTAGCAGCTTGGGGACATTTTGATTGAAGACCAGCTTGGGTGGGCTCGATGGCTGACTCAGGACCCCGTTATGATTCTCCCTCCCCTGGCTATTGTAAACACTCCCTCCACTGGGCCCTGGCAGAGCTGTTAAGCCGGCAACTGGGTACCAAACGGCTCTGTGTCACATGAGAGGCCTGGCTGGAGTCACAGTGGCCCAGGATACTATTTATAGCTGCAGGAATGTACACAGTGGCCTCATGGCAAGCTCACCAGTGCCTAACAGGAGAGCCATGTCGTTTCTCTGTGTCATGCTCCTGCTCTTTCCCTGACTACAACACCCACCTTCTCTCTGGACTATGTTTTGGCTCCTTTTTGGTTAGAACTGATATTTTTTCAGACCAGACTGACAAGATATTTTGGATGTTATTGATTTTCTAAAGGGCAGGAGGTAAGGATTCACCCAGTCACAGATGTTGCTGATGAACTGTCAGTGTGCACAGTCGAGAACCTGCAACTTATGAGCAGATCTTATTGTGTAATACTTCAGTTCAGTTTTGTTAAGTTTTCATTCTGTAACCACAGTATTCCTTATTTTTTTTAAATGATATCAAACAAATAAGTAATAAATATATATAAATGTGTAGATTGGAGTCAGATACTATAAGATGACTAAATTGACTAAATTGGCACATATCATTGTGACAGTTTTCATAAAAATTAAATAAAGACTAATCTGTCATTAAAAAGTAGTCAATTGAACTGAATAATGTACAGTGACATTTTGGATGAATTACTATAGCAACTATAATGTAATTCAAAAATAATTCTGTCTCATGCTGATTGTGGAAAAATGTCACTTACAGCCATTGGCATTTCATAGTATACAATAATGATTAGAGGTCCAAATATATCAGACATGCTGGGCCAGTAAGTGGGAGTAAATCAGTAACTGTCGTGGGAGTGATTAGAAGACTTAGTGTTGCTAATAGCCCAGTGAAATTCCTGCTCTTTAAGCAGCAGGATCATCACAAACCCTTTAACAAGGGGAAGACAGGCTGAGGCCAGGAGGAAGGATATTTGTTTTTTTTTGTTTTGCTCTGTTTTTTAACAAACATAACAACAAACAAATGTATAGAAAATAGCAACATAAACAGACAAGGAGAGAAAAGCCCAGCAAGAGAAAGTCGAAGTGATGGAGACACAAAAAACAGATGGTGTATTGAAACAGCTCTGATAGTGCTATCAGTGATGGGCGTCTTCATTACAGAGATATGGCCTAATGCTACATGGATGCATCAAGATAATTTAGAAGCAGTTTAAAATAGAAATCTGTGAGTCAGTAATTCACATTAAGGACAGCTGCACTGTGGGGTTTAAGTGCAGGCTAATAAATTAATGGGTTTGCTGTCACATGGCTCTGCATTAGTTTAGGGAGCAGAGGTGAAAAAAATAGATAAAAAGTTAAAGACAAAATGACACTGCATTAGCCAGAATCACCACCTAACTTTCTTTTCTGCTTTACGTAGAATGGCCTGTAGACCACAAGAAGTTTTCTCTTTCAAAGACTCAGAACTTCCCTCCCACCTGCTCACCCAGCTTAATATCCTACGACAGGAGCGTATCTTCACAGACGTCCTGCTGTGCACGGAACATCAGGAGATTCCCTGTCACAGGAACGTCCTGGTGTCCAGCAGCCCGTACTTTCGTGCCATGTTCTGCAGCAACTTTCTGGAGAGCAGTCAGGCTCGTGTGAATCTGAAAGGAATCTCTTCAAATGTCATCAGTGGCATTGTGGACTATGTCTACACAGGCTGCATCACTATCACAATGGACAATGTGCTCCCACTCATGCAGGCTGCATCCATGCTTCACTATGGAGGTCTCTTTGAGGCCTGCTCATTGTTTCTCCAGGGTCAGCTGAGTCCAGAAAACTGTCTGAGCATGATCCGGCTCTCTGAGATCCTTCACTGTGAGAGTTTGAGGGAGAGAGCAAAGGAGATGGCTGTGAGGTTTTTCTCCGACGTGGCTGCAACCGAGGACTTCTGTGAGCTGTCTCTTCCTGAGCTCATGTGTTATTTAGAAGATGACCGACTTTGTGCCGAGGAGGAGCAAGTGTTTGAGACTCTCCTGGCATGGATCCACCATGACCCATTCTCACGACGTGGCGCAATCCATGATCTCTTCAAGAGAGTCCGTCTTCGCTACATCCACCCCACTTACCTCTTCCAGTTCATTGCCAATGACCCTTTGGTGCAGTCTTCCACACTCTGTACTGAGATAATCGAGTCAGTGCGTCGCCTCATGCTTACAGTGAGTGCAAAATGTAGTCGTGAGCTCAAGCCACTTTGGACCACACCACGCCGTTACACCTGCAGAGAAACACTGGTAGTGGTTGGAGGACGCAAAAACAACGAACAAACATCTCGAGAAGCCTTACTATACGATGAAAGGACTCATCGTTGGCAATGGTTGGCCAAGCTCCCTCTGCGGCTCTACAAAGCTGCATATGTGTGTATTCACAGCATCCTCTATGTGCTCGGCGGGCTGAGCCTCTGCATGACATCAGGCGACAGTTCAGTCAGCGCCACAGTTTACACACTCTCCCTTAAAACCAACCAGTGGAGGACTGCTGAGCCCATGTTGGAGCCACGATATGCCCACCAGAGTGTGTCCTATCTGCACTTTATTTTTGTGTTAGGGGGCATTGGGGTAGATAAGCGAATCTCACAGTCAGTAGAGAGGTATAACAGCATGTTTAATCAATGGGAGGCCATGGCACCGATGCCCACAGCAGTGCTGCATCCAGCTGTTGCAGCCAGTGATCAGAGGATCTATGTTTTTGGAGGGGAGGATGCCATGCAGAATCCTGTCAGGCTGATTCAGGTAGAGGAGATCATTCTTTAAGGGCCCAAAATCAACATTTAAGTGCCAACACTTGTTGCCATTCAAGTACAAAGATGGCCTTAAATTGATTTTACTGTCAGTATGTGTGGATAGAAAGTTTAAAAGCAAAAGTTCTTGCACATCACAAAAGTGCACACGTACTTATGAATCGCAATCTCTGATGCTCTAGAAAACAGGCATAGCTGACTTTTAATGTTTATCATGTGTTATCAGGTGTATCACATCTCTCGCAACATGTGGTCAAGGCTGGAGACAAGGACAGTGAAAAATGTTTGTGCCCCTGCTGCAGTCATAGAGGACAAGATCTACATCATAGGAGGTGAGTGCAGAAGTCATTGTTCCTAGTGATTTTAAAATCAGGACCAGCATCATTAAAGGGTATATTAAAGGGCATTATTGGTCAACTAACAATGTGTTTTTCTCTCAATACTTTCTAATTTCCCTCCTCTGTGACTTTCACCACCATAGCCCCTTGCTCCTTTGAAGATATAAATGTCAATCAAAGATGATGATGAATGTGTGGCTTTATGTTTTAAAAAGGATTTAAGTAATTAAGGAGTAATTATATTAAATAAATAACAGCAAGGCATTGTGTGTTTTTTTGTTTTTGTTTTTGTTTTGTTTTTTTTGCAAAATCTACTCAAAGAAGATAAATGGTGCATTTTTTTGGGAACTATTTCCAGCAGTGGATTAATATATATTTGGTGCTCTAGTGAGTATTTCCAGCAGCGTCAATATTGTGTCTCACTGATATGTTTTTAATAGTTTTTAAAAACAGTTGAGCTCTAGAAATAAGCTACATTAGCTACACAGGCAATACTTGTTCATTTGAATGATCAGTTCATCAACCTCCTCATCTCATGTTGTTGTTGACAATAAGAAATATATCTTTCCAGGGTACACCAGGCGAATGATAGCCTATGACACCAAGGCCAACAAGTTTGTCAAATGTGAGAATCTGAAGGAGCGAAGGATGCATCACAGCGCTACAGTGATCAACAACAAGCTCTATGTCACTGGTGGACGCATCCTCAACAGCCATGACGTTATTGAGGACTCAGACTGCTTCGAGTGTTACGACCCAAAGACAGATGTTTGGACCTCCAAAGGCTCTTTACCATACAAGCTATTTGACCATGGTTCTCTGCCGCTAGTCTGCGTTTCCAACAGACCCAACCCTCCCTGATCTATCAACCAGTCACTTTTGGCGAATGCTTAGCTACCTGTTCTCCACCTCCCCTTTGCCATGATTTATTGGCCTCTAACTACACAAAAGGGAAACCATTTCAAACTGACTGCATTCCCTCACGCAGCTCAGTCTCTGCCACAACTTAGCGGCACGTTAAGCCAGGTTGACTTTAGTGTGAATCAAAGGAGAGCTCAGCTGACACACAGAGGTGTCATGTCTAAGACACCTGGGGTGGGACTGAGCTGAGAACCCCAGAGCTGACAAGAGGCAGTCACACTTGCACAACAAGCAGCTGTTCAGATACCTACGTAATCCAAAAAGCTCTTTCCGCAGATGGCTGCACTCGTTTGATGTCAACTAAAAGTGTTAATGTTTTAATTTCCCTGACATTTATACACAGCCTATCACTCTGCATGGCAGCTGCAGATGGCTTCTTTGTAGCAATTAAATGTATAGGGAATAATGTGTATGGCTGTGTTAAATCCATGAGCTCTGTCTGGTTTTTAAAACTGAAAGTGACAGATCATACAATAAAGTCGCACTTTATAGAAAATACATTCCTCTGTGACCTACAGGCTTGTGTGCACTTGATGATGAGAACAATTGTGACAGCCCATGGACAAACTCCCTTAGCGAAGCTTATCATGGTTTTACAGAAAAGTTGCCAAGAAGAACAGTTTTACTGAAATTACATTATCTGGGCCAACATTACTTTTTCACTGGCTTGATCCATGACCTTGAGAATTATCCCCACAAACCATGTTCTGTAAAGCATTTCCTGAATGTTTTGTTTGAAATATACAGTGCCGGAACTGAAATAAAGAGACATGATGTCTAAGACAAGTCAAAGCTTGGTAAACGTAAATGATCAGTGTTTTCTTCAGTGGTGGTGTACCTAGAATTTCACCCTGTACAATTGATTGAAAAAGAAAGAGGATTCACGGGCAGCTATGTTGATGTGACGATTTGTGACAATGCTGCCTTTGAACTGCGAGTGCCCGGTGGGGATGCAGTGACCTGCTAACCACAGCTAAGATTGATAATGGTTTCGGGAAGATTGTCAGCCATCAGCAGGCTCATGTCGACAAACATGTAACCTGCAGGTGGCTCTTCACAAGCACATTCACTGATCAAAGCTGTTTGAGACATGTCTTACCATCACACTGGCCACAGTTGTCTTCATCCTGTAACCCTCTTCACCCGGATGGAGCAAACAGTCATTGCTGTACTCAGCCAGCCTCTGGCGCATGTGATGATTGCCATGGCAACTCTATTATCACCTTCACGGATTATCTGTGGCGTGGATCCCTGTAGTGAGTTTATCTATTTAAGACTGCATCGCTGATCGGCTGCATGATGCACAATGTGCTGCTGTTACTTGCACAATTAATAGACCTTTTTTCTTTTTTAATTTACATTTCTTATTGTACAGCACCATTGTACTTTATTATTAACCTCCCTGTGTGTGACATGGTTTTTTAAAGGAACATTTGCACTGTTTTTTGATTTTTCTTTTACAGTATGTGGTGACACAACAAAACAAATCCTGCTTTTTAATTGGCTTTGACTCTCTCTAAATACAAGAACAAGTGATTGAGTCTGTGTTTCCTGTTTGCTGTCATGTCTTTAGTTGTACTCGGGGCAGACTTAAATGTTCCCCCATACAAGTGTGGCTGAGTCATGTTCCCATCATACACAACATTGTTGACACATACACAGATGAAATGTTCACTGGCAACACATTCGCTCTCCATACGTCATTAAGTAGCATTGCAAAATCCACAGCAATACTGCATTGTGTTCAACTTTGGTGTTATGATTTTAGAATTATTATTATTATAGGAAGTTAAAAATATATTTTAGATTAGAGCTGTGACTGACATTGGGTTAAATTCCTTCCTTGTTAGCCTGGTCACTCTGTGAATGCCTCACAACAACCCTGTGTCTATGTGTGACGCCGATCTAAATTATTATAAAGACAAAAAGACTAAACAATACCTAAAACCTTACAGATTTGAACTGCATCAAGACCATTTGCCATCAGCTGAGATGTCAGATGTCATATTCTCCACTCAGTTAGACAGAGAAGCAGCTAACGACAACATCCTGTGAAACTTTTTATTGGGCTGCTGCTAAAGACGCAGCCTATCCAGACTTTTTATTGACTGTGTGTTTGCTTGCTATCGTTCCATAGAAACCAGTGTGTGAGGGTCACCCTTCAGAGGGGCCGTGGTCTGGCAGGTTATTTTCAGTGACTGTTACTAACCCATTAAGGGATAGTATTTCATTGCTTGCCAAAGCTGTGTGTCAGCTTATACACCCAGGGACACAATTGTGGCTAAGTGACCTACATGCATATATAGGAGGGGCACACATGCATCAGCACACACATGTATCCAGCTCTGTAAACGCTCTGCAAACAGATTCTCTTGTATTCACATTTGAACTTTTTTCCCTTAAATTTGAATAACCTTCTGGACCGTATCATTACCGCCAAGTGTGAAAAAAGTAATGATAAGTAAAACGTGAGATGAATCACTGAGACCCCATTCAGCTTTAGTTCCTGCTTGTAGAATCAGATTTTGGTTTAAGACACAAAGATTACAACCAGGTCACCTGCTTTCAGCTTGGAGTAATTTTGAATACTAATTGAAGGGTTTCCCTGCTGTGTCACATGAGAGGGCCAGTCTTTGTCAGTTTGTAATGTTACTCCCTCTCTGTGTTAATGGGATGGGCTGGGGGTTTAAGAACATTTACACCTTTACAGCCAGGGATGGTTTAGAAATCCATCTGGCGTCTGTGTGCTATCTTTTCCCTAAGACAAGTTCAGCACAACACCCCCATTTAACTTAAGTCTTTGCTTGGCACTTTTCAAGCATTAATACTAAAATACCTATACAAACATTGTGATCTCAAACTTGCACTACTCTTAAAATGCACCCAATAGTGTAGACACAATAAAGCAACAGAATCGGTTTGAAGACTGAGTGTGGCCTCTTTCATTTATTTTTAACACCAGAGAAGAACTACATAACAATGAAGACACCAAGTAAAAGAATGAAAACTGAGGTAAGTCAAGGTCTCCAGGTAGCCCATGTAAAATATTTCATTCTATTGCAGCAGTTCCATTGCAAAGACAGTGTTTATATGACAACACATTGTTTTGTTTCATCACCCTGTCACCCAAATCAAAATGTAGTCTAAATATGAAGAGTGCAACTTAAAATGCCTGCAACACACATCTTCTACCACATGATGTCCCTCAGACAACAGGCTGACATGAAAGATTTCCTTTCATCGCCCTCTGCCGTCTGTCTGACTGCACATTTGTTAAATTTAGTTTAAATCCAAGGTAAACACCAAGTCTGGTAATCTGTGTTAGGATAACTGAGTCAAACATAAGAATAATGATGATTTTATTAGAATTCATTTGATAAAAACAAATAGATCACGTTACAGCATGCACACATTCCTTACAGAGGTCTAAACTAAAATTGCTCAGATGTATTATTTCATGGCATCATTATTTGACAGGCTGGTTAGGCTTTGTGCCCATTTGGTAACAACAGTATATGAACTATATGAACTTAAGATGTTTATGCATGTGTGTATATGTGAATGAGACTACGTTTTGAAAAGGAAAAAATGTTCAAAAAGCATATTCAGTGACAGTCATATACTTTAAAATGTGACAATCAAGTCAGCGGAGTGTTTTGTTTTCGTCATAATTCTTTCTTACAAACAATCTCCAGCCATTCACACACATTTTCATTCATGAGGAACCCTGGGAAATGGCACTATGGACCGCCAAGAGGCAAAAAGATTTGAATAATTATTATTAATTAAGACAAAAACCCAACATAAACAATAAATTGGTCCAATAAAAGTGCTATTTGCAAATTAGGAGAATCTTAACACTGAGGAGTTTATGAATTATACAATAGAAATAAAATCTTAACTATTACATTGATAGAAACATAAACACTAAAGGTCTCAGAGAAGAATTTCAAATAAAGAAACTCCAGAGACAAAAACATAAAACATGGTAAAATTATACTTCTACTAAGTTCAGTTTTTTATATTAAATCTAAATTTGGAACAATTAAGATATACAGCATGTACACATTCATCGCCCACATTTATGTGCTTCTATAGCCCAGCTTGGAACATGGAAGGGCAAGAAACCAAGCCTTGGATTACCCCATAATGTACCCCTAAAGTTTATCACACATATGTACAATAGGTCCGTAACTACAAAGGCATTTAAAGAAAAAAAATTACCTTTTGGCACCAGGCACAGAATTGAATATACATTATAACTAAAAGCTGAACCCCACCCAGAAAAATAAATGGACTAATTTCACCCCTCAATGTGTTATGCATTTAAACTGGCTAAAAAAAGAAAAAAAAATAATAATAATAATTAATGATGTAACATTTGGCATAATTGTTGCTGGAAGAATAAAGGAGGGGCAGGGAAGTGGCTGAGATCTACCCCAGCAGACCTGACAGGAGGATCTACAGTGCATTTCTGTCAAAATGACAATCGGTTGTTCTTCCTGAGTGCTCCAAGTAAACAGGAACTGGAAAACTTGTTGATAGCTAAGATTAGGGCCGGACCTTCATACTATTTACACAAAATCACTGCAGCTTTTGTCTTTTCTGTGTCAGCTGATCCCATTATTAAGTCCAATATACATTCTCTTATCTGGTTAACAAGAGCTCCATTATGCATATATCCATTTTACCCACAATGCCCTGAACTACTAATCCCACTGATAGAAACACGGCTGTCCATTGTTATCTCACAGCTACTGCAGAGTCCTGACACACTCATGGCTAATCATAGCATGCCAACTTTTCCTGAGAGGGGGAAAGGTACAAGAACCTTTACTACCTTTGGGGTGGGACGGACTGGCTTCATGGTCACTTCTGATTTTTTGGAAGAGAAAAAAATCACCATTTACATTACAGTGAACCAGTCCGTGTCAAAACTAGATTAAGAGAGGATTTTTTTTTTTCCTTGAACAAATGAGCTCAGCATGAACAAAAGTGCACAGGGAGGTCCTGTGTTCTACACCTCATTGATGGTGCGCTCTGAGGGCCTGAAGTTGACAGAGTTAGACGACGACATGTAGAAGGATTGGGTTTTGCGATTGAGACGGGCACGTTTAGTGGCCACGCACAGGCTGCGCTTGCTGGAGGTGATGATCTCTGTGATGAACTTTTTGCAGTCTACACAGACCTCCATGGTGACCCAGTCCTCCGTGAGCTCCTTAGGCAGCTCTGGCTCGTCCTGTGACCGGCCATCTTTGCTGCCGCTACTTCCATGCTTGGAAAATCTGAGGACAGAGAAACATAATGAATAACTACCCTGACAAAGATACTTTTACCATATTGGAGTTCTACTCCAGTTCTACTCAAACATACTTGTAAACACTCCTGCGTAGGCTGTGTCTGCTGTGTCCAGACCCAAATGGGTTCTTCTCAGACTCTGCTGGGACAGAAACTCCACTCGCCTCTTCTTTAGCCATAGCACTGGGACCCAAAGAGTAGATGGGCAAAGTGGAATAAGGCTTAGACGGCAGCCGCATCTGAGGAAAAAAAAAAAAAAAAAAATGATGTGTTTGCTTGTTCAGTATTTTCATGAATTAGCCAACAGGTGTCAAGTGCCAAATTTTACAAGAAAGCACTCAACAGTGTTGTGTTAAATATATAATAGCCTCCTACCTTTTTAGAGCACTGGGAACACACAGGCCTGGGAAAGATGTAAAAGAATTGTTCAGTTAGAGATTACTGACCAGCTGCTATAAGTCACCTGAGTGGTTCTTGTAAAAGTGAATCAATTTACCTTTTGCAGAACTGGCAAGTGTAAGACCAGGTAAAGAAGGAGAATCTCTTGGTCCGACATGAAAAGCAAAGCTAGAGAGGAAAGAATGAGGTGAGATTAATGGTATTTGATGTAGTTAAATATGTTAAATATTTGCCTGACTGAAGACAAAATCTGCAGGTCTTTTTTTTTTTTTTTCCTCCACCTTTCCTTTCTTGAGGGCGTTGTAGATCTCTTTGTATTGCTGAAACTTCTCCAGCTCCGCCTTGACCAGAACCTGTCTGATATGCATCACCTCCTCCACCGTCAGAGCCAGACACTCCACTGGGTAGCAGAACTCCTCCTAGAAGAAAGGATGAATCATTTTGGCAAACTTTCTTCATGTTCACAGATCATTTAACGGATAACCCAAATCAGTGCGACAGCAGGAAGTGAAGAGAGAGTAACACCATGTGAGTGGAGCAATACAGTGTTAGTGAACCCCACAAAATACAAGTGCCCTTTGCACACCACTTAACCAAAAGACCAGACATGCAATGAGATGGTGAGGGAGGAAACAGTCCTCTACATAAAGGATGCTTCCAATGACAGGACAGTATGACAATGAATATAAATACAGAGCATTTTGGTGATGTTGGTGGTCCACAGCTTTTCACAATCAGTTTGAGCATTTACAAATTTGGGAGTCATTCAATTTAGCTCGGTGATTTTGATGTTTACATCCAACCTAACTCAGAAAAACTTTATCTGTAACATGCATGTTTTCCATGCAAATTAATTTTTTACAATCATCTCAATCCACCCAAGCAAGTGGACCCCCACCATGTTGCAAGCTGGAAATTTGTGACATAGCTGGGAGTCTTTTTCATCTATCTTTATACTCATATTATGGCTTAATGCACACCAGGTTAAACTAAACAGAAGTAAAAAATTTCTCAAGGCTCTTTACTTTAATCATTCACACTCAGGATTCCTTGCTGTAAATGTTCAGATTATTTCTTGACTCTTTTTTAACCTTCCCTGAGGTGTTTTTCAATTGTCATGAATACAAATGGTCATGACTCAAAGTCCCATTCATCTAAAACATATCTTTTGAATTATATAGTATTCTACATGGGTTCCTCACGCAGTGAGTGAATTTAATGATATGCAGTATCAGTGACATACCGTGCCCTGAGCACCACTGGCAGCTTCCACCTGACCAGCAGACAAAGGGAATAGGACATTCAAATAGAATCAGGACCTTATGTTCCAACAACTTAATCACATACAGTATGCATCATAAATGCATTAGCCTATTAGAGGATTAAAAAAAAAAAAAAGGCCAGCTACATCTTTTTTTCTGGAGAGGTCCTAAAAATCTCCATCATATTTCACATAATTATTTTATACACTCTCTCCCACATGAGTTCATGAGCCGTTGTTTCATTTCATATGTTGCATGAAATTTTGTTTCATAACAGCAGAACTTCATGTACTTCAACATCAGTCTCATGATTGGAAAATCATCTGACAGTGTCCATCTCAAAAGCAAAACAGAGCAGAGAAAAAAAACTAAATCATGAGATAAAGGCTACAGTCTCAGTGAACTTTCATGGACACCACGGATCTGCTAATAGTGCAGAACTACATTGTACACGTCCCTGCTATTCCCCCCCAAAATCTTCTCTCCTGTGTACACCCTAACCTGTGTCCCTCTTAGTTCAAAATTTTCTTAAAATTTTATAAAAAGAAACAAAACTTATGAAGATGGATGATGATGGATAGACAGGATTATGACCAAGTTACCTTGGCGCTGGGATCCGTCATCAGCTGCAGCATTATGCAGAATAGAAAATGACTGCAAGTAAGTCTTGGGGACAACCGGTGTAAACACATTATTGAGATACTGCGAGTTCCACAAGAGGATGAGAGCTACAACAACAATCTTACTGTTTTACATCTATTAGAGAAGCTCAACTCCTGATGTCTATGTGGAAGGCAAAGCATGTTTAAGCATATGCTTGTGTCGAAAAAGGGAGAGAGGAAATTAAAAGAAACATGGCTTCTGTATATGTAATATTATGTCTTGGTTACCACAAATTATCACAAAGTGATGTGTAAAAGTGTCAGCCAATATTAACTTTCCTCTTGATTGTCTTTAAAATTGTAATACAAGAGAGATGGACACTTATTTTAAGTCAGGGACAAAGTTGAAGTATAACATAAAATATCAAGTTGTGCCTATGAGAATCATCTAATCTAGTGTTTCAAGTGAATTTGTCTGATGTGAGGACTTTCGACTGGTTGTGACTCTGGTTGGGCGCCAGATGTCTGCTATTAAACGAGCAAGCAGTGAGAATGAACTAATTCCATCCAAATCCTCTTCGTACAGCGGCAGGTCCTGTGCTTTCAATTACATCCATCATCAACCTCACTAGAATCATACGACCAGCACAGAGTTACTCAGAGGACCAATGACCTCATGGCAAACAACTGACTAGTCACAGGACGGGAGTAAATTCTACAGACGTATATTGTACATCCAGTGTTGTTGGTAGATGTAGCCACAGTAATGGGCTGCATTCATTCAAATTATATATGATGTCCATGTTTATGGCCTAACTCTGCCATTCATTGACATACATGTAACCACATATATTTTGCATTGTATTTAGTAAGATTTCATTACTGTGTAGACTACATTTGATTTGACTGGATAAGAAGGTAATCTTAGTAATACCAATAAAGAGTTTAATACGTCATCTTACAATTTAATGCAAATATTTGCAACTAATGGACCAGAATCTGTTTTGATCCAATGTGAGAGGTTAAAGATCTGTCATCAATCTTCATTGATTAATTTAGGCCTTAATTGTTAATTCAATGAGAACAGTTCTCATAGTTAACATACCAAAGACTTGGAGCTCTGTTTGGATGGGGTTACAAAGGGACGGACACTGGTGGGAGCCTCCTTCTCGATTGAATGTCGTCTCTGTGGAGACTGACGTTTGTCTGGCTGTGGGGTGGCGGAGACAGGAAGGAACTTTGGAGGAGCTGGAGACATAGGACAAACAGAGTAGAGCATGAAAAGGCAGCTACAGAGTGAACATTATAACCCTTTGGCAGAATGTAAAATATACTATGTTCGAAGTAACCTCTTACCCTTCTTCCCAGTGACAGGCTCAGGTGACGTGTCCTCCATCAAAGAGGTGGACATACTGGAGCTGCTTCGTGTGGGCTCCTCCTGTCACCAAGAAAAAGTACAGAAATAAGAAATATTAACAAGATAGTTGTTGTCGAGATAATTTCAGCAATGTTCTTAAAAGCCTGCTAAAATTACCTAGCTGTGGGTAGATTAATAGATTAGCAAAAACATAAGGGTTTGATCTTGTAGATGCAGGGATACTTTAGTTATACTGCAGATACTGCATCAACGCATGTCAAGCTGCTAAATTGAAATGTAACCTTTAGTATGCAATCAAACCATTTCGACTCTATCTCAAAGCATTTAATAAAGACGTTGTCACATTAATGGGACAATCAGTTTGATCATAGCAAATTTACATCAGATTCAGAGCTGTCCAGTTCAGCCAGCGTGGGCGCCCTAAGCAGTCTCTTCCTCTGGCTAAGTGGCTGCACTCCGCCTTGATTGGGTCCCGTGGTGCTACAGGCCAGAGATTGGGTGCTGCCAGCCAACTTCCTGGGTGCGTCAGGAGTGTCTGTAGGGCAAAGCCAGAACAGTCAGTCAAGCAGAGTGGATCATAGCTTCTGGCGAACTGCAAATGATACTGTCTTAACAAATGAACCATAAATCATTGTGAAATTTTTTCTCAACATAACAGCTGGCGATCATGCTTCCTGTGTAGACTACGGGCGTCTCTGTATCATAACTGTATGATACCACAGAGTCGGTATACACAGCCTACATGTTGAACAAGACAAACCACAACCAAAGCACACCTGCTTATGTTTCAGATTTTCTCCTCAAACCAGACCGACAAGCCTTAAGTGTATTTTGTTCTTGCCAACAACTGTTGTTGGCTGTATATTATGAGACACCTGCGTCATGCATGCCTTACCTGAGCCTCGGAACAAATCCTGAGGGGTGCTGATGCTTTTTCCTGCACCTGTGAAGGAGTTAAGAGCATACAGCCTTCAGCAGGACCACAGCAATGTGAACTTTTTCTAACAACAGACTGGTAACACAGTGAGGGCACAAGCATCAAGGGAACAAGCATTAGTCAGACCAGGTGTGAACTGAAGGGGCTACACTCAAACATAGATGCTTTGTGCCAAGCTGGAAAGCACAAGGGGAATGGAAATGAAGGGAAGTGCCAGGAGAGCAAAGAAAGATAATGAAAAAAAAAAAGATTATTTCCGTACGTCCATCTGGATTATGGTCGTCCTGTGAACTGCAGTCCTACATTCATACTATCATCTGTCATTCAACTATTTATCAGAGGTGGGCTGCTGACCAGCATTATGTAATTTTTCATATTCCACAGTGACAGCGGATTAGGGCAACAAGCAGGGCAGACTGGCTGCACAGAGACGTGATGATCTGTAATCTCACCCTACTGGCTCGGGCTCAGTGGTGATGCCTCATCAACTAGACCACAGACACTGTGAGTGGCTACTTTACCCAAGACATTTCA
The DNA here is from genome assembly GCA_038496675.1 of Rachycentron canadum. Classification (NCBI taxonomy): domain Eukaryota; kingdom Metazoa; phylum Chordata; class Actinopteri; order Carangiformes; family Rachycentridae; genus Rachycentron; species Rachycentron canadum. Next base: position 11,607,857 of record CM076663.1, on the reverse strand, counting down.
AACACTGGTACATTTGTACCATCAATAATTTGCCTAAAATCCAGTCCCTCTCTTTTGAAGCAGCATGTTTACATTTTATATTTAGGCTGGTCCTAGATATTATCTGACTAAAAACCTTTTGGTAGACACCAAGATGACAGTTTGACACAGGCTGAGATTAAGTTGCACTGCGCTGTCGCCTTGTTTTCTTTAAGTAGAGTGTGTGTGTGTATCATATCAGCCAGTGAGTGACAGTAGTGTGTCATTTATTTCTACAACGTAAGCATGAAAGAAAAAACAAGGTGTGTGCGTTCAAATCAGGGAGAAGCAAGTGCTAACCCTAAAAATACTCTGGAATGAAACACAAGGAACAACAGCAGGAACACAATACGTGACGTTCAACTTTACCTGATGAGTCAAAACTGTAAGACATGCTAAGAGGTCGCATGACTGAGAGATATGCCCATGTTCGAAAAAAAGGAAATGGAGGCAAAAAAGGAGAAAAAGAAATCCATGAGAGGTAAAATGGATGGTGAAGGCAATTAATCATCCAAATTTATAAAACATAGCATTCACAAAATAGTGCGTTTCTAAAAAAAATAATATACTCTTCATAAAAAAAATTAAAAAAAAAAAAAAAATCCTCAGTTTTTTCAGAAGGTGTTTCAGGAAACCTGTCTGTACAGCCCCATATGTGTGATTATGTAACAGCAGCTTATCATCCTAAAGCCCTCAACAAAAAGGCATTTTGTATGGCCTCATAGTATAGTACTGCATGGAAAAATGTATCTGATGAAAGCATTTAATAGTTGAAAACATTATCTCAAATTGTCCCATTATGACCACTAGATATCAAAATCTAGTGGACCTCTTATGTACTTCTGGGTTTTATAATGAAAACCGCAAAAGGCAGTATTAAATAAGAGAATTATATTATTGTAAATGTCAATGAAGTTTAAACCGCAGAACTATTAGTCCAACAGAACATTTGTCAGTATTTGACAATGGCAGCAGTGTAGGTCTAACAAACAACTGAAGGCTCATAGCTGCAGTCACAGTGATCTTTGTTTAACCACTATGACATTTCTGATGAGGTGAACAGATCAATGTGGGAACTGTTAGAGTAATCATGATGGATGTGGATGAGAATGATTAAGTCATGGTTAATGGCTTGAAGTTGATAAAAAGCAGCAGAGGGTTAATAGCCACACTCATTCAGATTAGAAATACCTGAGGCTTTTCTTCATGTTCAACAAAAAAGGTTTACATCGATAGACTGAACAAAAATTATAATTATTTGTGTGATGTCATGTGATCTGTATGAAAGATCTGTCCAGGATGGTGTTGATTTTCATTTATAGACAAAAATATCATCACATCTGCATCAGTGTCTCACCCAGACGGGTTCTGCGTAGCATGTCTGGCGAGACCGGCCTGAGCTTTCTTTCAGCTTTGATGTCCTCAAGCAGTCGCTCATGGAGACTCCGGGGTCGAGGAGGGTGGGGTTTCAGTTTTCGGGCTGAGACCTGCCATGACAAGCACAGGAGTAAGCACCTGACTGCCATCACCATGGAGACCAAACTGAGGTTGATGATTATCAGTCTATATGTTTTGCTCAAATGATGGTGTCATTGCTGTAAACTGAATGTTGAAAACTTCCATAGAAACTTACAAACTGAAGACTTAATGAAAATATCTTCTGACAGATAACTGGCACCAAGCTGTGTACTACTCACGGGATTAAGCGGTGGTCGTGACCTGATGAATTCCAGGATAATTTCATGTGCGCTCTTCTTTAACCTTGGAGGGATGTCACCATTCACCTGGTATTACAAACAAACGCACTTATGACGATGAACAGAGATGTGAGATTTCAATTTCACACGTGGGAAACAAGCATAATGAAAATAACCAATCTTATTGTGATATTTATATCCTGGCTTGTTACAAACAGAAAACAGGTAAAAAGATATATAAAAACTAATGGTGGGTCTGTGTGAAACCCTCACCATGACTTTTCGCAGCTTGTAACGTTTGGAGCGGATGTCATCCATCAGCATTTCGTAGGGCGTGAGCTGGTATTCAATAGGCAGTGGGTTGTACTGGCGTTCCTGAACCTTCTTCAATTTTACACCATTTCGTAGATCTCTCATTACCTGCACCCAGAACCGTGCCTTAGGGGAATAAAAAGAATACTGGATGTAGTTATATTCACACCACATGCATGTAAAAGCTATTTCCAACAGATGGACATGTAATTAAATCCAGTGGTGCTAGGTATTGTCAAGTAGTCGTTCTCACCCAGTCAGCATTTTGCAGCTCATTGAGATCTTTACCAGGTTCCTCATTTGCCTCACCTTCCATTTTCCGAAGGTTCTAGATAAGAAAAGGGACATGAAGAACATAAAAGAATTATAATTTGTTCTCTCACATTATTACATGCTCTAGATATACCACTGTATTCCCAGGGCTGGCTGGAATTAAGTGAAGGTCACTGGCAAACTGCCCATATTGTCATAGCAGTGTGGTTAATTCATCGATGGACGCTGTTTTACATGAGCATGTCAATATCTTGTCTCACTCTACACTCACAGTGTACCAGAAGAGAAAAAAGGAAGTCAATAGCCAACTAACAACTACTATTAATGTGTGTCTGCTGAATCCTTACTACACAAGCTAGTTACTGGTGGATCTGTGTGACTATTTCTAATGTCAAATCACCCTCCTTGTTGACGAATCAGACATGTGCATCCTTCTTCTTTACAGTTTAAGTCAGTTGCATGTGGCAGTCCAGGACATGACTAACAAGTAGTGTGCTGAAGACATTAATATGTACTGATTGAGGAAAGACAAAGTAGCCACTCAGACTGGAATAAGGGACATGGTTAATCTTCATTACAGACAGAATCAGACTCTTCTTTATAGTTCAGAAACAAATCTAAAAAGGCTCTTGTCTCAAGTTCAGTTTAGGATAATTAAAATAATTGAATCAAGCATAATCTAGGAGATCACTTAATGTCAGACTTTTAGATCAAAGTGTCCTCTGCTGACGACCACAGCTGCTTTTCCTCTCATCATCTTCACATCTTTTCACACACACTGTTTATTGCTGAAAAACATTCCTTCTACCCAGTCTTTTTTCTGCTAATCTGACCAAACTCTTCTAGCAGCAAAATACTGTCTTGAATTGATTTTTTGCACTGAAAGAAAATGGCAAAAAACAAGTGCAAGAACTGAAAGAAAGACTTACTGGCTAAACTCCTAATTTGTAAGCATGTGTGATACTATGTATGGTTACTTATTAGCAATTATGCAGTGACATTCAGTACAACAGGAGGTTGAGAGGGGCCTCTGAGGGCTGGTGATTCCCCCCTGTAAGCTCCTTAACTTGCTTTAATAGTGTTGCACATTCTATAACCGTGTGTTACATAAGATTGTTTGCATGAGTCATGCCTCCTGCAGAAGTCACAGCCAGCGCATACAATATACAGTAAAACTATGATGCCTGACAAGCTATGAAGTAACTTGTGTGGTTACATCTTTTCTACACTCCAGTAAAAGCAAACAAAAAGTATGTATTTATTTTCATATAGTGCAATGCTAATAGAGGATTTCTTATGCACAACACATTACACCTGTAAACACAAAATATCCACATCACTTTCTTCCTATTTGTATTTTGTACCATTTACGCTGAACTGTAATAGATGGGACAGTGTGTTTATTTACACTAATGATGTTTCATCATCATCATCTTAATTAAAAAAAGTGAACCAGTGAAATAATTAATTGTGGTTAATCGTTGCATAAGAAGCACAAAATCTACAGGGGTTCCCTCACTAATCATACTCCATTACTTCAGTACTAATACTTCATTTACAGGACTCAGTCTGCCAGTTAAATAGTGTACTGATGCCAGGTCAAGCTTGGCTGAGTTTTAGAGATGACCTGACGAGGGGGTCATGCACAGTCTCAGTTCTTCTGGACCATCACAGCTTTATATGCCGTTTTGTTGTTATTGTGCCGTTTCGGGGCACCGCTTGGATATTTTATTTTCTTTTTATTTTTATTATTTTTTTAAGATCCCAATTTAACCAACTGAATTCCACACAGCCAATCCACATAACAAAGCAGAGTGGCCAAGGACATCAAGGACAAGAGAGTTTGGTACTTTCTCATATCATTGTGTCTGTACTGTGTTTTTAAACACACATTCTCGGTTTTAATTTCACCTGACTTTAGGAATGTGGAGGAGTGACAATTATCAAAACCGAGTGTAGAAGTTATTCTTTATTTTTCAATTTAGTGTGGAAGCCTGATGTGTGGTATTATTAGTGGTATGAGATTCAATTCAATTTCTGCTTGAAATTGCTTGTGACTTATCTTCAGATTTAGAAACAACTCAGAGGCAGGATGCCACAGTTTCTTACCTCCTTTGCACTCTTGATCTTTTCCAGAAAGGTGCGCAGCTCCCTGGTCTCGGCATAGAGAGCGCGACACACAGCCTGGTAATGACTGGGAGCATCTGATGGGCTGGGCAGGTGGGATGAACATAGCTGTAGAGATTAAAAGAAATGGGTTATACATATATATGTATCTATGGTCACTTGAGGAATAAACATGAATTGAACATGGCCATCATACAGTACACATATTAGTATCTTAAATAGTGGTGTATAAAGAGATCCCATTTAGCTAAGGTAAGAGGAACCATTTTTGGAACCAATAATTTTTTCAAATGGAGCCATTTTCAGTCTGCTTTCTCTAACAGGAGTGTAATCCAACACCTTGACCTTTTTTGGTCAAGGTGTTGGATTGTTTGTTTTCCTTTAGATAATGTAGATTTCATCATTAAGCTAAAGTTTTCTAAAAATGCAACCATGTTAGAAGCTACACTCTATATCTATATGTCTACACACAATGTCACAGCTATCTATCTATCTAATGGCTGAGTACTCCATAGAGACAGGCCATTATGTGGCTAAAAATATTGAACTGTGTGAAGCAAAACAATCAGCTGTGGGGACCTGCTTGTCCAGTAGCAGCAACATTATCTGGCAAGCATCACCCAAACACCTAGATCTGACGCTTATGGTATTTGACAGTGATCACAGTGATAATAAAGGGCGCCTGTCAGAGTAATGGAACAGCTGTCAAATTATTTCTAGCGAGACAGAAGAGGAAACTAGATGACATATTTGCATGTTCTCCTTATGGGCTTGGCAAGTCACAGGAATGTCTGACTCAACAGAAAGTGTCTTCTTTCTTGTGACTGAAAGGAAATTCACAGGTAACATACCCAGGTAGTGAGAATGTTTATTAACAAGCTTCACTGAATCAGCGGTTTCCATTGTTTCTGCTAAAAACATACTGTGAAAGCAAAAGTGTGGGTGAACAACAAATTGTGCCAATGTCACAGTTTGCGCCAATGTTGCAGTTAGAAAATGTGTTGTCAAACAGATGACTCCTTGTGTGTGTAGTTTGGCAAGCAATCAACCTACAACAAAATAGATTGACAGCTTTAGTAAGATGATGACAGCCCGTGAAGCCACTCCTCAGTTCACTCAATTTCACTAAAGCACTGAGAAAACCCATTCAACATCTCTATCTCCATTCCTGACACTGACTGATGCTTCACCAGACACCACTGTCATGTTTAGTGAACTTCACATCTTGTCAAACCCACATCAACCCAACCTACCTCTGTTAGAGGACAAGGAAGGAAGGAAGGAAGGAGGTTAGTCAGGAATGTGTAGTTACCTAATCTAGCCATGTCATACCATACCAACATGTTGCAGTTAACACTCAAGAGAATCATTGTTTGGGGAATTAGGGGCCAGACTAGACACACACTGGTTGCAAACAGACCTAACATTTGTGTTCTACACCAAGTTCATTATATGGAAGGAACAGGCTGTGAAAGTTTCTAAGCCTATTCCCCAGTGTGTTTACACAGCTATAATTACCAGTCTCATATATAGAAGCTACTTGGGGAATTTACACTGTGACGGCCCATATCAGGGGATTTTGTTTGGAGCTGGAGTGATGATGATGTGTGGATGCACTGCTGCATCAACAGACCTGATGTAAAAATCTGGGGAAAAAAAGGGAAAATGTGGGTACATCATTGGAGGATATACGCAGAAGGGAGTATTTAAAGAAATAAGAGAATCTTTACATTTAATACGCCTTGAGTGACTTCAATAATTCACTGTGCCATTTTCATTCGTCATGGATCTTCCTCAGCTTGATCCCTTACTCTGTGTCTGACTGAAATGTGGCAGGAAATTATTAAAGTGTACGGATTCCACTTCTAAACAGACTTGACACACGTATGGAAACTTGCAGACAAACTAAGCCCTCATTTGCAACCAAATACAAGCACTTTGGCATAACTCACAATTGGTGCAATGTGTGTTCACGTGCAAAGAATTCAGAGTACACCAGGTACAGGACACATGCATCTTAGATTGTACTGTCCATTGTACCAGTTTGTTTACAGTAATATTTTACATCTGCCCTGATCACATTGAGGTGAGCGCTATGTGTATCTTTACAACATTCAGCCCCCCTCCTCTCCAAACAACCTACCATGATGATATCTTGATAGCTGCGAATGCTGGTGACTGCGCCGGTGGTAGTAGAGACAAGCTCCTCTTCCTCCTCCTCTTCCTCACACTCATCCTCCTCCTCAGTGGCTTCATAGCCCTCATCAGGACAGGGGTCACTCTCAGTTTCTTCTGTGTTTGTCATCATATCAATCAGTTGCTCTAGCGGTGGGCTGAGTTCACGCTCCTCATTTTCTTTGAGGCCATAGTCCAGGGCTTTATATATCATGACACCCAGTGAGTCGATAACCTGTTGGAAAAATGGCAAATGTTATTGTGTACTAAGCAGAAATAGGTTCTTGCTATTGATAATGTAGGGTTGGTTTCATTGTTTCTGGTTGCAATCATGAATTCCACACAAGATTTCTAAACTCGAAATGAAGGACAAAAACATCAACCACAATGTGGAACCCATAGAAATTATTCACTGCTCAGCCCCATTTTGGCTTTTTTGTTGTTTATTTTGGTGCAGGCAGGGTGAATTGAGTGAAATAAAGAATTTGTACACTTGATTCAGTTATAGACATAACTTCTAAATTTCATAGGTAAATCTATTCAAACAAGGAGTTTTCCAATTTAGCTAGTGTAGTAAAATGATTATTTTCCTGGCCACTGTACATTTTTTTTTACTAAGTGTGCCAACATGACATTCCTTCCAGCTAACAGACGTCTATTCTCTGTCCCAACTGCTCTATAATTATTGGTACATGGAACAAACCAAATTTCATTGCACCCCTGTCTTAGTTAGATAAACAACTCTTATCTACAGCAAACTCAATTCACCTGTGCAGACAAGAAGACAGTTTGTGTCCTCAAACCAGATGTAAAACAAGGCCACAGTGTTCCTCCAAACAGCATGATTATTTTCATAATCTGAGGATGATTTCATTTCGTCACTGCTTCCCCTCATTAATAGGCAGAGTATGACCCATCTTTTTTTGTAGCTTGTTGCAATTGGTCTTAATGTCTCAAAATACCACCAGGTTACCAGACAAAGTTGTTTTCAGTGCAGCATGTCCAGTTGGCTCTGCTACAGATGTGTCCTCTCCTGAGAACCTAATCTAACCACTGCTCTCAGGTCAACAAGTGTTTGGAAGCAAGATAAGCTGAATATTCGACACAGGGCAGAAAGACCCTTTGGAAACCTTAAAGGATGCGTAAAACTAGCTCAATGATGAAGAATTAAAACCAAGAGTAGCACCTTTAAAATATGTTTCAAAAGGAGTGTTTAGAGCTGTCAAGTAGTAAACCTATATGTCATTTACATTTAGACCTTTATTTAAAATATTTTTGTTAATTCCTCATTATGCATTGTTATTTGCATTATTATATTATATTGACATTATAACTCTAAACCTTAAATTTACTTTTATTTTTACATTTTATCTCCCATATTAACTGCCATTTCAGAACATTTTGTATTTTCCACTTAGTAGTTTTTTTCATTTGGTTGGAACCGTCAATAATCTTGAACATGATAACTGAAGTGTGTATTTGCCTGTGACTCACAAGTAATATTCAGAACCTACCAATGCCTGTGTTGTTTATATTTGTACCTATATACTGTACTATAGCTCCACAGGGCACACTCCTACAAGAAAATATACTGTAGTTTTTACAGTGAGTTTCTTTTCCTATAATATCTATGTGTCAGTGTATAGCTGCTACGGCCAAAATGTTTGCACAGGATTTGTGGATATCCTTAATGGAAACTGCTGGCTGCAGTGTATTTGTATTTGTGCTGCGCTGTGGTTAACTCATTTGCAATGATGGACTAAAGTTTCTGTTTTTGCAATATGGAAAAGATTTCAGTGAGCTTACAGAGCAAAACAAAGCACGCCCATTAAACCGTGCAATCATTTGCAATAAGAAAAGGATCTCAATTGACTGGATATTGGCCTTATACTCCTGTCAGCTGACGCTACTGAAAAATGACTTTAGTCCAGACCAACACTGACTCTAACAAATGTTTAGTAAGAAGCAAGTGCTTCTACATGATGCATTTGATTATTCTATTAAAGCAACTAATCAGTCAGAGAACTGCTACCACTATTATTCAACTGAAGATGTCTTTGATCAATGACAGTCTAATGGTGCTTCCAACCATATGCTGCATTACTTCAGTGTTTAATTTAACAAGCAACACCTCAGAATGTTTTTAAAATGGTTTTGTTTAGGTGATGAAATTATCATTTAAGAGCTCCTACATGTGCTGCATAATGTGACTCATTGGACTGTATGTTCTTATGAAGGAAGGAATGGAGCCACATTGTTGAGAAAGGGAGGTGTCCAAGAAAAAAAAAAAAAAAAAACAAAGTTGCCGTGGGTGGAACTGTGTTGATGGGCATGGCTGGTAATATTTGGGTTTGGTGCCAGGGAACGGCACCTGGTATGTTACAGAGGGGAAGGGTGTTGACTGAGCACATTTGGTTTGATGACTTCTGCAACCTAAGCTAAAAATCATTACATGACTGACACGACGCAGCGTTGCCAACACGTTTGAACTAGGCTATGCCTTCAGTTTGTGTCAAAACACACATCAGGTTTTAACAATCACAGCTCATGAGTTTGTTTGTTAAAAAAAAAAAGTTTTCAGGTGTATAAACAAAGGATTTCAGCTGCTGCGAATTGGCCATATACTCCAGCTGATGCTGATCAATAAAAATAAATACATTTAAAAAAAAGAAATAAAAAAACTAACACTGACTCAAGCAAATTTTAAGCAATCAGGAAGCAAGCAACAAGTGCTTCTACATGACCACAGTATTCTATGAAACCACCTGATCAATTAGTCAAAGAAATCCTTCCACTATTATTCAATTGAAAATGTCTGCTCAGTGACAGCCTAATGGCACTTTCAACCATATGTGGCAACATTAACATTAATGTAGAAACAATGAGCAACAATTCAAGAACAATTCAAACAGTTCAAGCTTTATTAAAAGTAATGAAATGATCGCTGAACTTATGCAGCATAATGTGACTATGGGATTGTATGTTCTTATAGAGAAAGAAATGGAGCCACAGCAGCCAATGGTTTATTGCAAACCAGTGCATTATCCAGTTCAGATGGTGTATTTATCTTAAGATTGGGAAAAAAAAAAAAAAAGAAATACCAACTCTCATTTTTGACACATACCATTTTTGTCTTGTAAATCAGTTATTTGTGTGACTGGACACTGCCATGGGAATGTGATTCTCTTATTTATGGATAAATTTAAGTTTGAGAGTTTTATCTGGGACTCTATCCAGTGCCTAAAAATACAAATGCAATAAAGGCAAAAAATTAATTCAGAATTTTGTAACACTAATCTATTGATTGTATCTTTCTGGGCAAAGATCAACTTTGTGGCATTTACTGTTATGATTTATCAACTATCTGCGTGCTACTGATAATCCTGTTCCAGGGCAAAAATAAATATCCTATTCCTTGGTGTCTTATTATGTAACCTTATAATCCATCTGTAGGACAACATGCGCCATAATGGTCGGAGGTAGTAGAGAATACTGTAGTGACAGACTAAACAAGGGGTCTCATTCATGTTTACTAGAACATGTATAGTAAATTGAAATTGATAATCAAGTGTGGAAAATCCTCATGAATTCATGTCCAATTTAAGCAATTGCATTAGACTAGATTTCTAAATAAAGAATATGTGCTATACTAACAAGGCATGGGCAGATTTAGCCAACACTTATTGTTTAAATCCAATTTCCTAGCCAACATGGAATTGGCATGTAATAATTAACTGTCCAATGACTCAACAGTAGCTAGCTATTTAATTCATTTATTCACTCCATCTTAAGTTCTTATAGCCAGTACTCAGGCTGATTCAAGGACAGAACACAAAGAAGGAAAAATTGCATTTGGGAAGAGTAAAAAAAAAAAAAATACAACTGCACATCACAATCTCGCATGAAGACTTGTGACTCAGAGGAATGAGGAAAGAAGGCAAGGTAGTAGTAGAAAAAAGTATATGGACAAACAGCTGGGAACAGCTAGAATATCCACTGCTGGGCTCCAGGCACGTGTTTAGTGAACCACTAATTGAAGCCAGACCCCACCCAGGATAGTTGGAAGCTTGCCACATTGGGTGAAACGCACATATGTTCCTACCAGTGATGTCTGTAAACCTGGCATCATGGAATCGCCCACATTTTGAAATGGTTCTTAAGAAATGTAGCAGGATGAGTCAGGAGTGTCCAAAAAAAAAAAAAATTAAATAAAAAAAAATAAATAACTATCACTGAGGATAAATTTAGCTTCAGTGTTAAGACACACTTACTAAATACACAGATTTCAGAAACGGTGTGTGAATTCTACAAATATCCTTATAACTCTGGAAGTTCAAATCCGTTTTGAAAACACTCCAGTTTCCCTCAGAGGCAACTTTTCTCACGCTACACAAACCAAGAGATACTAAGCTTGACCAGGGTAAAAGGAGTGATTTTCCAACAATGACTTATTTTATACTAGAATCTCTGTTTCCCATGAAGCCTGGAGTCAGAGGCAGCATGAGAATCAATGACAAATATGAAGAGAATCTTTTACTCATGAATAACCTTTGTCTCCTGAAGGAAGGGATGTGGTTATGTTAAATATTGAACATCATAGCTCGTTTCCCCATAAGCCTAGTACAACTAGTACAAAAAAATAATGAAGTAAGACTTTTTGATGGATAAAAGAATATCTGTATACGTAAACTGAACCATTTCTTCTCACTAAACATGTCCTTGTTAGAGCTTAAAAATGGGTCATGCTGTACACAACATTGGCCTTTTGATGACCAAACAAAATAACAAGGAATATATAATTAACAACATCTGGTCTCCTCCCAGGCCACAAGTCTCACAGAAGCAAGCAAGCGAGTTTGGTCACTTGTGAGTGAGGCTAAACTGCATATGACTCTAGGCCTTAAAGCTGTTTGGTACTGTCTGAAGGAGTTTTACTGTCTGTGCTGGTTTCTTGGCTGGAACTTGCTTAGAAAAGTGACTTTTTTATACAGCTACCTCTGGTTACATGAGGTTAAATAAATAAAGTGAACTACATTATTGGTTGTATCTGTTGCTTTTATAACAAAATTCACGTGACAAACTGTGAGGACAAGAGTAGGCTGAAAAATGTGTATATACATATTCTCAGTTGTATCTGTGAGCTTGTCAGACAGAACAAGAGGAGTACCCATGATGGGGGGGAAGAACCAATGAGTCAACCAGTACGCAGATGGGATAAGAATGAGTTGTTTGTGTTAAAGAGCACCATTAACACTCAGACAAGCACATGAGAAAGGGAAAAAAAATTGGCTTATTAGGTGTTTAAATTTATACAGAAATATAAAACTATCCATAACAATTGTCAAGCTGTATTCATGCTGACTATTACAACTGGTCTGACGTCAATTTTGGGTCAGAGTTAGGCACTTGCAGCCCAAGGCATCACTTTGGCCATCTGAGTTCACAAAGCAGTGATAAGCAGCCTTAAGCATTTGCTGCAGTAGTAGAGCAAAGCCATCCCAATACAGACTCTTACATAAGCAGAGCTAAATCTAGAGGTCTTTCACTGCAGGAGCGGATGCTCCGTCTCCTTCAGTCAGCAGCATCACTATGGTTGTTCATAGTGGGACAGAATGTGATGCTGGTCTTTCCCATCTCCTCATGTCAATCTCCTCATACTCTTTCATGCTCAAAAACTGTGGAGTTTGCATTCAAGTCCACGGGATATTGCTGAGGATTCAGAAAATGTCCCTCTGCATCTAATTGCCATCTCTGACATTACATGTCATCATTCTTAGCCATCGGTGTGATGTATAGACATACAAGCTGAGGGAAGCGGGTAAGAAGTGCAAGACAAAATTCAAAGCTCACAGGCTGTCTCTCAAACAGTGACAGCACACCTCACTGTGAAGGGTCAAAGTTTTCAGGGTTAAACAATCCTAGCAACACTTTGTGCTCTTGTATGTGCCAGAAATATTCTCCCAAGATTAAAAACCCACAGAATCTAGTTTATTTCACTACAGCCATTACTTATCAGATACAAAATTTATCAAGCACCTCCTAATGAGTCTGACCTAAAATGCTGTCCGAATCCCAGCTACATACAACTGAACACTCTAATCTGATGGCAGCTTTTACGACAGGAGAAAAAAATCTGGCTCCTTCACACAAACCCATTTGTCTTATTCCAAAAACCACCAATGATTTTCAAGTAGCTGCAAAATATTTGTTGTAAAAGATCTGATGACTTCATAAATTTGGCTAACATGGAAACCCATCTCTCAGGCCTAACTGGAACTGAAAAAAAAAGAAAAAAGAAAAAAAAAAAAGAATAGATCGTTTCTGTTGTGGATATAAATAAAATACCCTGACTCAAATAGTTCAGACTACTCAATAAATCGTTTTCCCCTGGCTTTGTGCTTGCTGTGAATATCGCCGTATAAGCAGAAATGTAACCTCAGGGCCGGTAATACAAGCTGCGAGGGTGCTTTTAAGTGATGCTGTCAATGTCACAAAAAAACAAGAGACAGATTAGGATAACAGCAGGATGTAACATAATGAAGTCACTGGTACATGTCAGGCATACAGGGATCAAACTGGGTGACACTCCAGGGAAGCATGCAGACAACCACCCCAAACAAATTCAGACCAACAACTACATAAAAATTTGCGCTTTTCCTTCTCTAAAATGAGCTCTGACATCAGTGCTGACAACAGTGAGAGCCGGCCCTGGTAGAGACAGAGCTCATGGCCTCCAGTGACTGTAAAGGCGGACATACACACACACAGACAGACCCTAAACACAGAAGCCTCACATGCAGACACATGGAGCCCCTGTTCAACCAGCTGCAGTGTGGAAGCCATTACTGTACACTGTTGACACGCAAAGACATGCATAACTAGCCAGTCTGAACCAAACATCCAAATATATCCGTCCAGTCCTGAGTTAAAACGAGTCCATTGTGAAATTTCACTTCAAAACAAGAAAGAGCAGGTCTGAAAAACACATCACACTTTGGGGTATAAACGCTCCATATTATTTGAATTCAGAGAAAATAAACTTTGCCGACTATTTGTGTCAACAGCCAAATGCTGAATGACTCACTGAAAACCAAAACTATTAGGATCCATTTCAAAATCCAAGGCTTTACCTTGTGCATGGTGTTGGGAAACTAATTGTCTTGGCCCAAAATTAAGCTACAGGGACATGAGCAGATCTGGCAAACTGGAGAACCTGTAATAGGATACTACAACTAATCTCACCTTAATCTTCAACAGAGGACAAACTGGGTCAAGCTTGTCCTATAGGCTGCAACATAAGGTCTACGCCTCACATAAAATGTTTTCTTGTTAGACATATTCACTACTAACCACAAACATGATAAGAGAGCATCACATGAGAAAAGCTACCTTGTGACAAAATTTAATGTACGAAATAGATCTGTATCTTGTTTGACTCTCATGATGATTACCCGAACACAGGTTCTTTGGTGTAAGCGAGGGAAAGTGGGTCAACCTTGAACAAGCTGGTGATTAGCTCCAAAACACTCAAGTGTGTATAAGTAGTGGTACGAGAGTTTTAAGCTGGCTGGCTCACTTACACAGGGAGACATGACAAATACCTAAGGCCAAAACATAAGGGGACACAAAATGACACTTGAAATAAAACTGAAGTCCACAGCCATCCCAGTGACTGCTGTAAGGAGGTGCTTCAGCTGAATGCCAAATTAAATATGGCAACAAGTACATAACGACAACGCTAATCTGTTTATTTTTAGCGGGCGTAATGTAAACAAAGTTTGTTTAATTAGTCAATTGATAGAATATCAATCAGCAAATATTTTGATCATTGAATAATCGTTTATAACCAAAATTTGGGTTCTTAGATATGGAGACTTTATGTATGTCTTTGTTACACATGACAGTAAACTGACAAAACAAGACATCTCATCTGGCTTTTGCATTTATAACAGCCAGGTGTCACAGTTTCTGACATTTTATGGACATAACTGATTGAGAAAACAGCATGCTAAGCACCCAGGTTAAGTTAAGACTTAGTTAAGACTCTAAGCTAAGACTTTTTTGGGCATAAATGACCACTTTAATTTTGAGCCTGACTACCATGTAGTTCAGATAAAATCCAAAATAATTGGAAGTGAAGGAAAAGTCAGGGTTCATCACTGTCAGTAGGATTTGTCCTCTTTGGACCATGAATGTCAATTCACCCTTCATTTGTTGTGATAGTCCAGTCACAAGCTGTGGACCCACCAACCAACACAAAGACAGAGACTGCCATCCAAATTGCCATTTTTTTGCAAGCATGGCTAAAAACAAGCCACTGACTATGACAGACAGCTGAGGTGGGTGACAAGAAATTTTATTTGTGCTCAAACTACACATCAAATAGACACAAACAACCTGTGTCCTCAAGGCTGAACTACACAGTCATTTCTGTACAACTGTGACACAGATGCACTGAAATAACAATTGAGCAAGAAATTATTTCTAAGAAACCAACAAAGACAAACACACATTGTCTGTAGCAATCCATCATAAACTACAATAGCAAAGATAGTATGTAAAACAACTCATACTGTGCATGTGATAACATGAGCTACAAGACAAACATTAAAAGATGACCAGACTGTGTACACATAATGAATCTTTGAGATAGAGACTTCTCCTCCCAACATTAGACACTGAAACTTCCTTGGCCAAACAGACACTGGCCTCATCACATGGTTTTAGTCCTGGCGTTTTTTTGTTTTTTTTTATAGTAATAAAAAAAAAGAAGTAATGCAAAAAGAGAAGAAGGACAAAGACATTCTGTATCAGAGTGCAACACAAACAATAACTACACAACAAAGTAGTTGTGCTACTTGTATAGAGCTCACTCTCACTCACGCGTAGTCCATCACAGGTTAAGACTCTGAGAAAAACACTTGAAATGATTCCATGAATGTTGTTATATTTGAACCGGAAGAATGACTTTTCATGGATAAAACTTTCCATGCAGGTGCTGGAGGTTGTGACCTTGTTTAGGAAAAGTATCTTGCATGCATATCTACACACAGAAGGAAAATTACAAGAGAGCAGATCCCATCAGGACTGATGAGCAGCAACATATCTATATTTTGACTGTGCTGATGTGGCAGACCAAGCGGATTTCTATCAGTTCCTAACAAGAAAATAGACAGTGTGATTCTTTGATAAACAATTAAAGTTTAAATGCCACCTTGCACTAGATTGAAGCAAAGGAAATCTTTTTCTCAGGGCCAGAGCAGTTTATTTGTGGCATAATTGCTCACTAATAGCGTCAATGGTGAGCAAGCTGTGAAAACAGATTCTGAAATAGTTTTGCCCATGTTGACATAATGAGCAAACTAAATAATGCATGACAGATGTTGAGTGAAAAGAAATCTGATTTAACGAAACCAAGTAAAAAACAGTATATTCTATCTTGAGTATAATAAAACTAGAAAGTGGTTAATATAAATCCGATGATGGTAGTATGAGTACAATAGATTGTGATGTGGAACTCACCGCTAATGACGTGGGGGCCGATCTGTACTTATCTGTAATGACAGAACAGAAAGGAAAGTTAATAATTACAACTAACAGTGAGGATGGTGATTAATTAGACAAGTTACTATTCATAACAGTCAATCAACATGGCACACACACACACCCTCTGAATTATTTATGAGAATGTACAGCAGTTATAGAAGACATCTATAAGTAAATGGATAGAGAGAAAACACACACCTCACCCAGTGTTACAGAACATAAAATATTTAAGTTCACATGCTCAGTCTGAGTATGGGGACTGAATGTAGCCACACGGGAGGAGGAGATGAAAAGCCAGACTACTTGATAACAGCACTACAGATGAGTGAGTGCATAAATCGTAGTGTTTTCCCTGCAGAAACTGTACAACGCCGGAGGCAAATTAAGGTGTCAAAACCTGCCACAGGGGGCCATCTGTGGTAACATGACTGTTCATTCATGCAGGGGGGGAAAGACTATCCATCACCATAGAAAGCTTTCTCTGCTTTGTCAAAATAAAGAAAGCAACACCTCAACCTTGACTGCGACCTTTCCAAAAAAAAAAAAAAAAAAAAAAAAACTACTGCATGAGGCTGAATGTGTCCCATTAGCCTTTGTCATACACTACAAACCTGTTCCTAAAAATACAGGGAATTCCAAGAACCTGTATGGGGGGAAAACAATACTTTCCATTTTTGGCTATGACTAATCAACAACCTCTGACAATCTTATCTCTATCTCAACAGCTTTCTGACAAACCTGTCACATATTTTTGTACAGAGTACAAAAAGTACACTCTATTACTCACCCTCTCTCTCTCTTTCTATTTCCCACACTAAAGAATTTCTAATATTACACTTTGCCTACCAGTTTTATTTTAACAAATGACAAGTAATAAACTATTAGTGCTTTGAACAGAAGGCACCTGTGAGTAAGAGGAACATAAGGGGTTAAAGTACAAATAGCAAATGCAATAGATGTGCAGAGTTCTACTCCAGTCCAGAGTTTAAGATTAGGTCATCCCAAATAAATGAGATACTTTGGTCTGAATGCTACTGATAGTGCCATTTCAATTTAAACGCCATAAGTTCAGGTAGTGATTGAGCAAATTTCCAATTATGAAATCATGGTAATACTCATATAATAGTTCATATATTTTATACAGAGCTTAAAGACACTTTGGCAGAAAATGCTTGTTTCATAGTATAGCTCCATTCTGTACAGGTCGCTATGAATTACAGCTAACAGACAGGAAAAAATAAATAAACATTCATCCACCTACGCTCATATGGGAAACACTAGGACCTCTGTTTGTCCCAGCAAAGGAGAGGTGGCTTGGCCAGAGCCCTTGTCTCTCCTAGGGCAAGTAAATCACAGAGAGCATATTTGGAACAGCGGGCTGTGTCACCCAGACTATGCTATTCAAAGAAAAAAAATCAATGTCTTTGCTGCTAAAAAGGTTTCACAGAGAGTGGGATATAAAGTGGTAGATTGTTATTCGTTTTACCAGCAAAAGTTTGTTCTTTTATCCATCACTGGCATCTAATCTAATAAACAAATATAGAAGAGGATGTCCCATCCTTATTCAAACCCATTCAATGAGATAATTAACCGCATTAGCTGTATGAATATAGTTTTAGCCAAAACACTGTATGCACCAAATTAGCAAAACAGGAGAAAAAAATAAAACTGCACTGTAGGTATGAATCATTGAAAGTGTTGGGGTAAACAAGTTTCATCTTGATGCAGCATTCAGACTGGGCCCTCCTTTGGGCAGTGTGGAGTGGGTGTGAATATATTCACCAATAGGTTCTGTGTGAATTGATGTGACTGTGGCAGGGGTGGAGTATATCTTGCATCAGTGAGTCTAAAATAAGACTGGACTTTGACTCCATTCTGCTTATTAGTATTGCAATGTATCACAACAATAAACTTCCTTGTTGCCTGGGATGGCTTTGTAGCTGATCACAGCAGCAGTGTATTGCTCTAGACAACATCTTTGCACAGCATGATATCAGCTGCAGAGCTCAGTGGGGTTGGTGGTCTGGGAACTGATAGATAAGTTGCATAAGCATTAATTTTCTGCTGGGGTAGTAACCTCTTAAACTAGCTGAGCTACAGGAGGCTTAATAAGTCTCACATCTCTCTCATTGCCAGGCCTAATAAGAATCAGGACAGGGCCAAGCTGTCCCAAAATACCTCAGCAACTAGCCAGAGGAGCAGCAAAGAATTCTCCCAATAATCTCCAAACTCATCTGCAGTCAAAAGACTGACTTCTAGACTTCTAAACCCTGTGCATTTAATCATCACGTTTGTTCTATTTTTGGCCATGCCAAGACACTCAGCAGCACTGACTGAATCTGTTTATACAGCAAGTGTAATATCCACACATAACAGACATTGCTGGTGGTTAGCACAATGAGATGATGTAGAGGTGGACTCAGGGTCAACTCAAGAGAGTAGCAGGAGGGTAAACAGGGAAGGGGAAAAGAGAAGAAAGGTGGTTAATAGGTTCTCAGGAGACAGAGGACATAGCCCCAGGCACTGAGGTTATACTGACACCCACACCTCCCCCTACCAAACCCAAGATCCCACATATTAATGGAATGCAGTTAGGGTTACAATGCTTTGAAACATAATGTGCATCTCTCTACACACCCAGCGGCTCCTCTGATGAAAGAATGTTTTTAAAAATACATTACAGGACACAGATCCCTGTCGGTTTTCAAATCTGGGTTTATTTTACACCCAATTTACCAGGTGGTCTGCAATGACGTTTGTTGTTTTTTTCAAGTATTTCAGCTTGCATCCCTGGAGTAAATCTATGCCTGACAACATAAAAAAAAAAAAAAAAAAAAACAGATCCAAGTCAAAAGGACTGGAATTGGTTAATCTTGTCCATTAAATGCCTGACCACTCATGCCATCAGGTAAATTAAAACTCATTTTCATGAAAGATTAATCATTTGGTTTCTAACATGTGAAAACATCAGAAAGCTGACATCTTTATATTGCTTGCTTTGTTCAACCACCAGTGCAGAACCCAAAAGGTATCAATTTACAACTATAAAACAAGCAGATATTCACAGAACTAGAATAATTTTGGAATTGTTGCTTAATAAGTATCATAAATGGCACCAAAGTGCTGCTGATTAATTTCCTGCCATTTGACTTATCAATGAATCTATCATTTCAGCTATGAGGTAGACAATATAGTTGCGGTGGAAAACTAAGCTGAAACCAACGGGACCTCAAAGACCAGCGCTGATGACATGCACTTTATGCAGCCTCTGTACATGCTGGCATCTCTATACATTTATCAGACTATAACCAAAATTTTCTTTACGTTTGACGTCATGCAACCTACAGCAAACACCTGATCTGAACTACTGGACCACTGAAGCCCGACTCCCCCAACACTAACCTGTGCCTTTATCTAATTGTCACAACAAAAATAGTGGGGCTGTTAGCAGCAATATGACTCATCTGTATTTGGCCTTGACTCTGACTGTATAGCTTAGCTCCGGATCGCTCCCAAGGTGCTCTGCAGTTTGAATCCATCACATGGTCCATTGTTTACTGAAGCTAACTGACCGCTACAGGAGCATAATTTCAAACCCCGACCCAAAGCAGCCATTCTGAACACCCCCCCCCCTTTGAATGAAGTGACATTATTAACCATGTTTATAATGTAAATGTCAGATTGTGTTGCGATAACAAACCACGTCTGGCTATAATTTATAATCCGGTTTCCTTGTGCTTTATGGTTCCCAGAAGCTATGCGGTGATGCATTCATAACAACCGCATCGGGCGTCAGTAAACAAATTCACCACATGGCTGGAAGCAGACAGCCACAACAACATGGCCTCTTTGAAGGGATGCTCCGCTGGTTTGGCCTGTGAGTGATTCAAAAGAAAAACGCTTTGATGTCGGCAGCCTGTTGAGGTTACAGTCGTTGACGTTAAGCTGCGTAGTTACTCAAAGCAGACACGGGTCTGGGGGTGTGGGGGCCCGGTACCTGACTGGGTTTGGTTGGTTTACCTGAGCCTTTTTCAAAGTGTAATTTGACAGTCCCGTCTCTACCGATCTTCACGTCCCCGGGTCCCTCAATCCTCCTCGGATACTCGGCAGCTGAAGCACCCGCAGACTTGGAGCTTTTCCTCCGGTGTCTATGTGCTAAAGTCCGACAGCACTGGTAGCACACTGCCCATGCCTGCTCCTCGTTTATCGGCTGGCTGTACAGATTCAAGATTTCTTCCAGGGAGACCTCGTCGGCTCCGTCGCCGCAGTCCATGTTCACATCTCCGGTGCTCAGGTCGGCGGCGAAATCCCGGAGAATGGTCGGCGAAGTCAGCATCCCGTCGTCGGTCCCCGGTCGCTTGGCCATCCTCACAACATTACGGCCACATAACTGGAAGGAAAGAAGCGGTCGGCGGCTGTGTATTGATGTGTTGGAGTCACAGAGCGGTGTGAACCCGGACGGTGCTCGGTCTCTCAGCCGTTAGTCTGTCCGGTGTCCACGAAGAGCTCCAACTGTTCAGCGCGAGGCAGTCGACTAACAGGTTTCCGCGTGGTCTCAGTGTCCGCCGTTTAACGTGCTCCGTCATCAGCGTCAACAGGAAGAGGAAATTGTCATTAAGGAGCTTCCGCCGTCAGGTGTGTGGTTTGGTCATAAAGTTCGTAAAAATAAAAATAAAATAAAATAAACGTCCATCAAAATACTCAATAGAACCTGGATGTTGAAAAATAAGATCTATTTGTGTACCATTTCTTGTTCAACTAACCTATTTCATACTGCATTTTCTCTTGGGATTTTTTTTTTTTTTTTTTTTTTAACTGGTTTTGCTTTTCATTCTGAAAGGTGATTATAATAAGCAAGCAAATACATTTGATGCCACATACTTATGTGACTTCAGGGTTGATAAAGGAAAATAAGATAACTGTGCATCTAAATGTATTTAAGTATTTAAGATATATTGAAATACACCCATTAATTCATTCAAAAACAAGATAAAGCAGTATATTGGTCTATTGATTTAGGCTCTTTAACTCTGCTGTAGGCTTTTCCTGTAACAAATGAGAAATGACTGCACATATCACTTTTTGTGGGTTTCACAACTTAAGAAGCTGACAACAATTTTAATACAAAGAAGAAAAAATGTGGCAAATTCTTTGTGTTAAATTTCAAATGTTGCAATGCAAAGTTGAGCTGCATGTTTATATTTCATCATTATCATCCAAGTGTTATTATAAGCATCAAATATTAAACCATCCAACCATCAAATATTACTGACAATATATGACCAATAGGTTGACAATATAACTTATTTACTCTGCAGCAGAGCTGAACTCAATATCCTCTATTAAATCAATAGTTTTGTGGTTGTTATTATAGCAATTCTCTGGGGGTTTCCAATTAGTTAAACCCCCAATTGGTAATTAGCGCCATCTGCTGGCTGTATATCTCCTTATCCTGATGATTTATCTCTATACCAGGCAAAATGTTTAATTTCAAACAGCTTAATTATAAACTTACTTTAGATTTTAGTTTAGATAGTTTGGCTGGTGACGTCACTAATGCTGAATCAATTTGTGATTGATTTATGCATGCAGATCGGCGTAAGCCACACAAGTGACACATTGTTACAATAAACTGTGGTAAATAATAAAGTGTAAAATCATACAACTTAAAAAGAAGATCCAAGAGAACTGGAAAAAAATAAACACAAGTGCAGTTCAAATCTAAATAAGTTGTAGGCACATGCGGGTGTGTTTGCTTCTTTATCTTTTGAAGGCTAAAAAAGTTCTCAGCCTTCAAGCTTCAAATCACAGCTTCAAAACAGCACTTCGGGTTCCTCTAAATGAAAATCATTCAGAGCTCTGACTGAGGTTAAACAGCATCTTCATTGGTTTCCACACTATTGTTTTTCATTCACAACAAAAGGATATAGTTGCACAAAGAAGTGAAGCAAATTCTTTAGGAAGGCCCCACACAAAACATTTGATGTGCAGATTGTGATTATCGTGTGCATATGGGACAGCCTGTTTCTTAAAATTGGCTTAATACAGTGGCACATTCCCTGACTGGCACCATAAGCATGGGAGAAAAGCATGGTGGAGGGTGTGAACGTTGTTTGTGACCCACTCTCTGCTTCACACATGCATTTGCAATGGCAACAACAAAGATGCAGCATCGCGAGATCTTTGGATGGAGACGAATGCAGGAGCTTATGTTGTAAATCACTGAGATCAACAGCCAAGATCCTGCAAAGTCACTAGCAAACATCATCCGCACACTTCTGTAAATCACCATCCCATCTTCTGGTGAACTGCTCACAGCTCTGGCCATCTTCCTCTTCACAGTCTCAGCCTTTCTTCATCTTTCATCACACACATTGCCAGGTTCAGCGTCTCCACTGCCATTGATATTGACAGACTGCCCATCCTTAGACAAAGAGTTGGCCTCCTTTGATGCCCTCCTTTTGGAGTCACGGGTGGTTTGCTGTGGAAAGATGTAAGATTTTAAAGGTCACGTCATTTAAATGTCACCACATTGGACAGAGAACAAGTGGGTGAAGATGATGAGCAGAAACCTGTATCACTGGAGCACTGCCCATAGGTGGAAGGTTAAATAGATCAAACACAACACACAGTCTTTCTGTCTGAGATGCTGAAAATGTAATTTGTCAGATCAGAAATATAGATTTTTCAGATCTTTTTGAATTGTTAAATGGGTTTTGTAAAGGACAAGAAACATTTATAACTCAATCCTCAATAACAGACCACAAACTGAATGTGAGACATGCTTAGACGTTATCTGTCTGAGTCTCTCTACCTCCTGTATATTAATGTTAAAACCCATAAATTAATATTCCACAAGCAAGTAACAGCATGTACATTCAGTTTCTTTTGAGCAGTTAGTTCTAAAGATGAAAGATCAGAGGAGCAGATGGTTGGAAGTAAATTTTATGTTAGTTCCTACGAAACAAGAATATTTTTTTGAGAAATTATTCTCAATCTTTGTACTCAACGCTTACAGAACTGCAGCCAAAATTGCCTTTGACAAGACACTCAAACATTATACTATTAGATTGGATATAGTGTAAATAAAACCACATAAGCCTGCTATTAATGATTATTTTCATTATTGTTCATGCTTAACTTTCACTAAATCGCTTTGTCAATAGTTTCAGACAATAGTATATAACAGCCTTTATAATTCAAGTAGCATCTCTTCAAACTCTTTGTTTTAGCTCACCATCAGTCCAAAGCTCAAAGGCGTCAATTTTACTATCATGGGCTATAGGATGAAGAAAATCCTCACATATGGGAAGCTAAAAAAAGTTCAAAAATCTGATCAAAAAAGGGTTTTTTTCTGTTAATCAACTAATCAATTCATCAAACAATCATTTCAAGTCTACACTTCTGTCGATAGAAGTCGTGATTATCCTTCCACACAGCTGTTATTCCAGCACCCTTTTGCACTGTTGTGCCCACCTGCATTACCTCTACTAGCTCTGCAGTATTCACTGATACGTGCAGCTACTGCAGGGTTGTTGTCCAGTTCTTGTCTCTATAACATGTTTATTGGGTATATTCTGTGTGAATATATTGAAATCTTCTGTCATCTACAGGTTAACCTGGCAAAAGGACTGAAGTAATATAAGACTGGTATGTCATGCTGCTCAGTCAGGGGCTATTGCTGTTCATGTTTAGCAGTCAGATATGCCATATACTTACATCACTCAAGGAGCGTCTGGGTCTCCTCTGGTGGTTGGAGCCAGTGGTGGTGGTGGTGGAGGTGTTGGTGGTGGTGAGGGCCTGTTTCCCACACTGGGTGCCTGCGTTTACCATCCTCTTTTCTCTCAGGCTGGTCTCCAGAGCTTTACCTTTGAACAGTCAAGTTACTTCTAGTCGGTTATCTCTTGAAACACAAAGACATTCTTGTCCTGGCTCCATTCAACAATAAGACAACGATAGAGATGAAACAAAACTGCTTTGTCAGGGAGTTGAGGGCTGGTTTTGTTTTGAATGGTTTGTTTAGCTTTGTAGTGCAGCCTGTTTTATTATAGGCTAATAGACAGCAACAGAAATTGAGTGTTATGTGGCCTGTGGTTCATGCAATGAAGGATGACAGAGCTCTTACTGTTTGCTACTGGTAGAGGGGTTTCTATGTCCGTGTTTGTAAGCCACGTCGATTCCGTCTCCCTGGTCCAGCTTTCATGATACCTCGGCTCGATGATCGCGTCCGCCCGACTCCCTCCACAACCCATCGGGAAAATCATCCACGGCAGGTGAAGCTGCGAGCTGACACGGACTGAACACGGCTCACGACAGCTGCAGCATCCTCCGCGGGTCGCTACTGCACCTCAGTCCGTGTTTCCGTCTCCATCATCGGTCGGAGCAGCTGCTGCTGCCGCTGGAGGAGGTTGATGCTGCTCTCCACAGACAACAGCTGAGCAGCATGAACACACACCAGGGCTATCTGCGTCATGGGGGGGTGGAGAGAGGGAGAGAGGGGGAGGGGGAGAGAGAGAGAGAGGGAGGGAGAGAGAGAGGGAGAGAGAGAGGGAGGGAGAGGGAGAGGGAGAGAGAGGGAGGGAG
>CM076663.1:11516632-11582784 GCA_038496675.1 Rachycentron canadum | reverse complement strand
AGGGAGGGGGAGAGGGGGGGATGGGGAGGGGGAGGGAGAGAGAGAGGGAGAGAGAGAGGGAGAGAGAGGGGGGAGAGTGAGGGAGGGATAGAGAGAGGGAGAAAGAGAGGGAGGGAGGGATAGAGAGAGGGCGGAGAGAGGGAGAAAGAGGGAGAGAGAGGGAACGAGAGAGAGAGAGGGAGGGAGAGAGAGAGGGGGAGGGAGAGAGGGAGGGAATGAGGGAGGGAGAGAGAGAGAGAGGGAGAAAGAGAGGGAGAGAAAATGTATCCACTGATCATGGATGTGTACAAAAAACAAAATCATCATGTTTTTATATCATATAGATTTGTCTTTTTAAAAGTGCTTTGAATTCTTAAGATTAATAATAATCTCAAAGACCCTACAAAAAAAATCAGTACATTAAAATATTCTTAAATTATATTATTAAATTATTTATCCTTTATTAAGAACATTTTGGGGTGGCATGTTTTTGGAAAGATGTTTATCCATCTTATTAATAATGCAGTAATAAATGTTGATACTCATGATAAAAGATTAAAGTAAAAACTGATTGATAGTAAAAAAACACCAGATAGAGATTTTTCACAACCTGGCAACCCCATATTTGTTCTGATAGTTGATGCAAATAAAATTATTATAAACCATTAATAAAATCATTACATCGTTACAAATTATAAAAAACTTTATAAAGGGAGCTTTATTGGAAATGGACCCAAATAGCCCAGAAGACACCTTCATTTCATAATTAGGTAATTTCCCCTGTAAAATCCTATCAACCATTTCCTTCTTTGTTGTTGTTTGTCTGTACAAGTGAAATGCTGACATTATGTTTATATTCTGCAGGAATATAGTAAAGTAAAGTAAACTGAAATCAAGTATCTTTCACATAGAGTATTTATTTTCACATTTATTTTAAATATATGGTTCAATTTTATATACTGACAATACAGTATTTGCACATAGACCTATCATAATTATTGTTAAAATGCTTAATATACAGAAATCAAAGGAGCATACGAGCAGCAAATATATTGCTTCTTTATACTGTAAAATGACCAGTTTCTGTATTTCACAGGATTATACCTGGGGAAGGGGAAACAGTGGTCAACATCTACATGTAAACAGACATTCCTTACAAGAGCTAAAAACACATCACCTTCAAAAACTGAACAAACAAAAAACACATTCACTGATTTTAGAGTCTTTAAATAAATACTATATTTAACATACAATTATTTTCTCATCATTTCCCCCGGAATTGTACTGATCATGTTACTTTAAATAAAGTAGGATGACTGGGAAAAATGACAAATGTAGTATTTTACACGTCCTTTGATGCCATGAGGGAATGTCAGCTGTTGGTGAAGCTGTTCACTTTTACAGCGTACCACAAAGAGGAAGTGACAGAGAACGAAGCCCATATTCAAGTATATTAGAACAGAAGTTATGAATGGAGACTGGTTTACCTCTGTCTGACCTTACTTTTAGTCACCAATCAGTTCTCTGATTTCTAGCAACTTCTGTTTAGAGCCAGGAATGTGAACATAAAAACATAAGAAGAGGAAAGGAGAATGAAAAAGTAAGAAATGAGGGAAAACAGGGTGGATATGGAAATAAATGAAAGCTTGTGGATGTGACCGTGTCACATCAGAACACTACTGCACATGATGATGATCATGACGGCAGTGCATCTAGACTTTGAAATCCAGCAGGTTGCAGTCGATCTTGTAGTAAACATAGGGGTAGTACTCCTGTTGGCTCAAATTCAGACCAGGGATGTCCATCGAAGCCTGCAGGTACAAAGGAGAGACAATTAACACCAAACCATCCTAATGCAGAAACAGAAAAGGGAAACCCATGGTAGACCTGACCTACCAAGACAATAATATCAAAAATCAGTTAACAATATGTATGGTGGCAGTTTAGTATGACCATGGCAACTGACTCAAAGAATAAATTAGTCTCTTCATCCTGAAGCAATGCTTAGATGCCAGTAATTATCATAATTACATTTTCACTTTGTCAGTGTGTGTGGATGAGACTCACATCAATGATCGCAGCACTGCTGTCCAGATGTTTGTACAAGTCATACAGCACCTCCCTGAGCTTCTTCATGTTCTTCTTGTTGGGTTGAAGCAGCATGGCCTGGAAGTTGACTGGCAGCCCATATCTACGAAACACAGGAGGTATGTGAATGCACGCTAAAACAAATCTTACAGTGACAGGGGTGATGAAAGATAGGAATCCTAACCCTGCTGTTAACTCTCTCACCTCAGGACTGACTCCACAAACACACGCAGGGCTTTAATGTGAATCCACGCAATGAAGGCTTCACTGAAATTCACTTTCAGCCATCGTACCAAAGGCCCCTGTAAGAACAGCAACAGCATTTTAATCATCCTCCTCCTTCCACAGGTAAGGTCTAAAATTTATGCACTATTTTGTCATGATTTTTTTTTCTTTGTTGAAATCAATGGTGAAATGATCGTTGTTTTTGATATTTAGATATCTATGGAACCTGAGGTTCTCAGCATCAAAACCAAGCCAAAACCCCGTGATAACAGTGAGCTCCTACCCTGGCTGGTCATAGTATGGTTTGAAAAAAACAGCAGACATACAAACTGTTTCTTCTTGTCAGTGGACAAACGTGTCATCTCTTCTTTGTCTGCCTTCATCTCCTCCTCATTGTACTGGAAATCACGCACTGTAAACCTGGGTCAGGACACACAGCAGAGAGTTTGCAATCAGCTGTTAGGAAACACGTAAGACAGGAAGGAGCATGCAACACACACACACACACACACACACACACACACACACACACACACACACACACACACACACA
The DNA here is from genome assembly GCA_038496675.1 of Rachycentron canadum. Lineage (NCBI taxonomy): Eukaryota > Metazoa > Chordata > Actinopteri > Carangiformes > Rachycentridae > Rachycentron > Rachycentron canadum. The sequence continues at coordinate 11,579,939 of CM076663.1, read as the reverse complement.
CACACACACACACACACTCAAGTGCACTCCTGAAAATAGACTACATAAAAACATGCAGACACAAACATAAGCACACACAATGAGATCCCTGTGTTGTGATAATTGGAGAGGCTGTCAAGTGCTGGCAAAATTGTGTTTAGTGTGTCTTTTTTTAGACCATAACAAGGCAGTCCTTGTGTTAACCTACTTCAGTCATGACCTATCACTACTACTGTTAGTCTGTGGCTGATTTGCTGCAGGATACAAAAATATTATTCATGAAAAACCACCAATAATGAAAATGATCAATTCAAAAACATCTGTCAAATGTCTTAAAGCTAAACATAAGTCCAAATAAAATCATCTATTCGAAATTGCACTAATAGAATTTATACATTAACTCTTTGAACGTCTCACGTTCTAAAGCAAAAATGAATCATTTACTTGTTTTCCCTGGCCTTGTGCTTGAAGTCGTCAACAGCCTTCCTGAAGAGAGTGACACTGAACAGACCACTGTCGTTGTCCTCAAACAGCAGCCTGGAGGAGAGGACACAAGACGACAGATCAACATAAGAGCTGAGGCCTTTTATTACGGTGCACGTTCCCGTACCCAGGATAAATTTTCATCATCTGACTTGACTTCATTTAACAGTGACTGTCCTGGATAAACTGTTCAACAAAGCTGGTCGTCATCATCATCATCATCATCATCATCATCATCATCATATATTACCTATCCAGCAACAAGTGCGTTAATTTAAATTATAAGCAGCATCATCAGAATCATGAATAAAATACTGAACATGATATGAAAGGAAACTGTGATATGTGATAACACCCAAAACAGACAAGGTGAAATCTAAACAATATGATCACCTGGAATAAAAAAGAAACACCGGACATCATTTCAAACAGTCAGACTAAAGAGTTTCTTACTGACGCAGTTTATGTCTGATGAGGTCAGTCTGACTGAAATGTTTATTTATAATCATGGATATATTAAATATTGTGTGGATCATTTTTCTAATCAGTCATTAGTGGGTTTAGTTTCCTCATGCTATTCTGAGCTGCAGTGATGAAGAAGAGAGTAAAGCATCATCATCATCATCATTACCGTCAGTAGTCCTGTCAGATTCAAGAATCACTGTTTAATTCAAATTAAGCTATAACAGTTATCCCAGCAAACAGGTGACCCTGTGGGAAACGTTGCCTGAAGGTTCTCTAAAGGGTCCAAAATAAACCTCAGAGAACGATTTAAGAACATTCACTAAAGGGTAAAATTTTGCAACCTTCAGATTATTTTTGTGAAACCTTCAGAGAACCTCAAGGGAAGGCTCCCTTGAAATTCTTTGAGATTTCCCCAAACATAACCTTTCCTAAACCTCACCCTTAGTGAACAGGGAGGTTCTAAGAACGTAATATATTATATGCAGTAGAACCACAAACCGCAAAATGAAAATGCTCCTGAATTGCCTTAGTAAACATTTTTGAAGGAGTGGACACATGGAAATGTGCTGCCGGTATGAAGTGAGCCACCATCAAAGGACTGAAAACCCAGGGTTAAACCTGAAGTTACCTCACTAAGCTCAACAATCCTGCATTAGCGATATTTACTTTTGTATCAAGTCAACACATTTGTACCATCCACAACTAACAAATTTAAATCAAATAACCAGACCTAAGGACCAAGACCTCAGCCATCCAAAAAACAGCATAGAGAAGAAAACAAGGTCCTATAAAAGGGTCAGATAAGAGACAGCTGTGATACCTTACTCCATTTTATGGCCAAGAAAGTTTGCAATTGGACACCAGCACAAATCTTTATATCAGGGATTTATAAACAGTTGTCAGCCAGATATTATCAAAGTAGATCAAAGGAAAACAGTTTGAGAAAAGTCCTCCTCTCCTATCTGCTGCTAATTTCTCTTGTGTATCATGTGAAGTTTCCTGTCTCCAGGTCACTTCTGCAGAAAATGCTCCATATCTGCTCTGGAAATGCAGGTTGCTTGGTTACCACATCACGCTGGGCTGTGTCCATCCAGAAGCCTGAACATAATGTCTCAAATCATCTGGCCACGTTGGCAAAAGGTCAATTCCTTTCAACAGGTCAACCACGTAATGTTTTCTATTCTAATGCGAGTCAATTGCTTTTTGCAGGTCAACCATGAAATATTTCCCATTTTAATCAGAATCAAGCACAAGGCAAAACCAACTGAAGAGGGGTGAGAAAGGGAGAGGAGGACCTGTCTGGTCTAGGGAAGGTTTAAGAAAAAAGTATGGTTTACAAACACACACAGTCTACAGTCATATATTTGAATATCTGAATGTCAATTGAAATGAAAAAACAAATAAACAATATAGAAAAAATGTCTCCTCTCTATGGCCATCATTCTTAAAAGATAATAATAATAATTATTATTATCATTATTCTTACTTAGTGGAGCGTGGTACAACCATTTCTGCCAGTGTTTCATATGTCTTCTGCCAGTCAGTGTAGCCTGTCCTGGTGAGAGTGAAAAGGAAAGATAACAGCAGTGTTTTATTACATTTTACACTAAATTTTTAGGCTGATACCAATACTGATGTTCTCAAACAAAATAAGCAGATGTTTTCTGTTAAAACAAATTTATGCATGTATAAAATTTAACTATTTCTAGGCGTAAAATTAATTCTCCTTTCCCCATGGAACACATTTTGTACCTTTAATAATGTACTTTTAAACAAATTAACCATTTAAACAAACTGAAAGACAGAAATATACTTTTTTACATTTTTAATAAAAATCAGTCTTCATATTGGATACAGAGATACTGATGATGGTGTACTTACTTTGGAACGACTACCAGCATGGTAATCAGGTACTCGGAGTCCAGTACAAAGTCCTCTTTCTTCACAATGTCAGCCAGACTCCTGGTCAACAGGCTCCCCCTAAAGGACGACATGACGACACACAAGGAGGAAAGTCACTCCCACAAAGCAACTATTATGGTGTAGCTGCTAAATACACAATGCAAAGTGCAGAGGTACTGTACAGATTAAACCAAACTATAATAACAATTTCAGTCGTCATCATCATTCAGAGAAGGTTTAAAAAAAAATGTACATGTGGCAAATTCTGCTACAGCATGAAATCAGGGGAGACTCAGGGGGGTTTCGTGTCTAAAGTAATGTTTATTATTCAGGCAACAATTTAAATTAGTTTTTCTCCTGCTAGAGCAGAAAAAAAAAAAACAAGAAATAGAAACAGCTTTGCACCCAGTGCTTTCTGTAGGATGTTGTGTAGGTTACGGGCGACATTTATACAGAGATCATTTTGACTGTAGAAAAATACAATCAATTGTTGGTGGAGAAAAAAGGAATACAATCATGACTGCTGTCGTCAGATTCAAGGACACACAAAATAGAGATTTGGTCTTGTTTAAAATAATCACTGAAGAAGGGAATGACAAATGTTTTCCATTGTTACTCACGCATTCTTCCTCTCCAGATTCTGCAGATTTCCCTTCAGGTTGTTGTAGGCTGAAGCTCTGGCCTTCAGGTCATTGTCTATCTGAGTTGCTTGCTAGAAAACCAAGCACAAGGAAAAGGATGTTAGAGGTTATTTCTGATAACATCTGACAATCCTCGCTGAGCAAAATCAAATATCTGTAAGTGATATGTGACAACGCCGATCAGCCATAACATTATGACCACCAGCCTAATATTGTGTAGGTCCCCCTTTTGCCGCCAAAACATGCCAGACCCATTGAGCCCTGGACGCCATTAAGCCTCTGAGGGTGAGCTGTGGAAACTGGACCAAGACATTAGTAACAGATCCTCTAAGTCCTATAAGTTGTGACCTGGTTTGATCAGCACATCCTACACATGCTGGATCGGACTGAGATCTGGAGGCCATGTCAACACCTTGAACTGGTTGTTGTGTTCCTCAAAAACTTGAACCTGAACTATTGTTGCAGTGTGACAGGGAGTATTTTCTTGCTGAAAGAGGCCACTGCCATTATGGAATACTGTTTCCATGAAGGAGGGGGGGTGCAGTCTGCAGGTTTAGGGAGGTGGGATGTGTCAAAGTAACATCCACATGACTGCAACTACACATCCTTATACACAACAAACTGTGATGCTCTGTGTATTCTGCATTTACAGCTTACAGCTCATACAGCAATAACTGTGCCAACTTGCCTAACCCTAACCGCATACAGAATCTATGGGGTATTGTCAAGGGGAAAATGAGAAACACCCTTCAGTAACACCTCAGCAGTGCCACAGGTTGATGGCCCCCATGTCACACCACATTGATGCCATAAATCATCTTAAATGAATTTGTCAGAACTTGACCACTTCTGTATTGTAAATACTTTTTTGATTGTTTTTTCATTTTTGATGATGTTGTTTGTAGATGTGCATTTGTGTTACTGGGCACATTTGTTTTCTGTACTTATTTATTCTGTTGCCTTCAGCAGAAGTGATCTTAGTGACTGTGATATTGCCTAATAAAATATATTTTATAGCCTGAGTATTTTATTAGGAACAACCCTTAAATCTGCTTATTCCTCTAATCAGCCAATTGTGTGGTAGCAGTGCAATGCATGAAATCATGCAGATACAGGTCAGGAGATTAAATCAAATATTCAAATGACAGAATAGGAAAACTGTGACTCAGTGACTCTGATTGTGGGATTATTGGTGCCAGATGGGCTGATTTGAATTTTTCAGGAACTGTTGATTTCCTGGAATTTTCGCACCCAACGGTCTCTAGAGTCTTTACTCAGACTGGTGTGAAAAACAAAACAAAAACCAAAAAACATCCAGTGAGCAGAGGTTCTGCAGACAGAGACGTCTTTTTAACAGAGGTCAGAATGATCAGACTGGTGGAGATCGACAGAAAAGCTGTAGTAACATCCCAACTAAAGGGCTCAGTGTGTGTATATATGATTAACTTTAGGTGTACAGGTAAATCACGTACCTTGGAGATGATCTCAGAGATGTTTTTCAGTGACTGTTTGATTGGGTACTTAGCCATGTCCCATTGAAATCTGGTGATATAGGTGACCAGGTCAACTGTGGAGAGTTAAAAAAAAAACAAGATAAAGCCATCATCATTAATCACATCCGCCTAAATTGGCTTTGTATGCTATCATGATTATATAGCTGCATGCATAGTAAGTGCTACCCACAATCACTTCATGCTTTGTAATCTTATCAACAACAGCAACAATGTCTGAACATCAGTGTGAGGATGTTAATGGGGATTACCTCCATTAGCCAGTAGATTCTCCTGGACTTTGTCTCTGCTGTCCTCCAGAACGTCAGCCATGTACTGAGCAACCTTCTTCACCACACTGGCACACAACATGGGATGAGGAGAAGGGTTAGAGACATACATAAGGGATCAGAAATAAAATAGGCAACACAAAGGGCATTTTACACTTTACAAACTATTGCAATGATTAAAAAAAGGCAGGTAAATGCAAAGTCTACCTCTCCACAAAAGTGTCCAGTTTAGCCAACTCATCGGACAGACCCACTAAGACATCTAGTGTTCCGACCTGATAGAGACAGAGCACACAATTATACCGAAATGCTTCATCCTGACCATTTTGCTGTCCACTCATGAATTCCCTACAGTGGCTGTGGCTACAGGCGATTGCTGTGATTAACCTTGAGGTCAGGGATGTTGAACTTGTTGTTGGTAGAGAGGTTGTTGGTACGTGAGGTGGCGACCATCAGCTTATCCCAGGTCTGCTGACATGTCTTCTCCCCCGGAGCAGAGATCAACCAGAATTCTGTCATGGCTGCTGGCAGGAAGTTTGTTCACCAGGCCTCTAATGTAAGAAAGTCACTGCGGAGGGAGGTCACAGTAAAATTGTTAATGAATCTCTATTGTGTCAAGGACTGCTGCTCTGTTACTAATTCTGATCTTATTAAAATGGAGCACAAGCAATAGCAACACACAATTTAACATTTTTGGATGTTTACGGTCATTATGGGCAATGTTTGAAATGAACGAGCAGCGATGCTTTATTGTATATATTTTTTCTTTTTTTATTTAACACTCCTTTACTTGTACTCTACTACATCTCAAGGGGAAATATTGTACTTTTTGCCCCATGATACTTACATCACAGTAAGTTACTAGTGACTTTTTGGATTTTCAAACCAAAACAAATGATAGAAATAACAGTAATAGCAGAAAATGGCCCTATCTCAATCTGCTATAATATTAAAATGCTGCTCAGATGTTAATGCATCATAATAATAAGAATAATCTAAGAACATTTTATAGATGATAGATATCAATGTGTGTAATATAAAACTCTGAAACCAGATCATTGTGCAGAATTATTACTTTTACTTTTTTGTTCTTAGATTTTTTGTTCTAACTAAAATATTGAAAGCATGACTTTTACTTGCAACTGAGAGGGTCTCAGTACTTTTCCACCAATACAAAGTCATATCATAAAGCCATTTGTTCCTCTTTTTAGCTCCATTTTGAGTCAGGCTCATGCACTTCCCCAATGGTTATAGTGTGATCACTGAGCTTAACAGAACCGGCTGATTGCACCATCAGAGACAGACATGTCTCCGTGTCTGCTGATTGACTGTCATATGACCAGCCTGTATATTGTAGAAGACATGATAAACATCATCATCCTCGTCATTAAAAAACCAACAACATCACGTGATTAAGAAGAAGTGCTGCTCTTAGGGGTGAATTTGTAGCTCGTTCTCCAATCGAGATCAGTGTGAGACAACAAAATAAGCCAGGTTCATACATGGTTAAATCCAGTGCTAGCTTGCTGCTGACATGGGCTTGTTTGCATCGCAGTCTTACGCTGTCACGACATCGATAATCGGTGTGTTTTCATACTTACCGATGTGTTTAAACGCCTTCAGTGCTTGGTCCACGCGGTGAATCAGTCAAGTAATCGCAGCTTCCCATACATAGCGCAGATAACAGCAGCTTTTCGCCTCAGAGGTCTTTCAACACAGCATCTCACTCACAGTCAGCTGACCGGGGTCGACCTACTGCGCCTGCGCAGAGCCTGCTGCGCACTGTGCTGCCTTCACGTGACCCGCTTCAGTGTCTGACACTGGAAGAGCACGTGTTTGTGTTGAGCAGTGTTTTAATTAAAATATCTACACATATGTTGAGTAAGCTGCCACCACAAATGTTTAACAGTGTCAGACTGTACATACACGATTTATATAAATGTATTTTAGCTGTATTTTCTAATGTAATCTACTCTCAGGGAGTGACGAAAGATGACAGCACACAAGCAGATAAAAACTGTTGGTAAATGGTTAAAATAACTAAACATCATGGGTAATATGAATTAGCTAAAGTAGCATTAATAAATCATTTGTTGCTATGTTTAATGCTAAGTTAAAAGTAAAGGCTGTGGTTAAAATAAATGAAACTATTGATTAAAGGCTAAGCACAACATCAATTGTTGAAATAGCTAGTTACCTAAAAGTAATGGATAAAGTGAATGAGTTAAAAGTAATGTTAATAGACAAAATGTTAAAATAGTCAGTTAAAACCAACGGGGAAATTGTGGAAACAGTTAGGTAAAATAGTTAAAATAGCTAAATGTTATGTATACATCGAGTGAGCTAACTTGAGTAACATAAATTAGCTAAATGAATAAAAGGAGCCGTATCCCTTCAAACTGGCTGGGAGTAAGCAGTGGTGGGAGAAGTAATAAGTAAAGGTACCAATACCACAGTGTAGGAATAAAGTAATGGACTCAAAATTTAGCATAAAAGTATTCACAATATAGTTAAATACTAAAAGTAAAAGTACAATACTGGATTATATAACATAAAAATGTAAATCCTTGTAATGTTGCAGCTGGTAAAGGTCATTACCAGCTGCTCATTTTAATTACTTTCTCTACTGCTGAGTAGCTTGTAAAGTCCCTATGGGGATCAATAAATCTTATCTGAATACAATGATGTGTAATTATTACATAATTATTTGTTTCATATTTGATTCATATCGTTTTTATACGTTTTACTGTCTGTTGTTTGATTACTTTCCCTCAACTTGCTGTAATTGCCAAGGAATATTATTTTCCACAGTACTTAAAGGCAGCATGTGTTTGTTTTGACAGTTCAGTCAGTGCCTCTCAATATCGACCTCCTCTGGTGAGATGTAACTACTGCATTACTTAACAATTACTGCCTGCTGGTAACTGTAAGTGTAACTAAACAGCTGCTTTTAAAAGCATTCAGCTATTTGTAATTTTAAAATTTACTATCATATCATTATAAATTATTATTATGCTAAACAATGTCAATCACTATATAACCTTACTGATATTAATTTCTGATATTAATGTGTTTAATACAGAATATGCCTTTTCCTTTTTCAGATTTTGACAACACTAAATAATAATAATAATAATAATAACTGTGACACAAAACCATTATTAAAGTCATTAGTAACACCTATGCTTTCCCCTTTTACCAAGGCAAAATGTCTGCTATCATGAAAAATAGATGCATTTACTAGGCATTTTACATTTGAAAATAATTATTATTAACAATGATAACACACTGTTTCCATGTCCACTCAAAAAACATTTTTGGCATTTCTGTACTGAAATTTCTGATGTTTCTTGCTACTTAAAATACAATTACTTGCCAATATAGTGAATCTGCCAAGCCACCAACACCATTTACAATCTAATAAGTTGTTTTATTGAAACCTTCATAGTTTGTAAAATGTTTTAAATTTGGTTTGTGGGTGTGTTGGGGACAGTGAGAACTTATTATTTATGCTCTTGTTTGTTTACATCTGTTACCTTTGGCTGCAAATTGAATTTCCATCCTGAAGACAGTGAAGGCATTCACCTAAACTCAGTGGAACTGAAGCACAAAATCAAATTTACTCCTGTCGTCATGGACTCTGACAAGAACCTTGAAGCATATACTTCACACATCGTTGCATTGTTGATAGGAAATTGGGACAATATCACTGAAAACAGCATTATAGCCATTTAGAATAATTATCAAAACTTTAATTTTCACCAGGATTGCACACAGAAGTTTGCAGGCATAATCCATTGCTGTTATCTTTAACCTAAACTGGAAACTTGTCATCTGTCTATATTTAATGGCTCTGTTAAGGACTTAATCTGTGTCATATATTGTGCAATATTTACAAATAAAGACTCCCTTGACTACCCACTTGACTGTCCCAAATATATTTAGAAACCAAAATGCGGAAACACCTTATTTCTCAGAAATTATGGCCCAATTTGATCAAGCTATTTCTGTAGTTTGTGCCTCAGGGCCATTAGCATGACCATGCAGAGTGAATCCATACATTTAACCTAGTCTCTTGCTCTCTGTCCATAGTAAATGAGGCCATCCAGATGAGGCACTTTAAAATATAGTGTCATATTGCTTCCACAGGCCTTTCCTCGTTATGTACAGTCTAGTGTTTTCTAGGCCATGCTGTTTTGTGAACACTCTGTCCCTTGGAGTGACTGTCATAAAACAAAGATAAGAACTATAGAACAAGCAGACAGCAACAGGCACACAGATGAAGCCCATGCAGCCCATGTTGCACCAGTATCTCAGAAACACAGTCATACGACTGAGGTGGCTGCAGGCCAGTTTTTTCAGCATTGTACCGAACTCCTGACTACCATGCTTAATGAAATAAATTTTGTTAAATGAACTTCTTCCCATCAAACTGGATTGAATAAAGCATTAAATCATCAGAGTTAAAATAAGACTAGCAGTGAGTGTGACACAGGCTTAAGGTCTAATCAACAAAATATTCAATAAGCTCTTGAATCTTAATAATCTTAATAATCCCCCACATTCACATTCCATTAGACACAAGTAGGAAAATTTCAAAAGCTGAGAAAAAGGCATATTTTATGCGTTTTTGTTGTTTACTGAAGTTTTTCAACTCTACTCTGTTGTTTCAAAATTGTTTGTCTCTATATGAATGCAGAGAAAATGTGAAAAAGTAAGGATCTAATCGAGTGTAATTAGAAGGATTTTTGCCAAATGACTTTCTCAACCTCATAACCTCATAAACATAATGCCTTTGCTTTTGCACTCTTGTGTCTTCAAGGTTCATCAAAGCTATCCAAAAAATATGCAACTATTGTCTTTTCATTCATTGGATGGAAAGATGTCTATGAAAAATCTTGGTGGGCACAGGGCCATATTATCATAGAGAAGACAGTTGTTACCAGCATGTGACTTAGAACAAGGTCATCTTTTTGCATTCTTGCACAGACTTAAACAAGAAAAATACAAATATCCTCAAGGCACCTGTGAGTGCCTAAAAGTGTACAGAGGTTGAGTCAGTGATGATTAGTTATGTTATAGTTTCCTTAAATTTACTTAGGTTCCTCAATATTAGCCTCTCCCTGGTGTGTAAAATGTTTGCATTGTCACTCCTTTTAATTTTTGCATACTCATGTTAATATAATCCAGAAAATATGGCATAACAATTTTTTACTTACATTGTTTGTTTACTTTTAAGCTATTTAGTGAACATACACTCAAATAAAGTGAAACTAATTCAAAACAAAAATTTAGCTAAACTAATAGCCCAAAAGGATATATCCCAAGGCAGGTGTACAAAGTTTTAGCCACACCTTCATGCTTACAAAACTTTAATGAACTTTGGAAATGCAATAAAATGTTTATGGGAATGCAAATAGTCGACATTAGAGGACATTTTATTTGACAGAGAAAAATAATTCTTTCAATTTAGATCTACGGTGAAATGTCTGCTCCATTAGACATTTTTATTTTTGGTTATACCAAAAGTGGTTTTGAAGAAAATATTAACATTTGACTTGCCATTGTGCTTTTGTAACTGCAACTGGACTGTATGAAATCAGTGTTTTTTGAGAAAGCTCCATCTTCAGTATATAAATGATAACAGGTGGAATAAGTGTCATCAGGATTGTCTAATGAAAACAAGAGCAGCAGAGGTCTTGAGGACTGATTGATTTGGACGAGTGGCCATCTACGGAAAGTTTATGGTTATGTAACGAGGGTAAACATCACAGTCCGGCCGCGACTTGTACGGCTGTTCGGAAATACATATTTGGTATGTTTTCAAAAATACTCGAAGGTCATTGGTGGAAATGAACGCTAGGCCCCGCCCCCGGGCCGTTGATTACCTTTTCCCCTTCCCCTGTTCGGTTCCAGTAGTTCTCCACCCACCAGCCGCTAGAGAAGACACTGATCAACCGACGCCCGGCCCTCATCTAAACATATGGCAAAAACAGCCCTCTTTCTTTCTTATATCGTTGTGCCCACTACTCTTTAAAAATTCCGCCGAAAAAGAGAAGACGATTTTCCAAAACATTCTGGCCGTTATCTCACGTAAGTACAGCGGGATACTTCGGTTGAGTTCCTTGAAATCAGCGGGCGGACGTAACATGGCGGGCTGGTCTTTCTGCCTTCTTGCCACACATGACAGACCGAGTCATTGAATTCAGTGTTTTTGAGTTGCCTCGGGTTCCTGGGTGTTACTGAACGCGTTGAGCGATCTCGCCACCCCGGTCTGGCTTTTATTCGAACACTGTTGAGGTTTGTTTGGGCCTTATTAAAAAAAATACAGCGCTAACGTAAGCCTCTCGGTTGGCCGTGCTGTCGGCAGCCAGCTCACCGTTAGCAGCGCTCTCGTTGGCAGGAATCTCTCAGCGGCGCGTTTCCTCGCAATGGCGTTTCCTACGGCCAGAGCAGCGGCTTCTGTGTGTGGTTAACGTGACCGCTAATAACATTTGTGTGGTATAAATTAAGGTTTTGTGTTTTGTTTTTGGTGACGCATTGCAATAATAATATCTCTTTTGTCAAGTTGTTACACTACTTGCACCACCACTGCGCATGCGCGTGTTGTAAATAGACAGTTACCGCATAATGTGAACTAAGAGTGATTAAAAACAGGCAGCGGGAGTAATGATGGTGAATCACTAATACTATGTTGTATGTTTGTAGAGTTTATTTTGAAGCCACGTAAACAGGTGTGATACTTGCGCAACACATTGTTTATGTTAGTGAAATTGTGACCGCAGTGACAACTGTTAATCCAGTGGTTAAAGATGTAGACATAAGGATCAGACTGACTGACTGTCCCACCCAAGGCCAAAGGCCATTTCATGTCAATTTTTTTCTTTGTGTTAAACATATTGCACGTCTTCCTTTTACCCTGACACCCCTCTGTGATGAGATCTAATATGATGTGTGTTTGGACCACAGGGCTCCCCTGTCTCTGCACAGGTGTATGAGCGCTACCCGGAGGGCCTAGGGGCAGCTCTTTACCGGGAGCACTTTGACTTCAACGCTGAGCCGCCTTGGGATCCTAGCTGATAGCGGGACAGGTCCATCTCCTGACTTGTCCATGTGAGTGACCCAGCGTCTCTCTGTACACACATACTTGCTTACACACACATACACCAGAAGCAAAGTCCAGGATCATTGTGTTCTCACTAGAATTTGGCATAGAAATCACTGTGTGAGTAAACACAGTATTGTATTGGGTTTAAAGTCTTTGGAAGTCAATAGAGTTAAATAAAAGCTGCGAAGAGGAGTCTGAAGTTTAAGCATTAACTAATTATACACGCAAGTTTTGTTATTTTGTCTTTCCTAGATCAAATCTCTAGATCATTAAAGCACAGAAAACAGTTACACATATTTTAAAATATATAACATACAAGTTAAGTCTTGTCTATGCATCCAAAGGGACTTCACTCACACTCTGTTTGTTTGTCTTATTGTGATTATATTAATTGTCATGTGTTTCTCCCTTTTTTTTTTTCAGTTTGTTGCATACCGGCAGGACCCATTGGCTCAGTCGTGACCCCTTGAATTGTTTATCTGTTCTTTATGATTGTCGGCTTAACGGAATACGGTTGAGATGAAAGGACTTGCTGACAAACCCAGCTACATAATTGAACTCCTGGAGGGAGGAGTAACCCTAGAAGATGTCATTGACGGACACATCTATGAACAGGCTCTGGTCAGTTCAGCTTGCATGCCTTTTAGTTGCTTCCAGATGAAATTTACAAATTGCTTCACCTAGCGTACATGACACTGTTATTAGTGCTTTAATCTGATACTCAACAAGTCTCCTGCTGATTTGTGAAACGCTAAATTTGTCTTGACCTCAATAAACTCCCTCTGTCATAGATTTCAGTGGTTTAACCAGTTACTTTGTGTATTCTTGTGTTCACAGGTGGAGAAGAGTGCATTTGTGGTGGGCGACCTTGGTGCCCTGATGCGACAGCATGCGTGCTGGCAGAGCGTAGTGCCAGAGCTGCAGCCCTACTACCCAGTCAAGTGTAACAGCAGCCCTGCAGTTATCCAAGTACTGGCCTCCTTGGGCCTGGGCTTCATTTGTACCAACAAGGTAAACGGACTTCCCAGAATCAAATTCAGGCAGCTTGGATACTTTTTTTTTTTTTTTTTTTTTTTTTTTTTTTTTAATTGTTCGTTGCTTTATCCTCTTATGCTGAACATTTTGGGGCCATTGCATTACAAGCACTCAATTGATTGTCAGCTGATCACTTCTATCTTTTCAACTTGCGCAACACGCTTGTTACCTTTTTATTGTTTTGATGGGGCTTTTAGATTTTGTTCCATTAAATTATCTAACATGTGTGCGTGTATGCGTGTGTGTGTGTCCTCTTTCCCCTAGGCTGAAATGAACCTGGTGCTGGAGCATGGCGTGCCACCAGAAAACATCATTCTGTCTGGTGTTTGCAAGCAGCTGGCACACATCAAGTACGCTGCCAAGAATAACATCCAGCATCTTGTGTGTGAAAATGAGGCAGAGTTGTCCAAGATTTCCCGTCTACACCCTAGTGCAAAGTAAGTCATCAAATTAGGCAGCATGCTTTTTTTTTTTTTTTTTTTTTTTTTTTTTATATTATATATAAACTCTCATACATTTCTGTAAAACTATGTCCATGCTACATTTTTGACAGGAAGGAGCATTATTTTTACCTTGGGCAAAAAATTAGGAGAAATTCGGGAAAGGCTCTGGCAGATGATGACAGGTTGTATTCATGTTTTCACTCCTGGCTGATTAGGTTTTTTTTCTTCTAGATTGCTGCTGCAACTGACCACTGAGGCCCATGTGGCTGAGACCAGCATGGCCTTCGGCTCCTCTCTTAAGAGCTCTAGGCACCTGCTGGAGGCAGCCATGGAGTTAGGAGTCCAGGTGGTGGGGGTAACCTTCCACATTCCCAGCTCCTGCCAAGACCTGCAACAGGCTTACACCCATGCACTGTCAGATGCCCGTTGTGTGTTTGACATGGGGGTGAGTACTGTCTGAGAAAATGTTTTTTTCATTTATTTTCTGGAGCCTCAAGGTCTTTTTATCGCTTGGATTTTTTTTTCATTGAGGATAACTCGGTGTATGCCTGTTTCTGTTCAGGTGGATCTGGGCTTCAACATGAACATCCTGGACATTGGCGGTGGTTTTACTGGCTCAGAGTTTCAGCTCAAACAGGTAAGTGGTAGATAGCTATGATATTAAACTTTCATACTAAACATGTCACCAGTTGGCCCATACCCAAACTATCCATGACATTTAGTTTTAATCTTTAGATTGCACATCAAATAACAGAGTGTATTTTTTATATATTTGGCTCAAAACAAAAAAATTTACTGAAAGTAAAAAATAGTTCCTCGTTGCTCTTTAGCCAAATTCCTCAACAAATATTTGTTTTATGTTAATAAACCAACAGATGGTTGAAGACATGACCAGTTTACTTACTTTTTATTTTGTTGTTCTAGTGAAGCAGCTGTTACTAATAATAAATGGCTCAAGAATCATTTCTGTTGTCCTGCTAAAAACACACAAAAGTGTTTAACGTACCATGTCTTTTTCTCTAGACATACTTATATATTTGCTGTAACACTGTGTGCAGGTTGAGTCTGCAGTCAGGCCGCTGCTGGACGCTTACTTCCCCCCACTGTCTGGCGTGCAAGTGTTGGCTCAGCCTGGCAGCTTCTACGTGGCCTCAGCTTTCAGCCTGGCAGTCAACGTGATCGGCAAAAAGATTTTGACCCGCCACTGGGACAGCCTAGCTCAAGGTGAGTTGTTGTTTTCATTCATAGTTTGTCTTTGAATAATATGTGTTCTCATATTTGTTGTTGTTTTTGTTTCTTTTTTTTTTTTTTTTTTTAAACATGGCTGTTGCATAATAACTTAAACCATTAGAGGTCAAGTTCCACTCTGGAGACCTCAGTGTGGATAATATTCTACATTTCTGACATGGTTACTCACTATGATTCACAGGTGAAAACAATGAGGATACCGAGTTCCTGTATTACATGAATGAGGGTGTTTATGGCCCATTCAGCCCCAAGCTCATGGGAAACTCTTTTGCTGCCCCGTCAGTGCACAAGGTTAGTAGGCCTCCATCCACAAAAGTCTGGGCTGAACAAGGCATCTGATACCAGCTCGTGTTGTATTTGGAAAAGGGGGTCATGCATTGTGAGCATTTATGTAGGCAGGGTCAGAATAGCTTCACCTATAGCAAATCCACATATAGAGCATACATTGAATCTGGGTTTTTTTTTTACGTTACTTAAAAACACTGTTGTGCTGATGTGACATTACTTAATAGGGGAGGTGGCAAACAAAACAGCTGGTTGCTACCCAAACTTGCCACATTAGGATCTTTACTAACACTTAATGATGCTTTTCCTCATCTGTGCTCTAATTTGAGGTAACCCAGATTACACATTAGATTATGATTGAGCTGCAGTTAAATAATCATTTTTTTAGTTAAATGCAGTCAAATAACAGTGCTATATGTAACAAGAAAAATCAATTTTTATTGGTGTTTTTCATGGCATATTTTTCATATGTATGTTATAATTTTATATTTGCAGTAGTACTGTCAACTTAAACAGAAATTCTTAATCAGACCAGTTACTTTTCTGACTGTGGTGTATTTGATTTGATGACATCGTTTCCTCTCTCCAGCATGTGCTGTGCACTGAGCAGACGGTGTATCCCAGCAGCCTGTGGGGCCCGTCACTGGACCAGCTGGACCAGGTGGTGGAGCGCTGCCTGTTGCCTGAGCTCAGTGTGGGAGACTGGCTTCTCTTCTCCAACATGGGAGCATGTGGCCTGGAGGAATCTGCTTGCCTCTCCAGCTCCCCCCAGTTGCCAATCTACTACACTGTCTCCACTTCTGACTGGTGAGTATAGAGTGATTTAATCTGTTGAGGTCACCACAGTGCAGATGTTGGAGGAATATGATACTTCAACAGAGAATTGAGCCTGATGTTTGTTATTGTCTACAGGTACGAAATGCAGGAGGCCGGTGTGGCACTGGACAGTGCCATGAAGAATTTCTCCATGGTCCAGTACAGTGCATAACTACCTTTTCCCCCTGTCCCATATAATATTGCACAGATCCCCCTTAGGCTCTCCTTCTACCATGTAAGCAGAGGGGTCAGTGTAGTATTTGGGACAAGGGGGTAAATGTGGTCAACATTCCAGCCACCACGGAAAATGCAGTGTCCTATTATTTCTTCCAGGAATTAGATGATTTTTTTTTTTTTTTTAACTTCTAGAAATGGGAAACAATTGGTTGTTTGATACCTCAATTGTCTAAAGTTCTGTCTGGAAGATTATCTTCTTACTTTTGCTCCTCCCTCTGATGGACTATGTCAGCTAAAAGAACTCCAGCCCAAGCTTAAATGACATTATGCAACAAAATGGACGAGTCTTTGGAGATGGGACCCCCCAACATGTTTGGGGTGGTTTGTTTCCTAAGTAAAAAATCCAGTTTACAAAATGTACAATTGATTTAAATCATATTGATCACCTGTTGACAGTTGTGTAAATCCTGTATCTGTTCAATACACATACATTTTGTCTGTAGATGATTTTTGAAGTGTTTAAAAGAATCAATGCCTTGTGTGGATTCTGTACTTCAGACCCCTCACTTTGCAGAGTTTAAATGAAATTATGACTGATGTAACCTATTTCTATATTGCAGTTCTCCTCAATGCATTTTTATTTATTGGAATCAGATATTACTGGTGGCATATTTAAAGCTCCGCCTTTAAGTGTGTTTTGCCCAGGTATGCTGTGGCCCATAAAACAGTGTTTTCCTGATTAAGATATTGATGTGTTTTTTTTTTTTTTTTTTAACGCTACATGGATAAGTGTGCTGTGATGCCATTTGTGACCTCTGTGGTTTCCCTTTACTCGAAAGGCTTGAAGGAATTGCTGTGGGAGATACTCTCTGCACTGAGCTAGAGCTTGAACACAGTGAAGCTGCTTACACCTAAATGCACTCCTTATCTTTAATAGAGAGAGGTTAATCTGGTTTAAAATGCACAAAATCTTTTGTAGGTTAAAAAAATACTGTGACATTTAACAACACTGTCCTGATTCTTTTAGATCTTCATACTAGTGTCCCCTGCCACGGGATTGGTCCTTGTTCTCCCGAGATCTGAAAAAGCAGCAATGGATCTTTTTCCTGACACATGCTTAAACATATATGTCCTGTATGCAGCAGTTATAGACTCACATGTCTATATCTCTAAATTAAGACATGGTAGTTGTACACAGATCCTCTCTGAGACAGTGCAAATGATAAATAAAATGCCAGACTTTTCCTCATGCCTCTCTAAATCTATGAGGGACATTCTGCACAGTCTCTGTAGAGCTAAATCTCATGTCTATTGATATTAAAGATGACATGCAGTTTTTTTAAGAATCCTGCCCTCGTGTTAAAAATGACTAATGTATTAATTACTTGCTTGTCTAAGGCACTAATGGACCATAGCCTGTTTTGACTGTAAATTGTGCTTGTTAGTAATGAAAGTGACTAATTTAATACATTTCTGACTGAAATCATTTATCTTGTGTATGTGTGATCTTTGGCATCAGAGGTGCAACAGTTGCAGGTCACTACATGTTATGGATAGTTTTCACTGTTGGCCAACAAAATTCACAACTATGTTTCTGATCTGTGGCTCTAGTGTGTGTGTGTGTGTGTTGTGAATGTGAGGAAAAAAATCAAATCCAGATTTAGGGCTGCTCAGGTCCTTTTTTGTTTGTTTTGCGGCAGAGTGAGATCCTGCTTCTTGCTGTAACCAGTAAAGCTGATTTATTTCTGCAAATCTTATGAATCTTTAATTACTCATCAAAAAAACAAAGTAATCTTACATCGCTCTTACTTAGACACTGCTTTGTAATTTCATTCAAAAAGCAAAAAATGAAATTTTTGTATTAATATTTCGAGCTGGTTCATGGTTTTGTCAAATCGGGGAGGTATACTGCTTACAGTGATGTACAGTTAATATGTTCAACTGGCTTTTATGGCCAATCTATCCTAATATTTAAATGTGTTAAAATCAGTTTTAAGCCGTAGACTGTCAATCCTAATACAAGAGCCATAAAATACTGTCAAACAATGATTCTTATTGATCAGTATTATTTAACAATGCTCTGCTGAGTCCTGCTCAGACAGTGACAAAGAAGTATTCTTGAAAAGTGTTATAACATTTGGCTCTGGTTCTCTTTCACTAAATGTTTGCTCCGGGATCAAATGCTTGGATGGTTGATCACAATCCGAAGCGCCTCAAGTGAGAAAATAGAATTTAATCAGCTGCTGCAGTGTTTTGCTGTAATAAACAGCAGTGTGCTCATGAGTTTTGACGATGAATACAATATACTGTATGCTTAACACTTAAATTACATTATAATCATTAAATCTACAGTTTGTCCTCTCAACCCTCTTGCACCTGTGCATCACAATTGAATCTATTTATATACATGTTCCTGAAGCCCTTTTCAAACAAACCTCCCAACTTTAATTTCAGTAAATAAAGGATAGGACCAGCTAGCAAAAGTAAAATCTAAGTTTCTGCAATTTCTGTTTCTATGTGTAAAGTACCTTAACGTGTCCAGTAAGCCCACCCCTGAACGACACACTCCTCTTTTACCTGCTTGTGTACTCAAAGCTGCTCCCCATCACATCACTGTCTCAAATGCAGAGTATGATATAGTTATGCAGTAAATTGCCAATGCTGAATACTGAATGTGAGTGCATTCGATGTGTATTGGCTTTAAAATGTTTATGAATTACTGCCACTGACACCTTTTCTGGGAGTTGTATGTGAGACAGGATAACAAATGAGGGAAACTGAGGAGTCAAAGTAGCTCCAATCAAGTGTCTCATTCACATACTTTAGTTTGGCACCCAATGCATGTCATGGTCAGAAAGTATGCTTCAGAGTTTATGATGATGATGATGAAGAAATAGCCGGCAGCTTATTGGTCTCACATACTCAAACAGTAGCATGGTAACAATTAAAATATTTTGCTATTACAAGGCTACAATAGAGATGATAGAGTTGCAATTAAATGAGGAGTGACTGTCTTGATGCACGTAGCCTAAATAGAGCAAACATGAATGCAGTCTGAGATGTTGAATCTGATTGGTGGCTGGTTGATTGGTTTAATTGCATAATCTTGACAAGAAGGACTGTGAAAAATCCCTTTATTCACCACTGAGTGGGTTTAGAGATGATGTAATCTAAGTGTTGTCCTTCAAAAGTCTTACCTTTGGGATATGGCTTCTCTGAAATGCTGCAGTGCAATCAGCTGCAGTACGGCCATCATGTACACTTAAATCTGTCTACGTTCCTCTTTTTGCCCAGAAAATGATATCTCGGTTTGGATTGCCTGACCAGACGGCACAGAGGCTGACGTGACCTCGTTAGTCATGTTTTTATATTTTGTTGCATTACTCTTAAACACTGAGCTGCTTCATAACACAGAATTTCGATCATCATTTTCCACAGTCAAGTAAAGACGTGACAGATGAGTAATGACAGGTATATGTGGAGCGTCGTGCAATGACCACTGTCACGAATCGGCGTGGATAAAGGGATGTATCAAGGCGGACTTGTCGTAGTGTGTAATAAGATAATAAAATTATTCAGATGTCAAAAATTGTATTCTCGTTTGGTAACGCAAGAACCTGTAAATCACCAGTCCACCACGAAGAAGCTTTGGACTGGAGAGAAAAAAATCACATTGATTCTTTAATGAAACGTCGAGTCGTCTTCAAACAAAGTGACCTTGAGTCGTAAAGGCCAATTGTTGGATTGTGACTCCAACAAGTGTCTTTGGCTTTGTTCGACTTGTGCGAGAGCGACCATGTTTACAAGTAGTCAGGTTAGGTGAGGAAGAATTACAACTGAGCATAACATTGTGAAATTAGGTTTTGCTGTTCATATAAATGACCATGCGGTTGTAGCTAGCCCCACCATTATCGTAATCATTAATCACATTAAAAAGTCCTAACACTTTATACAATGCTAGCTCAATCACATCTCACCTATTAATTTCACTGCCTCTCCTATCAACATGGTGGGTCGAGATAATTGGCTAAAAAAAGTAGCATGATATGACGTCAGAGTAGCTGGACCACCCATTTAGCTCATTTTCTCGACAGCTCATTGGTTAGCCTTAGTCATGTACCACGTGACAACCAGTGGGGGTCGCAGTAGCCACGCCCCCCGCCTAGCTATGTGTTGATGAACACAAAAATCCAATTAACAAGTTAGTTATTACATGAAATTCAAAAAGTGAGTCCCAGAGTGTGTCACCTGGACACTCTGGGGACGGGGTTGACAGTTATGGTATAAGAAGAAAAAGTTATTCAGTTTTTAGGGTGAGACGCCTCCCATTGGTCAGTTTGTGCAGTATGCAAATGAGGACGGCTACGTCAGATCCTGAACTTGAGCGCCATATTTTTCCTCAATAGGGGAAGAAAGGGACAAAAGCGGACCAGAAATACAATTTATCCGCGGAGGGGCTCGCACACACCACCCTTCATATTGAGCCGTGTTCGTCCCACAGCGGTGAAGGTGGACAGAGGATGCTTCTCGGATGAGTGTACGCGGGCAGCACTGAGCCGCGGACGCAGCTTGTCGACACACACAGTTGCGGGCCGGTGGAAGTGGAAAACGTCGGAGGCGGCAACGCAACAACTAACGTTAACTGGAAAATCAAACGAGGTAAATATCTGCGAGGAGGCTGAGGGCATCCTCAAGTAGGAGGAAGCGGCGTGGCCGGCTTAGTGACCCGGTTGCTGTCAGCAGGAAACAAGGAGCTATATGATGAGCCCAGTGTGGGCAGCACACACAGCAGTGTTAGCATGTAGGGTGAATGTCTGCAAGGATTGGTGAGAGTTAGTGGGTCATTTAATACAAATACACACTTTTACCTCCCAGAAAATAAAGTTTTCATCCTACCCGTCAGTAAATTGCTATTATTCACATATTTCCATGTAGAGTCTTAAAGTGTGAGATACTCTGAGTGAGATCAGCTGTTGCACAGTAGCTGTTGTTTTGAACTGTGCAGCTTTGATGCGCATGCAGACATAATATCCATGTAACGTTATAGTCATGCTGTGATTTTCATTTTCATTATGGGATCTTATCTTTATGCTACACCTTACTATTTTTCTACTTCACGGAGTCTACAGTATATCCACAAGTCCTGAAGCAGCATGACTTGATGAAATGGCACACCCTAACCTTTAGTAACTATTTATTTACAGAATTCAATGGGCAGGTTTATCGATATTCATACTGTCTTGTTGGTATAGACACTTCACATAATAACTGACCACAGGTAATTGCATTGATTGTGTCAGCATTTGCCATTGTTTTCAATATGCAATGCACAGTTTGATATTCTCTACACCAAACAGTTGTCTAAGACACAGTATGTGAAATGGAAATTATAAAACAAAGATAATAGCAACTGTCATATACATTTTAATTTTCTTTAAATACACAGATTGAAAATGTAGTTTTAGCATTAGAGTAATTACTTGTGTTAATGCTAAATAACTTAACAATTCGCTTCTTTTATTAGGTTGGTGAGGTATAATGTATCAGGTTCCGGTGGGAAATATTGACAAGATCAGAAAGGCACGCAAGGCTGTGAAACACATCCTTAGTGAGATCGGCCTGGAAGACTGCCAGAACCTGCTGAAGGTACGTTTAATCTTGGAAAAGAAATGAAAATATCTTTATATCTAGATTTGTGTCTGATGTGAGGCTAGCTTATGAGTGTATTTAACAATACTCATAAGCCACACTCCTGTTGATGGTTTATATCTATCATCATTAGGGGTCCAACGTTAATGGCCCAACTATCTTAAGACTAAACGTCTAACGTGTCACATTTAGGGTTAGATCAGTTTAGATTGTCAAACATTACAAATAATAATGGCAGTATATAAAACATGGCTGTAAAATCACAGAGCTGCTGCCTGCCAACCTACTGTTGTAAAACTGAGGAAATACATGTTAGTTAAATATAAAAAAAAGTTAGGTTTTGTAACCTAATAGTTACTTGACTTTTAATACTGATTTAAGGCAATAACATCAGTCATGTTTCAAGATGCTGTAGGAACCACCTCACAGTTTAATATATAGAATATAATTCTGTTTAGATTGGATATTGTTTGATAAATTTGGGGCATGATCACTTAAATATGCATTCTAAAACAAATCAAATAAGATTTTAATTTTATATGATGATGATGGTGATGATCACATGAAAAGAAAGCTGTTCAGAGGGTTTTTTCTTTGGTTGTCATGGCAACCAGGTGGGGGTTGGGTGATATGATGTCATGTCTACATGTTGATTTTTTTTGTGGTATTGAGCTAAAGTGGATAATGTGGATAATAACGTGAGCTTGACTGCTTTAGACTGTATTGTCATTTATTTCAGTGTGGTGGTGATGTAGCTTGATTTGATATCTTTATGCATTTTGATATGTGTTCATATTTCGTTGTGTGCTGTTTTTAGTTTGTGTAGACAGATTAAATACCTCACTACTACACATGATTTGTTTTACTGATGTAGTACAGCTTTCACACTGGGCTCTGATAGTATATGACATGATTAAAACTCAAACCTTGAAGAATGACACTATGTGTCCACTATTTCTCAATAACACTGAGTCTGTGAGTGCACAGGTGTGACACACAGGTAAAGAGCAATTTTATCCTCACAGGTAAATGAATTGCAAATGGAAGATGCATTTTTGTGACTTGATAAACATTTTCAGTGAAATACTTTGCTTTTTACTCCACTGTTATCTGATGGCTACAACTAATAACTTTCAGCTCAAAATCTCACATGTGAAACAATCAGTCTAGACGCCAGGTGCACACAGATAAAACTAATGCAATTTACTGTTGCTATGTAGTAAATGGGTGGATAAAATAACAGAAATGCTTCTTGTCTTAACGCATCGCAACTCAACACCCTGCAATAATTATGAATCAGCACCTCTGTAAAACATTTATAACTTTCACGAAGAGGGGATTTACTGCAGGTCAGTTGTACTAGACTAGATTTGTTTGTGTACCTAATAAACTGGCAACTGCACATATGGCTATGCAGTACTTCACATTTGAGAGGTGTATATTTTACTCCCAATCCTTATTTACATAGGCACAATTTTGAATGCAGGACTTAAAATGAACATAGTTTACGTTGCACTTTTACTTATTTTTATTTATTCATTGTTTATTGTTTACTGTGCAGAATCTCAATGAAAACTCTGAGAAAAATCCAGATGAAGATGAGGCCTTTCAGGAAACTGAATGGGTTGATTTCACAGATGGATACAGTACGAGACAACAGAAAAAGGTGAATATAACACTTTGTTCCTGTTGAGAACTTCTAACAATCAACAAAAATATCAACACAAACAGTTTATTGGCTAGTTTGAGGAATTGTTGAATAAGATTGACTTATTAGAAACCACATACCTTTCTTCTGGAATACAGTGCCCCATTAAAGTGTGGTCATCCATTGTTTAGGATAGGTAGTTTGGTGGGAGTGTTTTATTCTCTCTACACACTATGTGCAAATGTTAACTTTCTCTTTTTCTTCTTTCCATCCAGTGGCCTTATCGGTCTCGATCTCTTTGCTGTAACCTGTGCAAATACTCTTCACACAACATCTATAACTTCAGGAGTCACGTCTCTCGCTGCCATGGATATGTTCAGTCTTTCTGTGCGCTGGCACCCTGTTCTCAGTGCCTCTTTATCAGCCACCCCAAGATTGTTAAGAAGCACATGCTGTTCTTCCATGCTAAACTTACCACCCATATACAGTCACCAAGGGAGACATCTTTACCCACCCATCGTGGAAACGAGAGGTATCAGTGTCGACGATGTGGATTTCCAAACTCTTCTATCTTTGCGATGAAGAAGCACATTATTCTCAAGCACCTGGACAGTTTGGCAGAACAGTATATAGGTTACAGATTACATGTTCAAGGGACTACATCTATTAAGATCTACTGCTGCAAAGTGTGCAAGGTGAACGCTGGAAACCTTGACCAAATGTTGCATCACATGCTGGTTGAGCCATCGCATTATACAGTCAGCACACAAGTACAGAGTATGATTCATGAAAACAAAAACTACACGATTAAACCAACACCCAATGGGAATGGTGTGTTTGTGACATTTCCAAGTATCGCTCCTAAACCACAGCAACCTCAAACATTCAACAGTAAGTCCTTGGTTTTACCAAGTAATGGCCAACCTCCTGGGACTGTGGTGACATTACAGCAGCTACAAGGAACTACAAACAGTGCTACTCTAATATGTGCCCCTGGAACCAACCAAGCTTTTCTCCCCCCTCAAGCATCAGCGCTTGTGCAGCTAGCTAGTGCTGAGGCTAAAGGTTTGCTTCAGCCTGGTGCCACAATAGCCCTCCGAAGTACTTTGCCCCAAGGACCATCTATGGTCCAGCTTCCCACTGTGTCTAATGTTTCTCTGAAACCGGCACCAATGGCAATAGCCCCTGCTCCTGCCCCTGTCCCTGTCCCTCCCTCTGCTCCTGCACCTGCTCAACCACAGCAGACTCCACAAGCGCAGCAGATTCTTGTTCCATCAGGACTACAGGCCAACATGGCCGCTGGAACTGGGACTGTACATAAGCCTGCTGTGGTTACACAAAATGCATCAACAAACCAAATCACCCTACAGGGTACAATGCTGACTTCACAGTCTTTGCTGAGTCACTTGATCCCAACTGGCAACAGGGTGAATGGCATGCCCACATACACCTTTGCTCCACTGCAAGTAGCAATGCCTGTCTCCCAAAGCACAAGCACCCCCCTCAAGGCTGTTGAGCAAACAAGCAACTCCTTACCACAAACTAAGAAATGGATTACCTGTCCCCTCTGCAATGAACTTTTCCCTTCTAATGTCTTTGACATGCATACAGAGGTCGCCCACCAGACAAAATCTGCTACATCCAAGTCAGAAAGTGTGGCAGCACGAGCAGCATTCCTGAAGAAAATGCCAGACAAAACTGTCAAATGCCTAACATGCAAAATCCTTCTATCAGAAAAGAGTGTCTTCCAACATCTGCTGCATGGGTTGAATTGCTTGTACTGCTCAGCACTGTTTTTTTCAATCAAACAGCTTACTGAGCATGTAAAGCAGCACAATCCCACAAGCAAGGCATACTGTGATTTCCTGAGGCAGAAGTACAGGGTCTACTCAAAAGGTGTTGGGGGAATCCTATTTCCTTACTTTGATGTCAACACCACTGCACCAAAAGAGGTCCTCGGAGACACAGAGGTCAATCTTGCTCTGGTCACAAATTCCCTTGACCTGATCTTCTTCAAGTTGCAGCCCAGCAGCCAGCCAGAAATCTGTCCAGCTCCTGTAAAAGTCAACAGTGCATACTGCCCCTTCTGTGATGAAAAGTTTCAGAATGAATCCAAACACCTGCAGCACCTGAAACAGAAACACTTTGTAGCCCCCACTATACATGCCATCCTCAAGACAGAGGCATTCAAGTGCATATACTGTAATGGGGTGTACACAGGAAAGGTCACCCAGCAGGCTGTAATGCTTCACATTCAGAGATGCCGGTGTTCACCAAAACAACCACCACCACCACCACCTAAACCTACAGCAGCAGCAGCACCACCACCTCCACCACCACCACAACCACCACCACCACAACCACCACAACAACCACCACAACTACCACAACCACCACCACCACAATCACAACCACCACAACAACAGCAGCAGCAGCAGCCGCCGCCACCACCGCCACTGCCACCACCCCCTCCAAAACCAGCTCAGCAGCTCATTCAGCCATCGGGACTCTACTTTCTTCAAGTGCCACAAGGGCTGACTCTGAAACGAACCATAGCTCCACGTGTGGTTTCAGCTCCACCCAGTGCAGAGCGTCCAGAAACAGAAGCAGAACTACAGTCCAAGAAGAGGCTGGAGGCTGCACTGAGGCAGGTTATTGAGGCCAACAAACGGGAACGAGAAGAAAGGGCAGCCATGCGCAAGAAGCGAGAGCAGGAGAAGTTATTGCCCCCACTGGAGCTGCCTGAGATTCAGACCGATGCCGCAGTGAAGTTGGTTTTGGAGCCTACCCCAGTTGAGCGTCGCTGCAATGAGGAGCGCAGAGACTTCATATCTAAATACTTCAACCTGAACCCCTACGCGACCAAAGCAGAGACTGACGAGCTGTGCAAGAGGCTGTCGCTCACCAAGGCAGAGCTGGCAGCCCACTTCAGCAAGAAGCGCAGCAAGTGCATGAAGAGTCTCAAGAGGAACACGACCGCTGTTCTCCTCGGCTTCAACATGACCGAAGTGAACAAACTTAAGCACAACCTTATTATCCCTGAACAGCAGCCTGCTGAACCCACAGAGCAGCCGCCCACTGATACAACAGAGGAGATGGAAAATGGTGAAGATGGACCAGAACCTATGGATCACAGTGGAAATGAGAAAGTTACTGAGGAGGTGGAGCAGATGGAATAAGTTCAGAAATGTGTGATAATGTAATAATTTGGGAAGGGCAAATAATTAAAATGCAGGTGTCCATGATTAAAATCAGAACAAAACCTTAATATTTTAATGATGGCCTTTTCTGTTGACAGTCACTGGAGGAGTTTATCATGTTGTGGATACAGTGTATTTTTAACATACGCCTGTATCTGAGGGCAGTTTCTTAATGTAGCCTTCATTAATAGTGCTTTGTTTGACTTCAGTAAGTTGTCAAAGGCTCTTGCCTAATTTCCACATAAATGCAGAGCCATGTTGTGATGCTCCCTAACATACATAATATATAAACATAGTAATTAAGATTATGATGCAGACTGTTGAGCTGCAACAGTATTTAGCCAGTTACAATCTCTCACTCTACCATGGCTACTGACTTCAACAAAAGCACTCATTTGCGCCAGGTAGCTACTTTCTTTTTGCACCCTTTATTTAAGCCTGTGTGTACAAACTGTGTTTTCATTTCTTGTCTGCAAATATCAAGACTTTAGTGCACAGCTCAATATAGAGTTGAGTTATTATATTCCACTTTCCTTCACAAATGGATTTCTTTTTTTTTTTTTCTTTTACATACTTGGACCTATTTCTGTCATGTGCACAACGTCATTATTTTGTGTTCTCATTCATGTCTTTTTGTTTTGTTTTTCCACAACATTACCCTCACTATATTTAAACAGTTCTGCT
Source organism: Rachycentron canadum (assembly GCA_038496675.1). Taxonomy (NCBI): domain Eukaryota; kingdom Metazoa; phylum Chordata; class Actinopteri; order Carangiformes; family Rachycentridae; genus Rachycentron; species Rachycentron canadum. The sequence goes on along the minus strand of CM076663.1, from coordinate 11,552,396 downwards.
CACCAGCTACCAAAAACCATTTAGTTGGATGTTCATCTTGCAGTTTTGAAGCCAAATTCTTAAGAATGTATAAATGTTTGAGCTACGAAGTTGCTGGATTCCCGGAAATAAGGAGCACGTGGTTATTATAAATCTCAAACCATGTTGCTTGCATGAGCTTTTGTTTTACTGTCAGTTGAAATTATAATTTGTGCCATTGTGAAGTCTACATATTTGCATAGACTTGTGGAAACTTAACCTATAGATTCAACAAAGCATAAAATGTGTTACTGGGTGTTGATTCTGTCACCATAAATCTTCTGTTCTCCTGACTGCTGTTTTTTTGTACTATACTTAAATTTTCTATAATTCCTAGAGGATCAAAAATGTTGGGAGAGGTAAAAATTCTCATTCTGTCCAAGACCACTGTGTTGTTAATAATAAAGTGGTTTCCTTTTACGTATTTGATTCATTAATTTTTATTTTCAATTCGTAATAAACTATATATAATTTTTAATCATGCTGTGTTAAAGCACTCCATTGTATGTGTCTTTCATAGGCAACTGATTTACCTTGAAAGTCATTCAAAAAATCCATCAGCAGGAACAGAGCAGTTAGTCATAATAAAGGCAATGGGAGGCTGACAAGGGTTTTTCATCTGTTTAATATTCCCCTGAGAAATATTGAAGTTAGAGACTTTGTCCACCACATACATTATGGCTCTAAAATGAAATACATCTGCCAACATACTTCTCAAATTAACTACTCAAAAACAGTTTAAAATAAAAGATAAAATGTGTGTTAGGGCCAGCCAAATGTTTCATTACTAAAAGCATGCATTATTAACTGACCACATACTGGTGGCAGTTCTACGTGACCTAAGAAATAATCATTTGACAAAGAAAATCTTCACTCAACTTCACTTACTGGCTTTTTCTACTTCATCGCTGCTTTATATTGTCATGTAATTATTCCACTATTAAATACAGACTATTACATATGACTGGGTGATGAATCTTGATGAATACAATTTGGTTTAACTACTTATTAGCTACTGCTAATAAGTGGACTTGGAGGCCACAGTTTTCTCACAACAGCTACTAAATAGACCTTGCAGTGAGGCTGTTTATGTCAACTCCTGTTTCCAAGTTCAAGAATAAACTTGACCTATTTTATAGGTGTTTGAATTTGATCAAGGATGGAGGGGCCACTATAGTTGTTGGTTTCAATGACCTCCAGTCTCTTCAGGTACTCCACTGGGAGGCTGTTCTGCTCTGCACCTAGACACACCACCTAATACACAGTGAAAGAGATGCCAGTGAATATCTTGATTCAAGCACAAAAATACTGATTATTAGATAACGAGGTTTATAATGTGTCATTCATGGCATAGGTGTATTGTCTTTGTGTGTTTTGTGTTCACGCACCTGTTTGTATTGAGGAGAGGGAGGACAGGCATGGAAATTGTTCATCTGATAAGTCCTGCAGAGAATCAATCCTTGGTCAGTCTCCACTGAAACCTCCAGGGGTGAGTATATACCCAGACTCACCCCCTCCTGGCTGAGGACACATGAAGGAGATAATGCAGCGTCACTTACACTAATACTAACTGCACTGATCACAGCTGTGTTTCGATGTGTGTGTCTCACTTGTCGAGGCTCGTGAGGTTCTCATTGCTCAAAGTCCAGATTACCCCCCACACTTCTGCCCCTGGACTAAACTCAATGGTTGCCACCCCTCCATGCCAGGCGTTGTCCACATGTTGCTTCCACAGGCCAAAGTTCAACTCATAGTCCTGTGAACACACACACACACACATGTACACACACACATATATATATATATAGCAGATGGGTGGTAGTGGGAGGAGGAGATATGGGACCAAAGGCCATGAACAGTGCATTTTAAACAAAACACTTTTTATCCCACTGATGTAAACAAGGGTGTTTTCAGCAGTGGCCTGTTTTGCTATTGGTCCACACGCCCTGTTGTTGCAGGTTGGTTGGAGACGGTCAAGCAACATTCCTGCCATTTTGGCAGATCAGTATTTAAATAATAAAAACAACAATGATAATAATAATAATAATAATAACAATAATAATAATAATAAAAACATACCAGGACACATTAAAGTACATTATCTAGAGAGTCGTCAAATGTTTGTCTCTATGGTGGATTCAGGGGGGGCAGTTAAAGTGTTACCCGGGTTGTTTGAGATGTCCCGAGATACACAGGCAAATATGAACCGGCTGAAGTCCAACAACGTGTTAATAAAGTTTTCTGTGAAGTAAACGAGCTACAGTCAACCAACAAAACTACAGATACTCGTATCGTGTCGTTTTCCGTCGTGACCGTAAATCTACTTAATCCAGCCGTTTAGGAAATTATGGTTATTGGTAATGATGCGTTCAGGTGCCGCCGGTTTAATCCCTCGTCTGTTGTGTTCCGGATTTACACGCGTTTATACTGTCGGATGATTCAAGGCTAATTAATAAAGTCGTTAATAACTATGAATCACACACATATTTGACTGGAGCGTGCGCTTATCTCAACAAATGGCCGGTATATCGGTGAAAGGGCTAAACAACACCGTTAGGATTAAGATAGAAAAGCGAGAGGTTACCTTCAGTCGACCGGTGGTGCAAAATGTCGCAGAGGGGTTTTTCAGCTGCAGTCTCTCCTTCAACAAGTTGCTGCCGAAGGCGAAATACATGAAGCGGCCGCTGGCAGCACAAGACATTTTTTTTTTTGAGACTTCCTCGTCGGTTCCTGTTGGCAAAGCGAGACATAGGAGGAGGAAAACCAGCCAGCTACAGCGACGTCGGTGCGGCGAGGCTGTCGCTGTCCTCGTCCCGCCGTCTCCGGAGCGCGAACCCGTCGGCCCGGCACAGCTCCGACTGGGTATCTGTGGGTTTGGAAGCAGCAAGGACCGGACGTTCATCACGACTGTAATAACCTGCACCACAATAAACCAAACGACTTCCGCGCTCACAGGTTTTAAATCACAGGGGGATGAATGCTGCTCTGTTGCAACCTCCTCTGCAAGTCTGGTTGAAACAGCCCTTCATACTCAACCCAATGAAAAGCTGTAATACTCCCTCTATCCATCCATCCACCATCAGGGACGTTTAATTGATCCTAGTCTGATGAGCTTCTACTAAAACTGATCTTTCTGTCACGGGTGTTTCATGTCAACTGTGGGTTTGACGAAACTGTAGTTAGAGGGTGGATAATAAGCAGTTTAGATATTCAAATACATCAGAAATAGAAATATAGATATACAATATGGTCCTAGAATTAATTAGAATATATGGGGTTTGTAGGGTTTTCTCCACTGTGGCCCCTTATGTTTTATCATTTCATTGCACAGCTATGACCGCACACATTTGTAATAATCCTCTTGGCAAACTGGGAAATTTCTTTTTGCATTTCTCACGGGAACTTGGGAAAATTGCCATTCAAAGACACTTTATTGAATCATGTATTTAAAACATAATGTAAGAAAACAGTGTAGTGTCTGACTGGAAAACAAAATAACCCAGTCAACAATGCTGCAATAACACACATAGTCAGGTTTATCCTCTTCGTAAGGAGCATTTTAATGTACAAAATAAGAAAAAACAAAGAAAAGTCAAAAACACTGAAAGTCAAAAAACCATTTCCTCTGAGAAAAAAATCCTGTACAAACAGCTGGGTGGTCAGAAACAACTGTAGGCCTGATGATCATCTCCTTGGACCACCCCGACCTCGTCCTCTTCCTCTGCCACGCCCTCGTCCTCTGCCTCGTCCTCGTCCAGCCACTGAGAAGAAACACACCAGTGTATTGAGAAAAACTACTAGAGGTGTGGCATTCAACACAAACAACTTAAAACTTCTCCTATACCTTGTAACAACTATGCAGAAAAAGGGGCTAGAGCCAGATCTACACAATTTATCAGAAATTAATAAATAAAGTCATACATTTAATAATTTGATTCATAAATAGTCAAAAATTTCAGTCTTCAATTGTTCATTTCTTTATGCATCTATAAGAGCTTCAACTTGGACACCACAGCTTAATACCAAGCAGAATTGATTACAATGATGGTCTTTTTTTTTTTTTATACAAACACATACTGGCCATGAAAGAGGAAACAGTCTGAAGAAATCATTTCTTGTTTAGGCTCTAACACCTTCAAACTATTTGACAGCCCAAGCGTATACAACCTGCAGTGAGCTCAGACTAACCCCATCCTAGAACATACATGTGGTTATGTACACCTGCTAAATAAATTAAAGTACCTTTAGGCGTTATTTGCACTATCAACAATATGTCCTTTAAAATTAGATGGGTTTGAGTCAAAAGATATTTCCTTCATAGCACAGTGAAATTCAAGTAAGCAAAGTTTAGGCATCTGAATATTTTCATCCAATTTCACTTTTCTCCACTACAGCCCATTGTTGTCTCAGTCAATTTAAAGCTTCCTTGATAAAGATATACGACTCCTGTGAGTTAAGATTAACAGTGTAGAGATTGTGTAATTGTCATCCATGTACAGTTTAATCTTAGTAAGACAAACCCAAGACATCATAACATGCAATGAGATTCTGCACTTATGATGGCTGGTGTGTTATGATCGTTTGTCGACCGTTGTGAATTCTTCCACACTCACCTGCTTCCCTCTTCTTGGACTTGATCTTTGGCTCGATGTCAACCAGCAAGGTGTCCAGTGGGAGGCTGTCAGGCAGGATGAAGTAGCGAATGTTGTTGCCACGGATACTAAGTGACTCCAGTTGAGTGGGCTCCCTGTTTTTCAGGGTCATTTTCACCGCCTTCAGGTGAGTGTTCATACTTACGTCGACACCTAAACCAAAAATAGAGGAATGAAAGACATGAAAATGGAAACACTTCTTGCATTCAAACTAATCCAGTGTTTCCTAAAACGTGGGCTTTAATGCAGGCAGAAGTTGAACTTCTGACATAAGCTTCAGCTGGGTCTGCGTGGCAGTAAGCAGACGACCATTTTGTCGCCTCACATCCTTTGTGTGTTCACTCATTTAGGGGAAAAAAACCCAAAAAAAAAACACATGGCAAAGCTTTTTTCAGTAAAATGTATCACCTTGCTTTGTCAAACAATTTCACAATTACAAAATAGTGACTAACATTGTGTCAACACACAAGTCTGGATACAAAATAGCACCATTGACCTACAGGTCATTCACAGGACAGAGGCTCCATTGAGTAACTGGACTGTGTTCATCTCACGTTTCCCTGATATTGTTCTTGACGGACAATGTAATTATTTTGGTATTTCAGTGTCGACACAGGTCTTTATCCACCCTCACCTGGAAACTAGTGAGGATTCACAGACTTTTATAAGACGACAGAGCTGCAAGCTACAGCCTCCAAAATGATCATGAAGTCTGATCAGCACCTGAAATCTACGTTGTATTTGACCGTTTTAGAAACCGACCAATTCAACCTTAACTCGAGTCCTAACAAAACTCCTCAGTGCAGTTTGAGTTGGGATCATTTCTCTTCAACCACCTTCTCGCTGCAGCTGCAGGCTCTTACCTGTGATGGTGCCATGGACCTGGGTGCCATTCTTCAGTTCAATGGTAACCGTCTCATGGCTTAGCTTCATCAAAAATCTGTAAAGGGTGTAAGCGAACAAGTTTAAACGGTGTGAACACATCGATCTGTGAACTAAACCTCAGAGCAGAGTTTTAGTTGCAGCTAGCCTGTGTTAGCCATTAGCCGTGGAGCTCAGCACCAAAACAAAAGCTCCCGGACTTTCTCTGCACAAACAGCATCTGGCTTAGGTTTTTATTTTTTAAAATTCATGTTGCTGAGTGAAAAGATTGAGCGACCTGAACTTTAGCCCCGGGGAAGCTAAAGAGAGACGGGGCCTAGGAGTGATTTAAGGTCCGTGTGGATTCGTTAGTTGGAGCTAGTTAGCAACATTAGAGTCTAACGCCTGAACTGTTTCCAGCTAAAAATAAACATTTAATGAGAAAACCACGTGTTTGTATCTAAACACACACATATGAGTGTGTGTGTGTTTGTATCTATACACACATATGAGTGTGTGTTTGTCGCGTTGCTTCAGAGCCGAGATCCCGGTCATTGTAGCACCGACCGGCCTCCATTCATTCCGCTTCCCGCCTTGTCACCGTCATCATCTAAATCCATCCGGCCGGTGTCGCTTTGTTTCCACCATCTTTCATCACGACCCCGGATAAACGGGGTGATTTCACATCTACTCACCGGACTAGTTTCATGATGGTGACGGACTGAAGACGACAAATCCTCCACCGGAGAGAAAACTAACAGCGCTCAGGTGAAAACACAGGCCGCTGTCTGTCGTACGGTTTACGTCGCGGCTACACGACGTCACGTTATCGTGAACCACCGAAGAAGAGACACGTCACATGGGACCACACCGCCACCCACCGGAAGAGCGAGGGAAAGGATTTACATTCTTCTTCTTTGGTGTTTATTGGAGGTAGGAAAACCGGGTTAAAGGCGCCAGATTTAGAGTCGACGGTAGTTTCATCTTTTCTTTCTTTAACATGTTTTTATTTCAGTAAACACAAGAAACTTCTTTTTTCCTCACAGGTATAAAATGACATGTGTAGTTTTTCTGCCACAGACATCTTGACATTGTGCAGAAAGTTTAAGGAAATATATGATCAGATTCATAAATATGAAAATATGCTTTTTGACAAAAATAGGCAAAAAGAGATGTATCTTACTTCTCAGTAATTACAGAGGCGAATTAACATATCTATAAGTCTAAATATACAGTATCATATTACATTTATTTGAATTACTCATCAATTAAATCAACGTTATCTTATATTTAAACAAACAAAAGTTTATTAGAGTGATAAAGTTAATGTGTGTTAGTGGTATAAAAACTATAATGTGTATTCAGCTGCACCAAAATGACAGTAAAACATCTGTTCATAATCATGGAGCATGAGTTGTTAGAGACAAGAGCAATATTGGTCTTTTGATATTTTGACGTGTCATGATAGGAAAAGTACAGGTATTGTTAATAACATATTCACAACTGAACATTTCCCGCTGTCACATGTCAAAACCCAGAAATACGTCGCATTTACAAAACGGTGTCTCCATATTTACTTGTGTGTCCAATACCAAATTAAGTAAATTAATCTTTTTGACTTCAGCTGTTATAAAGAATCTGCATTTTAAAACGTGTTTAACAGAAACAAAAAAGATCCAACAACATCCTCTTTGTTAGTTTAGGAATAAAATGCACTGATGACATTTTGAATGTTGCACCACCACAACCAGGTCAGTTTGTTGAGTAATATTCAGGAAATTTTGACATTTGTAATGGAAATGACAAAAGTTTGAAAGAAAGAGACACATTTGCCGGGGTTGTAGTTTCCAGTGGCTGCCAGCAGATGCTGTTTAAGAGCTGTGATGGATTTTCCCATTATAGCACTGTTTGATACCCTCTTCACTAGCAGAGGTACTATCCTGCACTGCTTAAATACATCTCAAATAACATTTCATTTTACTTAAAAGATCAACAGTTCCAAATAATGATCAAATTGTGTCTGACCCACAAAGTTACTGCAGAATATTTAAGTATTAAGTTTTTAAGTATGAAGTTAGTTTACTTGACAACAACCAGTGACAAGTCAAAACTGACCGTAGACTGAACCATATACATTGATCCTACATGTAGAATATATATGATGCTCTAGTGATCAAACATGTCGGGGAAAGAAAAAAGTAACACAAAGCCTCTTCTTGGTTTGTCTTTGAAGGTCATTTTTAAAACTACTGTCACAAAGCACAAACACAGAACTCATAGCGACACACTTTCATTTCTTTTTATTGAGAGTAAACTTTGCACTGATACTTTCATTTACAGTTTTGGCCACACATCAAACCTCTCTTATGGACCGACTGGGAATGTATCAAGTATAATCTATGAGAGTGCAATTTCATTTTTTTGAACTGTGAAGTTGTTGGTTGAGGGGTCGTTAAAATATTATATATGGAGTGCAAAATGGCAATGGGCCATTCCCCCAATGCCATAAATTCAATTCTTGATTAAGAAAACAAAAAGAAAACAATAATCAAAGCGGCACTCATCAGTCCTCCATACCTTGCCTGACAGCACTGGATTAGTGCAACACATTAACAGCATGCTTGTGCAAATTAAAAGACCCCAGACTCAGTGTTCACTCACTGTTGCACCATGCAACCCAAACAAAGTGTGTGCAGTCCTGTGGATCAAGCCATTCCTCAGTGAATATAGTCTGAAACATTTTGGGGTGACACCAACTGCTCTCACATCTCAGCTGGCTTCATGAAATGTCTTCGTCAGCACCTTCAGTCTTGTGTTCAATACGGAGAGGAAGGGGTGTTATTTCAGGGTTTTGTCAAATCCTCTAAAGTCAAGTCAATTTCTGTTGAGTACTTTATCACTTCACCTTAAACAAGCTTCAAAAGTCACACCATCAATTATAAGTGATGCATGTTTGATCGCATGTCACATTATAACTGGCTCCTTTCATAAAGTCATGGGAGGAATTTCAGCAAAATTTGACTTTGCTCTTCGTCATTAGTTGTTTGTTTTTGTTTTTTTTAAACATTTGCTTGGCATGCCGTCAAAGTTTGATTAAAACACTCCATTACCATTTCAGTCCCCAAAGCACCAAATCATATCAACACAAAAGGCAGTGTTTAATTTTCTTGTAAACATTAAGGTTGGGCAATAAAGTTTTAAGATAAAGGCTGCACGACAACCCAGGAGTCAGAGTGCTACATCACATTTGAAAATGAAATCAAAGGCTGACTAGACTTGAGCAACATTCAGATAAAGTGGTTGTTAATTATAGTGGAAACTCAAAAGTGTGAATAACTGAGGAATTAATTCCTTCAGATGGCCTCAAAGCCATGTCTCAATAAGTAAAATGGCCAAAACATGGGTGTGGATTCTCTGGGATAACGTCAAGTAAGATAAAACAGGTCCTTAAGGACAAACAATACAAATGTGCATCAAGAACCTCAGTGTATTATGGCAACAGCCAGAGTGGTGTGTTCTCCATTAACTTCCATTAGCAACTTGTTTAGCATGTTTAAAAAGTAATGACACTAATAAATACCAACAAATAAACAAGTACAATCGAAACAAAAGGCACACAACAACTCTGATCTCGACTGGAAGAGATTTCATCTCTATGATAAGGAATAACGGAATTTAAAAAAGCATAAATTACAGTAAACCCACCTCCTGTCTGTCAGCAGCTCACTGCACTAGCCATCAGTAGTGGAACAGATATGATAAAAAAAAAAACAGCAAACCTAAAAGTTACAGAAGGATTTTCATTTAAAGTATTTTACAGCTGCTTTGAATGAGCAGAGAGACTAAATACAATTAAACTGACAAGGTTACATTTTAAGTTAAAAGTAAACTAATGCAGTGAAGTATAATCCAAAATCATTGTTTCGACTTGTATATGGTATAATAAACAAGTCAGACTCTCAACCTCTATATTTAAAGTGAAGAAGTGTTGAATAAATAATTCTAACTGTATCATTTCAAATATTGAGTTCTGATTAAATAACATTTTTCTTTTTTTATAATTCTTACAATGTTGAGAAAATGGTCTAGAATCAGTTACTGACAGCATTATTTAATAATGATTATTTTTTAAATATGAAAAACTGATTAAAATTCAGTGATGTATTAAAGCAGGGTTTTGATATCCTAATAAACATAAACATTACCTAATTTGATAGAGATGTTTTCATTATATTTGTTCAGCATTTTGCAAAAAGCATTTAGAAAATTAAAACTGTTGCAAAAATTGAGCCAAAGCAACTGTAAAATACTGTAATATATCTGAAGTTTATGGATGAACGCTCATCTATGATAAAGACAGAAGTACATTGAATGAGTAGCAGGAAGCTGCAGTGACCAGGAAAATGGTTCAACCCCACGACAAGCACCCACGACACTGAATTCCTCCTGCTGCTCTGTGGCTGAGGCTGACCTCTGACCTCACTGTGCAGACAGACAAGACAATTTATCTTCTGTGGTCATCTTATTATTACAAAAGACTTACTGTCATAAAATTCAGATAAGCACATGGTTGTAGTGTGACGCTTGCCGAGAAGGCAGGTGTATCATGATTCTTTGCAGCCTACTGAAGGAAGGATCAGTAGTGTATTGGCTCTCTTTAACAAAGGAGGCACAGTGTGCATGAAGGTCCAAAAATCTGAATTAGGCCCTCTGATTGTACAGTACGCTGACAAGCTCCAAGGTTAAAGTTATCATCATATTTGGCTCTCGGAGCTCTGAACAGGCTCGTGTTTGGGTCGGTGTGTTGATAAACTGTGGGTGTATGAGGCAAGTTTGGATTTCAGCAGCACCAAAACTTTACCCTGAACAAACTGAGAAGACAAATACAGGAGGCAAGAAATAAATAAAATAAGACATGTGCAGCATTTTATGTTATGATATCAGTAGCTTTCCATTGATGTACTCTGTTTTAAACACTCATTTGAATCGGTTGTCTGTTTTTACAACAGACAAAGCACTTAAAAAAAATAATAAGAAAACTGTAATGACATCATCTTTACTGGACAAAGTCTGCAGGGCTTTATGTCCTCTCTAGATACAGTATAATACATACAAACACTCAACCCTCAAAGACCTACATCTTTCATCGAGGAATCACTGTCATATCTTATATTTTTCCGTCAGAGCGTCTTCCTGTCTTTGATTTTCTTTCCTCTTTCACTTTCATAACTCTCTTCCTGTACTTGGCTTAACTTTCTCTCTCTGCTCCATCACACTAGGTGTACTTGCTCCTCCCACTCCTCAGGTGATTGGTCCACCTCTATCTGAAGAACCAGGTCTAAGTCTCTCTCTGTGGCCGGGGCAGTGTGTGCAGGACTGTTACCGCGTTGGGAGTGTGAGCACGGGTGTGTGTGCGCTTCGTCCAGCGACAGGTCTGCCACACACCCTGCGCCCACACACTCCATGCCAGCCTCTCTGTTTTCCAACTCCAGAGTATTAGGCCTTGATGTCTTCAGGCCCTCCACGCTGGCAGCACTTAAAGGGGGACACGTTGGCCCTCTGTCCGCCTCTGGCTCGCCCTCCAGGGGCTGCCAGAGCGGGGCTGGGGTCACGCCCCTGGAGGTCTGGCTCTCTGACTCAGTCTCAGTGTGTGTGTCAGGTGAGGAGTCGGTTTCAGTGGTGGGTGGGGAGGGGATCAGGGCCAGGCTCTGGGGGTTGTTCTGTGGGTTGATGTTGTTGTTAAACCAGGCCATGATGTTGTCCAGCAGCTGCGCACTGGCTGCAGGGTCCAGAGTCTCTAGACTCTGAGGGTCGCTAGGGGTGAAAGGGCCCCCTGGGGGGATCACTGGTGAAAGCAGCAGCTCTGGCTCGAGCTCTGGAGATGGGAGGCACAACTGGGCAGGGGGCTGGGGGTCTGTTTTGGGTGGGCGTTCAAGAGCATAGGCAGGAGGACGCTCCTGAGTGTAAGAGCTACTGTGTTCTGGGCAGGGGTTGTAAGAGCTGTCTGGTTTTGGGGCGCTGTCATACGTGGCTGCGTGTTCCCGGTTATATGAACTAGAATGGGCAGGGTTTTGGGTGGGAATTTGGGTGCATTCTGTCGTGCAAGAGGCAGTGTGCTCAGCCTCAGCCAAATAATCACTGGAGTGGCAGTAACTCTGTTCTTTGCAGTCATAGCGAGGATCTGTGATGGTGATATGGTCGAGCACATATGGAGCTGTCAGTGCACTCTGGTCTTGTCTATGGCTGCAATTGCTGTAAGCAGGTTCAATGGTGTAGGGCGCAGTGAGAGTACTGTGGTTGTATGTGTGGTGTGAGCAGAGCTGCTCTTGGGTGTGTGTGTCTAGGTCATAAGGAGTGGTTATGTTCCCCAGTTTCATAAGGCTGTCTCCCAGCTCCAACAGCTCTGCACTGAGAGACGGAGGTGGGGGAGGAAGGGGGAGGGCACTGGATGTGGGAGGCTGGGAGGTGGAGTCTGTCCTATTAGGGGGGCGAGGAGGATCCAGGAGAGAAGCGGGGAAGGAGGAGCCTCTGGCTCCTGGGGGCCCGTCTGAGTTGAGGGAGTGCAAAGCAACATCACCCAGGTCTCCTACAGGACCTGGCCTCCTCTCCTGCCCTCTGTCCAATCCACGCTCCAGCTCCACCCTCCCTTCCATCCCTCTCTCCAAGCCTCCCTCAAGGCCTCGCTCTCTGCGGGAATCCTGGAGCGAAAGCTGGATAGCCAGAAGGATGTTCGGGTCATCTTCATCCAGAGATCCCAGCATTCTCCGACGGCCCTCGCTCCTCTCTGGAACTTCTGGAACAGAATATGTCACATTAAATCAAGGACTACTTTGTGTGGTCTGACTGCCAATTGATCCCAGTGATCAATGCCTCTTGTGTGCTTCGACAGACCTGATTCATGGAGCAATAAAGTAAAATCCCATTTGCTGGTTGTCTGGTGCAGTGACAAGTCAAAATTTATGAATGAAGGCAGGGAATGGAGTTGGGCCAGGATACATAGCTTGTGGAATTACATTGCTATAAAAAAATCTGCTGTATACGGCATTATATACAAAATGCCCCTTACATGACACTTTTTGCATTTTGGATAATTCCTACTGTAATAAAGGTCTTTATATAAGGTTAAAAACACTTTTTTCTAGACCTGTGTTGTCACTCCTCCTGCTGGTCTCTGGTGTGTTGCTGCTGCTTCTAAGGTTGTGCAGACTCAGCATGTCTCCTCTGCGCCGTGGCCTATGTCTCCGACGGTACTGGATGTCAGCATAATCCTGAGAAGAGTGATTCAAACTGGGTTGTTACAAAACCAACTCTAAGCAGCTGTGCCATTTAGTCTACAGTTTGGTAGAGAAAACAGAATACAGCTAATGCATAAAAGGCAAGAAACTATGCTGTATTACCTGCGTCTGCCTCTCTCTTTGGTCTGCTCCCAGTACAGTGTGACGACTCCCCATCTTAACACATAAACAAATTTAAGTCAGCGGCAGCTGTTCTGACCTGACCTCATACAGAAGTGGGACACCAATTGCCCAATGTAGCATTAGCTTGGCAAGAACTAAAAAGGTAAAAAGCAGAACAAAGAGTTAATGTTTTGGTGTATGGTGTGACAGGCAGAAGATTATCCATTTACCTCCGGAGAGGCAAAGCCAAGATACTCCCAGTCCCATGATCCTCCAGGGTAGCTAAAAGAAATGAAAACACAAGAGTGTTTTATCAATGGTAATTATACCCGTACTTTGTCTCCTGAGTCTCTGCCAGTGTCTCTTCTGTGTAAAGAATTTGACCACATCTTGTTTATGTGGAAGTGTGTGTGTACTTACTTCCTGCGGGGAAGCTCAGGGGAGTCGTTAGGAGCAACACCACGGGCCACAGATGCCAGGAACTCCTGCCTCTTCTGTTGGACCAACCGGGCAGCACTGATTATCTTGTGGCACGGCGTCCTCAGGTACGGCCGATTCACCTTCTGTGCCAGATCCTCCACTACCATCTCCAGGTCGGTCTGGGAAGAAATAAATAACACACATTTAACTTGTGCTGTAATAAGTAATGAGCTGATTATCTCAAAGCAGCATTCATCCAATCTCAATCCTGTATAAGTGTCTGAAAAGTAGATGAAATGGACCTCTGTTGGTTCAGATATTTTTGCAAAGAAGCTAAACTGTACTTAAATTCAATCACTCAAATCTCATTTCAATGTAAAATAAATAACAAAACATTATCACATCAATGCTGCAAACTAGATTAGTCCTTTGTTATGAGAATACAAAACAGCTAAAACAAAAGCAATGAAAAGATTAACCTTTAACTATTAAGGCATCATAAATACTAATTAGAAGTACTTTGGTATTGTAGCTTAACTTAGTATCTTATAAATCCTATAAATATTGGGCAATTCAGAAAAGTGTATGCTATATACATAAAAAGGGGCGATGGTTGAGGTGGAAGAGCAGGTTGGCTGCTGATCACTGATTCAGCAGTTCAATCCTGATGTGGATAGCGTTCCATTGTGGCGAACCATGACGGGATGTATACTACAATAAAGCTTAAAGTCATGTTGCGTAGGTCACTCGTTCAAGGTTACAGTTGCTCAACAGCATCTAGCTAATCATCTAATAAATTGTCCTCAATGGATGAGAATGATTTTGACTGCTGACCTGTTTATTGTAGCCAACATATTGAAATGGGTGCATGAAAATACATAAACTAACGGTCACATTGTCACAGAATCTACAAACAATACTTTGTTCAAACCATTTTAACCTTGTGAGGTCCAACAGCAAGATCACCAGTGGAGCTCTAATGTTGTTAATCTTGTTCTAACAGAGTGCATGCATGACTAATATGTATCAGATTACCTGCATCAGCTCAAATATCTCCTTCTGGGTGCTGCCTTGCTGCAAGAAGAAGCCATATGGGTAAGAGCACTTCAGTACGCGCCGCGTCTTCAGCAGCTCACACACACCGTCCTCAATGAACCGTGTGTCTGGAGGAGTGCCTTCACCTGCACCAGAAAAGACACACTTATACAGAGACAATTATGGTCTCTGATTTCCTTGTAGCAGTTAATCTAGCCAATGTGATTAGGATTAATATATCATGAGAAAACCAAATCTTTGGTGTGAGGTTGAAGGAACCACGCTCTCCTCAAGTAGTAGCAATTTTGACAAACATTTTGGTATTTAACCATTTTGTTGCAGCTCTTCCCAAAAAACAGGTGGCGATCATTGTAAAGAGAGATTTACGGCAAATGAAGGCTCTGCTCAGCTGCTCCATCTTCTCTTTAGCTGTTTTCAGCAGCTTCTGCTCCAACTAATGGACAGAGAGGACACAATGAACATGTATTTATTGATCTTAAGATTCAGATGTATGCATTCACAAGAATTTTAGAAATAGCTGTGTGTGTATAGAGAGAGCAAATTACCTTATAACTGTGTTCATGGTTCTTGAAGCGAGTGTAATAGTGCATGAAACGGTCCAGCTCCTGAAAACTTTTGTGCTTCTTTTCTGCCTGTAACAAAATACTAGTCACGTCTTGGAGAGTGTATCAGTCTGTGTGAACTTATCAAATGCTGCAGAGCACATACACGTATTATCAGAGAGCCTGTGCGTGATCGACAGAGTGTGTCTTCTGTATTTCATGACTGTGTGTTACTGTACCTCTACAGTCATCTCCTTGGACTGCTCCTCTAACTGTTGGATGACCTCATAGCGAGTACAGCGATAGTAGCCTCCTGTTGATGAGCTGTGCTTCTTCCACTCCTCCAGACAGATCCAGCAGAAATCATACTTACACTACAGTGAGTGAGAGAGAAGATGTTTTTCACAATTGAAACAAAAATAAAGTACATAATGGGATAAAAATATGCTGACAAAGAGATTAGCATGTATACCTTGGCACACTGCATATGGTTGCAGCCCTCATTCTTCTGAATGGGTGACTTGCAGTTGGCACATGGTTTGGAGTTGGTCAACAGCCACAGGCAGTTAGCAGCATCCTCATAGGCCTCACTCACACCTGCCACTGTGGAAAGTACACACAGTCACTTACGCACACACACACAGTTCAGCTACATCTCAATTGTCCCACACCTGCTTTGCAGATACACCCTCCAACATACACATGCACACATTTGGCAATATCAATGACCTGAACACCTGCCACTATGTTGTAAAATAAATTAGACACATTCTGGTAGGCTGCACCGACAGCTGCTGTTAACTGCTTTGCTGTGGTGCCAGATTACTGAGGTGCTGCTTAAATGTTCCCTGGCAACACCGGAAAATTCCTGGAAGCAAAAACAATGCAGGACAGACTTACACTCCTCAGGCTTCATTTCTGTGACTTTCTGGAGCCAGTTCCTCCACATCTGACAGTCACATGGCTCATGGGCCTCGCCAAGGCACTCCCTACAGTCAGGGAGGTATAGTAAATTACAAGGCAATAAGACTAAACGAGTATGACAACCTGTCATTCTTTCCTAGAAAGATAAGAGTGGGAGAATAATGAAGTCATATTTTCTGATAACATGTATTTTGTTGGGCTGGCAACAGACAAAAATAGCTACCTCATCTAAGTTTTTAGGTAAATTTTGTGACCTGTGACAAATAAAACTAGCATTTACAGTGTAGTTTTCAAAAAACAAGATTAATGGTTAATAATGCTCTGCCCTGAGTGAACAGTGATGATCATGTTCAACACAGTGGGTTCTTCCTCCAGCTGTGGAAAAATAGACAGAGAGGGTAGCTTAAACATTATTGAACAAGGGAGACTTGTGTCATGTCATGTGCCATGTTTTGCTAAAGGGCAGATCAGTAGCAATGTCATTAAAACATGTGTTTAGATGTATTTTAAGACAACTCCATGTGCAGCATAATTGCATGTGTGCATACAGCCAATAAATCATGAAGTGTACCAGCAGAAGAGGTGACCCTTTCCACAATCAACGGCCGGGGAAGGCAGCAGTGGAAAGCTGTGTGGGTCACTGTCCCCAGGGCCTGGTCGGGTGAGCCTCACCGCCCGCTCACAACGCGCTGCAGGACACCAGCGGATGGCAGGATTGTTCTCAACAAAGGCCTGGGGAAAAAAAGGGTGAGAAGTGAGGAGTGTACACTGGAGGAAACAAACCCAGTTACATACCAATGTGTAGTAAGGCGTTGAATGCCCAAAACGAACTTAGCAGGAAGTAAAGCCTGAGTGTATGGTGTGTTTCTACCTTGATGTCAAACTGCAAGTATCGCTGATCCATTTCTCTGGAAACCACACTCTCAATTACATGCACTGGTACCAACTGATAACACTCATATGCGGGGCAGAAGATATTGTGGGCATCACCCTCCTGAATCTTTACATTGAGGAATCTGATAATAAAAGACATACGCACACGTAAGAAAAATGCACAGAAGAAAAATAGTGTGGACATCTAATAACACACTGAAGAACATTTACACACAAACAAAGGCCCCTACCCCTCCCAGCAGGCTCTGCAGAACTCATGGCCACAGGACATGTCCACTGGGTCCTCAAAGACTGAGATAGAGCAGAGACAGATTCCACACTGCAGGGAGACAAGAGAGACAATTCACATGATTTACACTTACACATGACTGTTTCATCATATATTGTTTAATATATATATTTTTAAGTAATATTAAAATCCATTAATTGCCCAAAACACCCAAATGTCTTTTATGTACATGTAAGTCCTTCAGGTAGAAGCAGCCTACCAGCTTGAGCCTGAGAGTTAAACCACAGACATGAATAGCAGGCAGACAAATGATGGAGATCAAGTGGTGGATGTGTAATTGCACCTGGCTCAACAGCAAAAGCAGTAAATAGGTTGATGCCAACGTAAAACTACAAGGAGCAGAAAGAAGAATTGCTTGAAAGACGACCTATGACTTCTTGTGCTTTAAGAAGATTAAACATTAACCCACTGTAATCAAACAAGTCAGACACTTGGCTTTCTTGTCTCTGCTCTCACTTACAACATAAGACTCTCAAGGGAAGTTGCTATGATTTTCAGTAATCTTGTCCCTACAACCTTCACCACAATCTCTAATTATTGATGTTATTCAACTAGATAATTTCATTCACAAACAAAACACATTTGCTGCATCACGGAATTTAAACATTACCAAATCTATTTAAGTCATCACTGTCTCACCGTAGCCAGGCCCTCCTCCCCAGGTGTGAGGCAGCTATCAGTGGGAGAGGTCAGGGTAAGTGTGAGGGGAGAGCGCGGGGTCCTCGGGGTGCGGGGTGAGGGTAGGGTGTCCCATGCGTTGTAGCCACTGGGTGGTGGGGTGGGCATGGTGACACCTGAGCGCTGACAGCAGCCCTCAGCATCTGACATCCAGGCCTCCAGAAGCTTTTCTCTGTCCCAGTCTGAGGGAGATAGGAGAAACTAAGCTACAGACAAATTCTACATATATGCATTATGTTATAAGTATTGCAATCAAACTCAAGTGCTATAAGGTTTAGTCAGTTACGTATAAAACAAATACACACCATGTGCTCGGAGCAGGGCCTCAGCAGTGAAAAGGGGGGCTTGCAGCATGTCTGCTGTCTCCACAATCAACATGTCCTTCAACTTGCGGAGGTCCTGAAGCTTCAGTCCCTCGTAAGGCTGAAAGGACACAGTGAGTAAAATGTGACTATATTACAAATATACTCACAGAAATTAGGGAAGAGGAAGGAGAGATGAAAGACAGCGGGGAGGAAAACTATGTCAGAGGAAAGGTGAGGTGAGGAATTTATGAGAAAAAAATGAACAAAAAAAAGATTGAGAAACATTTAAGGGAAATGATAATGTCAGAAAAACGAAAAGGACTGGGACGTAGGGCGGTGAGCACCGGGGGTTGGGGTGGGAAAGAGAGATTAGGTATTAGCATGGATTTGAATGCTGGACTGAAGATCAAACCGCTATCAGCTGGCAGCAGCACTGCTAGACGACTGTGCTGGTGCCCTCTGCTTAACTAAGATCCTGGAAAACATGATGCAAGGAGTATGCAGTTTGTGGACAATATTTTGTTCAGAGATTGGTGACATTTGAAGGTGAATGGTAAGAATTCTGTTCTGAAACTGCTTGGTTTATCCACAAATGCAAACACCAAGAGACATGCAGAACACAAAAATGAAATAGTGGCTACTTGTGTTAATGTACTGCTTGACATGGGAAAAGGGATCTGGCATAGTTCTGAGTCAAGTTTATTTGATATTATTGGAGTTCAAAATTTGTATTAGGCATTTCCCTGGCAATATACCACCATTGTAACAGCAATGCAAGAAGCAGATGCTTTAAAGTTACAACACTGACTTAGATCTGTGACTTTAAAAAGCATTAAAATAACACTTTAGTTATACAAGTCAGGCCAGCAGGAAACCCCCAGATCCTGTAACTGTGGTCTCACCTCCTTGTATTGCAGCAGGTTGGTTTCACCATGTGCGTCTGTGTTTGACTGCTGAGCTGAAGAGGAGGAAAAAACCATCTGTGACTCCAGGCTGAGGGCCAGCTCAGTGTGGTGATGCCGCTCGGCATGGTCACATGGCGTCAGCTTGTCCTCATCCTCCACAAAAAGGTCCGCCTCACTCTGGATTAGCAGCTAGAAGGAGGTACGAGAAGGGAGAGAAGAAAAGAGAAGAAAGTGGAGAAATGGATATTGTAGGGGAAAAAGAAATTGAAGGAATTTGCAAAGGAAGACAACAAAGGAAGCCAGAGGCGAGAGCAAGTGGAGCAGACAAAGAGAAAACGGGAGGGAGGGGGGAGAAGGAGTAAACAAAGATGTTATGGTAGAAAACAAACAAGACACATAAGAAGTAGAAGTACACAGTGACAGCATAAAAGTGAAAGGGGGCAAGGTAGGACGAAAAGGGCATTTAGTGAAATGGGTTGAGATGTGCATCCAGAAAGAGATCAGTTTATGAAAGGTAGAATAAAAGATGAAAGAAGAGAATGTGGAGGGGAAGAAAGACTTACTCAAACTTTTTATTTTATAGGATAATATTTGGGTCATTTTTAACCCAGGCTGTCACTATCAGAGCTGAGCTCAATGTTCTTTTCATTCAAGGAGTGGATTTTCTTCCTACTCCAAAAGCTTTAAAAACAAGAGGAGGTGCTACTTGGATCTTACAGTAATAAAACACAAAGCAGATGCTCTCTGTGGAAGGATAGGCATAATGCTCAGCCTACAGATTTAACTGGATGTAAGATCTTTGCCAAATCCAATCTTCAAGAACATAGACAGATCTGCCACACACAGATGATGTCTTATCCTAATGTGAGTTTGAATTTCAGAGCACTTCGTCTCACCTCCACACAGCTCTTCATGCCTGCAGCGGCAGCGTAGTGCAGACAGGTGCTGTGGTGGTTGTCGGTGGCGTTGACATTGGCCTTCTCATATTGGCCTCCCTCCAGCCTGGCCCCAGTCCAGCTTAGGATCATCTGTCAGTGGGGGAACCCACAGATACATGCACACATTATTTGTCTGTCAACCTCAATAAAAGCAATGACTTAATACAATACACCTTTTACACACCACCATGTAAGTAAGTATACTAAACTATCTTTGCCTTTGCAATTGTTTGTACCTGCAGGCAGTCCGCACGGCGCTGCTCGTCCCTCTGGGGTCGGGCAAGTCGTGGTGACAGTGCTCCCTCTGGCAACAGTAGGATCTGCGGGCCTTGGCACAGCACATGGAGGCACGTCTCATTGTGCACATTACGCTTGTTGGGGTTCCCCTCTTTGCTGAACAGGAAGGACCTACAAGATCCATGCAAAGTACAAGAGGAGAAGCAGCAATGTTTAGCAGTGAAGTGGAAAAAAGGCTCAAATCTGAGGTGGAAAGAGAGGGTAGAGAAGTAAAGTAAAAAAGAAAAGTAAAGCTCACTTAAGAAAGATGGAGAGATGTTGAGGATGGGGGGGTGGACAAAGTATGGTAGTGAGATGGACTGTGAGATGAGTGTTAGTTGGTAAGAGAGGGAAGAGAAGAAATAAGGCTGAATATTGACTTTTTCTGTTTTACATCTCTGAGATAATGGACATGCTGGCTGGCGGGTGCACAAAGACACACACACACTCCGATGGTGATGGATGTGCCAGTTGCACCAGGAGCCCGGCTGTGGTTGCAGTTCTCTTTAGTGAATGGCTTTTCTCTGCTCCTTGTCTGTCAAAATGTCCATTTACTGATTAGCTTTCCACTTATATTTGGCTCTACCTATTCTCTTTCTTTCTCTGCTTTTTTCTATCCTATACTTATTTTTTCTCCACTTCTACTGTGTTCTTTTTTTAAATTCTTGCATTTGGCAGCTGCATGTTAAACTGTAAAGAAAAAATGTTTTTCTTTTTCATCAGTGGTGATAACATGGGCATTTAAAAAGGCCTCCTCAGAATGTTAGAACCAACCAAAAAGGAAATAATAGGACATCATAGGATTCCATCTGGTTAATTAAACAAACAAACAAATTAATAAGGTAAAACATCTCCCTCTCAGCTCTCTCTGCAATTTGGACACAGCAGTAGCCACTGAATTAGTGTTTGAATGTTTCCTTATTGTGCAGCCTTTCAGCCTATTCTTCCACTGCTCTCCTGCTCTTCCACTTTTGACCTTCTTATCCTGTCAGCTACAAGCCCCAGCAGCCTCCACTCATGACAGTGCACCGCCAATTCACCACCAATTCACACGCACAGCAATAATCACTAATTATTCCCTTCTCAACTACAACCCAACAACCCCCACCTCTACATACACACACATTCAGGATGGATGGCCCTAATATCACAGTCTACTAGAAACAACAGGCTCAGGGACATCAAGTTTTGCTACAATTGTCAAGTCAAAGCTGTTCATTTCATCAACATTTAGGTGAATTTTGTTTCACAAATTTGAGAGTTGATATTTACATGTTTCTAAGACTGTGTATTCAGTTGTTGTGGAGGAAGGGTTACACTTCCTGAACTACACCCATTTTTCCAGTAATAGGTCTACTTGTGATTTCCCACTTTGCACATCTCAAAGTACAACAGCCAATACAACCCACTGAGGCGACTACAGGAGAGCAAATAAACATGAAGCAGATACATGTTAAAAATAATCTGAAAAACAGACTCTGTATCTACCAGCCCACGCACATCCTCCTTGAGTCTTTATTTTGTCTGAGATTTCTCAGCTGTCTATCTGATTGCCTCTGTCCAATCGAGCTGTTGGAACAAAGAAGCATTTCCTCTGATACTTATCAGGAGCCAAGGGCTCCGTTCAGCACGCCTCTCTGGCCCATTATAGGTTAGTGGGAAGGGACACAAATAGCACACCAATTGATTCACTGTGCTATATTCACAGACTTGGACACGTTTAACAGTTGTGGAGTCACAGTTTCCCCCTCAAAACACACATGCACGTGTGTGCACATGCAGATGCACAGATACTTGACTGGCCTTTTCAAACAGCTTCCTCTGACCCCGCTCCGTAATCATGCAAAGAAAGGGCAAGAGAGTGGAAGAGTGGAAGGAGGAGGAGCAGGTGAGGACTGCTATTGAGTCACTGAATCAGCTGTCTCAGTCATGGCCAACAGTCTGATTATCCCTGCAGGGGGTAAAATGACACACTGGGGTCTTGTACTCCATATGTTTTTTAGTTTGACCCCTTACTATTAGCTTGTGTGAGATTCAGTCATTCTTCTTTATGGTTTTTCTGTGTGTGTGTGTGTGTGTGTGTGTGTGATTGCCAGATTGCAACTCGTTAGTGTTTCATCACACCCTGTTCTAGGTGCTCAGAACTTCCCATGATTTCTAAGTTTGTAGTGATGCAGAATTTCTGTTTTAAAAAAAAAAAAAAAAAAAAAAAAAAAAGCCCATTTCAAGGTAACCCTGATGACATCATTAATTATTCTTCAGATAGGTATTTCTAGGGAAGACTATTTCACAACACATGCTGATGGCTACAAGCACTATGAAAATCATATGTAAAAGCTTATTTTGGTTGAGATGTTCACATGTGCTCATTGAAGTCATTGGTCATTTTTGAAGTTGTAGTTTGCTGTGTCTTTGTAACAGCATTTACACAATGTGACAATATACTCTAGGCAAATGGCCTCTTTGGACCTCTGAATAGTAAGTTACTTTATGTGCCTTAAAAGCGCAATTTTAAAAATGGTGACTAAGAAATCTATTAAATCTGACACACTGCTAATTTTTATTCAATTCAATATGACTCACTGTCTTTGTAACTGTATTAGATAACTGCTTAACTACATTATAAACCCCAGTCTCAAAAATTCAAATTCAATTGACTACTCAAACAAATCCATACCAAAAAAAAAAAAGCTCTTTACCTGAGCAGACGTGTCATGGCATGGCGGCAGACATAGTGCAGAGCTGTGTTGTGCTGGTACTGCTCTCCGTACGATGCATTCGGGTCCAGGCCGTCCCTGAACTGAGGGTTGCCCTCATACAGCTGCCAGGCCAGGGCCTCGTCGCCGCTCACCAGGGCCTTGCGGAACTTGGTGGCTGTGTTGCCCATGGCTTCAAGCTTGCAAAAGGCCTCCTAATGGGAGCTGTGGCAGATGCCCGCCTGTCTGCCTGCCAGCCTATGCCTCCCTGCCTCCTTCCCTCCCTCCTCCTCTTCCTCCTCCTCCTCTTCCTCCTCCCCCGTTCACCACAGGTCAAAACCTACAGCAACATGGTTCAGTGTTTCTCTGCCCTGTAAGCAAGAGAGAGAAACTGATTAGAGGAAAAGGACGATGGAAAGAGGGGCAGGAGAAGAGGAAAGAATTAAAATGGATGGAAAATTAAGGTAGGGAAAAGGAGAGAAAAATAACAAGACAGAAGATGGGAGGTTAAGAAGTAGGGAGAAAGATGGATGGAGAGAGACAAAGAGAGTGAGGATCAATCAGTCCAATCATTGATCAGTTGATGTGCTGCAGCAAGAATCTTATCGTACAGGAAATAGAGAAAAAACAGGGTCAGAAGAAAGAAGCAAGAAAGACAGAGAGATAATTATAAAGGGGACAGGTCGGAGAGTAAAGTTAATGATATCCAAGCCATTGATTTGTTAGACAGTTGATGAAAGGCATGGTCAATATTACCTCAGCTGCCCACTGCGAGAATTTGCATATATTAGCTGTTTACATGCTTGTCTGCCACAGAAGATATGAGTCTGAATGTGTGTTCAACCATGCAGCACTAATACACTGGGACAAAACCAGTTTTTTACTTTGGCTCTCAAGCACTTAACCAAAGAATTACAAGAATCACAGCTATGGCTGCTATAGCTGAGTTTACTCACCCAGGCAACAGCTTATAAACCTCCTGTTGATTCACATGCTATCATGATCTTTGAATAATCTTCCTCATCCTCCAATGAATTTTAAACTCACTTAACTGGCATGACAAGCAGTTCTTAAATCTCAAAAATAATAATGACATGCAACACAAAAGTAATAACAGTGCAGTGAGACAGAACCAACATAGGAAACAAACAAACACTCTTGTCAGATATTGTTCATAATCACTATCATTATCAATGTGTTCTGCCTCATTTCCTTCAAGTATTCCCATACTCTACTCTTTTCTTTCTTTCTCTCTCTCACACACAGCTTGTCCTGTCTTTAACACACACAAACCAATGCATTCTGAGTGGAGTGAGTGCATGTGCCTGTGTGTGTATTGGGCCGTTGAGATCATTACAGTCTTCATTCTATGGCCATCTGTCTGGCCCTCACAAAGAGCCTCTTTTAGCCCAGCTACAGTTGGCCACTGGCTGGCCAGTCTCTGGAACATTTGAATAACGTGGCTGGCTGCCTCCCCTCTTCTGCCTCCCAATTCTATGCAGTGACAGACAGGAAAAACACACACTGACAGACGGAGACATACGGGTTCACAGAAGCTGCTGCCACTAGGAATAATAGCCAACATTTTGTAAGTTCTGCTCCTTTGATGGATGCAGTAGACTGGACCTTGGACTGTGTGTGTGTGTGTGTGTGTGTGTGTGTGTGTGTGTGTGTGTGTGTGTGTGTGTGTGTGTGTGTGTGTGTGTGTCTGTGTGTCTGGAGGGGTGGTGATGGGAGTTTACTATAGTTAATAGGTCAGTCTGTCTGCTTGGCTCTCTGTTTTGTGCACACTGGTTTACTTCCAGTTCACTTCACTCCACTCCACTGTGTATCTCTGCCAGTCTCTCATACTAAATAAGGACAGGAAGTTTGGACATGGAGGAACTTTGGAATTCCAGGATCGCAAGTTCTGCTGTTTGCATTTGGCTGCGACAGTGTAATTATCTACTATTATGAAAGCTCTTAGAGCCTACATGTCATTTGGTGGTCGGGTGGAGTAAAGCTTAGGAAAGTGGTTTCTTCCTTTTTGACTGGACACTAACACATACAAGTATGTTTTTGAAATAAGTTTGAAAATTAACAATTTTAAGTTACACTCATACCACATACACAAAAGCAGTCTCTGGTACATATATACTTCCCCATTTTAGGCATCATGATCATCAAGACTGAATGACTCATGAGCTGACAAATCCCAAACACATGAATCTGGTCTGATGATTCCTGTTTACGAGAACCCTTGGTTTCTGAACCCACCCAGTGATACACACAATAGCAAGCATCACAATATTTTCCAACAAATATGGCAATTTATGATGATACTTTGGGTGTGAGTGGTGTTCAAGCTAAAATGATCCTCAGGAAATGAACAGTAACTAATTATTTTTCAAGCAAAAACATGTATGGCATGTACATACATATGAATATTTTTTGATTGTTGGTCAAACAAAAGAAAACATTTGACAACACTACCAAATGTCTTGGGAAACTGTGTGGAGTCAATTTCACTGATTTCTAACCAGAGATGATAGGATTTACCTGCATTGTGGCAACAGTTCTTTTTCATTACCAGTAAATGTAACAATTATTTCTTTGAATAATCAAGTAATTGTTTGGAAAACATAATGTCAGAAAATGGTGAAAAATGCCTGTCACAACTTCCTAAAGCACAAACACTTGTTCTGCCTGACCAGCGGTCCATAACTCCAATGCAGAGGGGGAAAAAAAGCAAATCAGCACTTTAGAGCAGATGTAACTTAAGAGTGTCTGTCAGTTTTGATAAATGAATGATTAAAATGACTGAATATTATTAAAAAGTCGCTGAAAGATTGGCTGCAGTCCCACCACAGAAGCTATCCGTCAAACCAAGATATTGATATCATTCTTGTGTGTATCTCAGCTCTGTGCAAGTTTCCACTGTTTAGTTATACTCAGCTACTGTTATGATTGATTGTAGACTTTACATACAAGAAGGCAGCATCTCATCCTTAATGCCAGCACCGTGAAAGTCACATCTACAGTTGCTACTCTGCTTGCTACAAACATCATAGCATAACTTTACAACAAAAGCCAACCTCTCTGGTGCAGTTGCAGTTGCAACTTGCAGTCAGCTGATACACATTAACTCCACTAAAAGTATGGGTGGATCGTGCTGCTGTATAAACAGCTGGGTGGACAAAGTCAGGTGGTCAAAGGAGATATAAAACTTCTGTGAG
Source organism: Rachycentron canadum (assembly GCA_038496675.1). Lineage (NCBI taxonomy): Eukaryota > Metazoa > Chordata > Actinopteri > Carangiformes > Rachycentridae > Rachycentron > Rachycentron canadum. Next base: position 11,526,330 of record CM076663.1, on the reverse strand, counting down.
AGAGACAAAGGCAGGCAAGAACTGCATAATGAGGTAGAGTTCAACTTCAAAAATCACTTGGCATTCACCATAATTAGCTCGGTCACCATGTATCAGCTAAATATTCAGGTCAGACCTCGTGTGGTTACCCCTGAAGAAGTGTGTCAGCATGAAATGGAGCACAAAACAAACAGCAGCCGACTTCTCTTTGCATGTTTCTGTCCATGCGGCCCCTCGGTTAAAGCTCCTTTGTTCAACACACTGACAGTCTCTGTGAATAACTAACCCAACTGGGAAGCGGCTGTGAGGTGCTCGCTGTCCGGTAAAACGCGTTACCTATGATGGTGTCAACGTTTCCCCGGGGCTGTAAACGGAGCCGTGGGGAAAACGTTAACACCCAGGGCAAGCCTACCTTACTGCCGTTAGCGGAGCTAGCAAACCGCCTCCCTCAGGTTTACGTTAGCGCGTTGTGTTAGCCTCAACTACAGCAGGACAACACCACGGATCAGCCGTTTTACTTACACGGTCGTTTCACTCGGTCACCAGTCGCACACACGGAAACACGCGAAAACCGAGGGCCATTATCTTATCACTGTCATTCGCACCCTTCGACTGCTTTCCCGCTGGACCATCCTCTCTGCCACAGGACCCGGCGGGGACGACGGTGATGCTGCCGAGAGCGGAGGGGCGAGACTGACTGGGTCCGTTCAGTATGTTGTTGTTGCTGCCAAAGAGAAAAGGCCACTGCGCATGCTCGACACCAACTGTCACACCGAGGGCTCTCACCTGATTGGTCGGTTGTCCGGGATCACTGGTTGGTTTTGTTGTGTGGGATCCCAAAGTGTCAATATCGGACAAATTATAGAGACAAAATGAAATAAATAAGTCATGCCAATGGGGGAGTATAAGCAAATAATTAACCGAGGAAATATATCAAGACTGAACTCACTGTTTTCTCTTGTTGCTTTAGCATTCTTAGTTTAACAGTGAACACAAGCCCATAGTGACATGAAATGAGACAAAAATTAAACCCACTGCAACTAAACGATTGTCAACATGAACGTTTCTGTAATAAAATAAAATGAACTGATGCAAGAATTCAAGTGATTAAAGTAATTTTGATGGTAATGAGCTGAATTATTTAATATTGAACACTTTGGCACAACTGCCTAATTTTCGTGGCTTTTTGTGAAATTGTATGTTAGCGAAATTGAAAGTTTCATTTATATTATTTGAATAATTTGGAAAGTAACTAGAAAGAGAGAATTCAGTTCACACTCCATGTGAAATCCATCGGGGTCACAGGGGGACTGGAGCAAGGTACATCCTGGACAGATCTCCTGTCTCCCTCAGGGCCAATAAATAGAAACATACAAACATTTACAGTCTCCAACTAACCCAGACACTGGAGAGAACCCACACAGGCACAGGGAGAACATGTAAATTTTAGAGCAGTCCCAGGTCCAGGGTTTGAACCCAGTGCCCTCTTGCTGTGAGGTAACGGTGCTAATCACTGCACAACCACCCCTATGTGAAGTTATTTGAAAATAGATTTCCAAACAGTTTAGTTACCAAACAAATGCAGTAGAGTATAATATGAATACAATATTTACTGAAGAACTGCTGAGAAGTAGAGGTATAAATACAAATACAGAAACATTTAATAGTATAAGTAAGTATAAGTACTTGTTTCTTTCAAGAAAAATTTTTTGATAATAAAAAATTAATCTCATTACAGGACATCTCAGTCAACCAGTATCTGGTCCCTTATTTTCTCACACATCATCATCCTGAGACAAATGCCCATTTTGCAGGCCTCACAGAGGCTTGTCACATGCGGTTTGGTTCACACTTTATTACCACTGGCTTTTTTTAATACACCATCATCCTCATCACTGTAGCAATTCTTCCAGAAAACAGGATGAGCAAGGCCCTAGCCAACTCATCCTCACTGCCCCCCTTCCACTCCGGCAATGAAACACCACCATCACCCATGCCGATGACCAGGTATTGGAGCACAATGAACACCGTAAACGAGAAAACAGTTCATGGCAAAGTTCACAGATGGACAGCTATCCCTGCAACCTTTTGAAATTAAGTTTTATTTTAAACTGCTTTTTCTGTTCAAAACAGTCAATCGTTTGTTGGAAATTCTGTAATAAAAGGTTTTCAAACAGGGAGGGAGTGTCTATCTGAGATTAATATGGTACTTGCAAGTGGAGCTGTTAAAATCAGACAGACAATTAGACAACAACAGCCACCATGTCTTTCTCAGACAATTACTTTATACAGAACTATGGTGTTATGTCCTTGATGAAATTACAGTAAGAAATCACACTTTGCAACTTTCTTGATACATTTAACAAATAGATGGTACACACAGACTTAGATTTTTCATAGTACAACATTTTTTTTAGCTTCTTTGAATTGTATCTAGATACATTGAGGATATAAAAAAAGATACATATTTTCCACAGCCACATTGGCAGTAGACCATCAAATATCTCCTCCTCTACTCATTGGTCACTTTGTCTGTCTGGTCGTTGTTGAAGTTGAGAGTCCACTTCTCTACATAGTCCAGCTCATTGCCATCACTTAGTAACTTATCAAAAGTGTCCAACCATAATCTAGGAACCCAGTCTGCACAAATGTGAAACAAAACAACTTGATGTCATTGGTGGTCAATAAAATATGGGTCTATGTGTCACAAAACTCTGAACGGCAAATAACAAGCACTATCCCTCCTGGGGTAATCACCAAGCTCATGTTGCTCAATGATCAGATATTTGTTGAGCTCCTGGTCGAACAAGTGAAACGCCGAGGTGAAGCTTCAGCAGGTTTAAGTCACGCAGCAACAGCAAGTTTTAAGTGTGATGGTCAAAGGTTTAAGTTGATAACACACATCAGTGCTGTTTAGTTCAGTCCAGGAGGGGGCAATATACACACCTGTTTGAATCCACACACACCACATGCTGGACCGGATTCAACTGCAATTGCAGTGCAGTTGAACGGGAAGGTGGCATCTTTTGGTATTTTAATGTAACAGTGGTATTTTAATCTCGGCCAACTTGATTTAAGTGACTTAACTAAGTGATGGATATATACTTCTTAAATAATCATATAGAGTTTGGTCTAGACCTGCTCTATATGTAAAGTGCATTGAGGTAACTTTGTTATGATTTAAGATAAATTTGAACCATCCTGATGAGCTTTATCACAATGCCAAACCAACTTGTTTAACTGTCAGTTAAAATCACAATTGCACAATTATAGCTGGTATTTATTAATTAAATGACTAGGAAGATAAATATATTCTAAATACATCCCAAAATACTCTATTACAATAATAATTCTGCATTTGTATTTTTACAGTGACTCCCAGCATCCTTGAGTTGTGACCCCTGATCATGCTATTGTACCACTGGATGTTTATACTGATATATTTATAAACAGCATTTTAATTTTGTAGTTCACCTGGAGTAGAGGCATAAAATGGCATAAAATAGAATGAATAGATTGTAAGTACAAGCACATTACCTGTTGTTATCATCATAGTCATACACAAAACCATTATTAAAAAAACGTTTTTTTATTTATAAAGAAAAAGAACAAAAATCTCAGCTAACCAGCAAACTCTCTCTCTCTCTCTCTCTCTCTTTCTGTCTCACATACACACACACACACAGACTTAAAGACTTCTAGTCATCCTCCTGACAACAGATACCCTCGTGACAGGCCTCACACAGACTCTTCTCGTGGGGTTTGGTCCGCACTCTACCTCTGTTAGAGGCCAATGATCCATCATCGTCATCACTGACATCCCCATAGCAATTCTTCCGGATTTTAGAAAACAGCACGAGCAAGGCACGTTTAACATCTTGCTCTGAAAAACCGGGGAGCTCAAATACATCTTCTTGGCAACTGCGGCAGGTCTGACCAAAGGGACGCATGAGCACTGTCCCACGTTCATTTCGCAGCCTGTAACGGAAGACCACCGTCACCCGTGCTGAAAGCCAGGTCTTAGAACAGGATGAACACCGAAAACTGTGGAAATGAGAAATTAAGAGCCACACAGGTATTCTCAGGTGGCATTATCTTTCTTCGACAGTTACTTTATAAGGAATTATAGTGTGATGAAGAAATTACAAATAAGTCCCATTTTGCCGCTGTACCTTGATACATCTGATACATAGATGGTACACACAGCCTTACTTTTTTACACTACAATCAGCTGCCGTTAGTTTCTTTTAACTAAATAATTATTACTGTATATACTGTATCTTAATACTATAGAAAGAGACATACTTTCCATGGCCACAGTGGCAGTAGATCTTCCAGCCTCTCCTTCTCTCGTCATTGCTCACGTTGTTTGTCTGGTTGTAGTTGAAGTTGAGAGTCCACTGGTCTCCATAGTCCAGCTCATTGTCATCATTCAGTAACTCATCAAAGATGTCCAACCATAATCTAGGAACCCAGTCTGCACAAATGTGAAACAAAACAACTTGATGGTCAATAAAACATGTGTCTTTGTGTTACTGAACACAGAAAAACAGTGGAAACATTGCAGCAATGGGATCGAAATAGCCAAAACAAATATTGCATTGATTGCACTCCAAAAAAAAAAAAAAAAAAGACAAAACAACCCCAGGGCAAACTGGGGGAACTGGCACCTTGAGAACAATCTCTATTTTCATTCAAAAATCATAAAAGTGTGCTTAGATGAATACATTTCGAGGGTGCTTAAATCATAAGACTTTCTTATCATAAAACTAAATATAAACTCCCAGGTTCCCCAGTTTGTGGATGAAGATGAAGATAGAAAGAAACCCCTGGGGACTACTGTTGCTTCATGAGTCATCTTGATCTATACAAACTTCGTATTAGTGCCCAAGATTGACTTTATTAGGGGCCGAGAGCCCCAATAAAGTCATGACTCACACCTCACACCTCAGAGCAAAAATGAAACATGTCCACCAGCAGGCGGCGCTATTACCAAGATGGACACCCACTTCTGCTTCACATTCATTTTTTTAAAATCAACTACTTCCGAACTTGTCCTAGGGCGTTGATCCGATTGACACCAAATTTGTCGTACGTTATCGAAAGATACTGACCAGAAAAAGTTGTCAAATGACAACTAGTAATTTCTAGACATAAATTCAGTTTGCATGATGTAGAGTCATAACTGAGTCTGTGCATTAAGTTTGGTGATGATTGATTAAAGTGAGTGGGACTTATTACAAAAAAAAAAATCTAAATTTCCAGACAGATGTTCTCAGCACATCCGCTGAACAGTGAAAAAAAAACTTTACTGCACTGTAACAAATGGTCTCTTCAATAGTTCGTCACTATATATTTTTCGAAATATGAATCAGTTTTTTTCAAATGCCACGAAAATGGACACAGGCATTCATCGATATCAAGTGTTCAGATTGGTTAGGGTTGTGTCTGCTGTGACTTTCAATAACTTTAACATTTACATCATCTAAATGTCAACGCAGTCAAGAGTGGTAGGTTGATGTGTGTTTTTTTCAGAATATTTCTCAAACTGTGGAATTGTTGCGAATTTCTATTTTTATTTCGTACTCCTCTTTATGCCTGCCACCTGTCAGTCTGATTTATTTCCTGTCTCATGACATAGAGAAGCAAACAGGATACAAGTTTAACAATGCATTTTAGGTCTTTTTTAGGTGGCAGTCATGTTGAAATGAGTGTTAAGTAACACTTTTGATTATCCCTAATTACAATTGAACAAAGATGGATTTTATTTAAAAAAAAAACAAAAAAACAAAAACATTATTTTAGTTTTATCATAATTTATATTAAAATTACTGACAAATCAATAATTAAAATGATAACACAGGTCCTTAACCTATTCAAGCGAAGAATTAAAGGAAAAGCGATCAATACAAAAAGTAAGTATTAAAAAGGTAAAACCTTTTTAATACAAATGTTACCTGTCGACCTGCTCATGGTGCTGGTGATCAGATATCAGAGGAGCTGCTGCTGGGTCGAGAGAGGCGATGTGAACCCCTCTAGATGCTGCATCGCTATTTATTTATGACACTCTGGAAAACGAAACTTAACTTTTAATAGTTTCGCTTTCCATGTCCTGTTGTCTGACGCAAAACCAACGCAACGTTATAAATAAAGTCAAACAAGCAGAAATGGCGCCCATGTAATAAATCTAAAATATAAGATAATGAGTTTATTAATTACAGGTGATCAGCTGCTGGGACTTAGTTACGCAGGTTAAAAACCCTTTAAATGGCAAAGGAATTATCAGACAAGTCTCATAAGTGAATATATTAACAAATACAAATAAATAAGATACTTTGTGCCTGTTCCTTTTTCTTTTAATCAGTGGGTGAATGAAGAGAGAAAAGCTTAACAATGAATTTTGGTCACACACACAAAGTATTTCTTATAAATTATATTATTATTATTAAATTATTATATAATATTTCTTATCCTCACGCTTGTGTCAAAGTGATTCAGGTTTTTTTTTTTTTTTTTTTTTGTTTTGTTTTATTCAGAGTAACTTGCAAATGCGATGAAGTAAACACGTTGAGGTTGAGAAGACACTCCAGTGCAGTTTGGTTCAGTCCAGGAGGGGACAGTATAAGACAGCTGATAGATTTCACACATACCAAAATGCTAAACCGGATGTAGCTGTAATTGCAGTGCAGTTGAACAGGAGGATGGCATCTTTTGGTGCAGAGTGGTATTTTAAGCAGCCTTGGGATTTCCAGCAAGCCACTGCCTATTTCTCAGAAGTAAGCCAACTGGTTTCCATTACAACACAGGAAATCATGGAAATACACTTTTAATATCCAAACACGTCCAGCGTTGGAAAACTGCTGCCAACTCTTGCCAGTTAAATACACAGTTGCACGTGTTTTCATTTATAAAAAAAACAAAAACATACATCCCTTCCATGCCAGAACTAAACTACACACAGGGAAAAAACTGTGATCTTTAATTTATCCCAATCGCTCAGATGACCAGTTTGCTGTGCCAGAAAAGGCACAGTGAATAATTATTAGGCTAAAATAATGTCATTGATGATAAACCACCTGTGACTCAACCAGTTATCCAGCTGTCATCAGTCTCACACAATATATTGTTTTAAATGCTGTGTTTGTGTGTTCTGTTTGGTGACTGATATTCATCAGTCCATTGCTGCATATTTCTGCCTCTGTAAATGTGTGTTTGATACCCTACGTTCCTCTCTGTTACTCCCTCTACAGTGCTTTTCACTTGAAGATCTGGTTTAGGACATTAATCACCATTAATTAGAGCACTGTGTGGTTTCAACCTCCACAACATTATTGACATTTGAACTTCCTATAAAGCCAGGAGGCTCCCTGAGGTCCTTGAGTTTAAAATAAAGTCCAAAGGTAAAGACCAAGCCTTCATAAGGGCCTCTGCGATATGTGACAACCTATAATTCAGAAACAAGGATTTCTTATAATTTGTACACGTGCTCTTGAAATGTTCGTTGTGTATCTGTTTCAAGCTTCAATTAATATTAATTACAACAAAAGGTTGTAGGAGTAATGCTTCAATGCTAGTAACAACATGACTGGTTTGATAATCAGAGCCCTTGTTTACTTGATTTGTTTCCTGTCTGTAAAGTCATGTATTATGGTTCCAGAATAATCATTACCCTCATTTCATGGGTGGTAAGAATAGATTTAAAATGACAACACCTGTTACAGGTATGCAGTGACGTTGTGACGGGAAAATAAAACTTCAGCACACTGTTGGGAGTTTCCTTCTACCCAAGCAGTTCATGGTTCATTAAAACCCTCCTCCCAGTACTTTAAACTGATTGGCATGCTTGTCAGAGTCTCCTGAGAAAGTGTTGAGCTCTGGTCAAAGCACACGCACACACATGCACACACACGCACATGCACACACACACACACACACACACACACACACACACACACACACACACACACACACACACACACGTTCAGGTTTGTCAGGTTCATAAAAGAAATCATATTATAAATTATATAAACTAAAATCTCTAAAATTATATATTATATAAAATTATATAATCAATAATATTGCTAATAACATAATGACAATTACATAATCACACACACACACACACACACACACACACACACACACACACACACACACACACACACACACTCATACCACAGTATTGGTTTCCTCTGTAAGGATCACACTTAAGCCTCTAATGAACAGTTATTTTGTACCATCCTATGCACTAGAAAAAAAGACCCCCACATGCACATTTAAGGTGAAATGAAATATCATTATATAGTGGGAGGTAATGAGAGTGTAGTGTCTTATCATTGTCATCTGTGTACACACATACTCAACAAAAACACAGTCACACATGCATAGCCATTCAACTAGTATATAGTGTTAAACTAGACGTGTGTGTGCACCTTTCCTCCCAGCACAGTGGTGTAAGGATGACCTTGAAGCCCCAGGCTCCAGAGAGTCACCTTATACTCAGGTGTGACATTACAGCGTGAGAAAAGCATGCTGGGAAAGCTCACAGGCCCCCATAGATGCAGGCTCCAGACAGACCAGGAAAAAGAAAGAGAGATACAAGACAGGAGCACATTCACAGAGTAACCTCTTTGTATTACCTTTCTACAGCACTGAAGCACTTTTTATTCCAAGGAAACAATAAAAACCAACCCAGGAACAAAAACTACATCAGCAAGTTACGTAAATTCAAGAGGAAGAAAAAAATTACTCAGCATTATCTGAAAGTGAATTAAGTTCACCTGCAAACTGTTGGTGTTATCTGATTCCTAATCCATCAAGCCACTCCAGTTTTTCTATTTTACAGAATCACCCTGCTGGTGTCTATTTAGCATTATATCTCTCTTCTCATCTTTTGTGTTTGAAAAAACACAAACAAATGTTTCATTTATTCTATGAAAAATTCTCTGTAATTATATTTAACACACATATCATAGCACATTAAACAACAATTACTGTGATGTTATGATACGTTTATGAAGGTTATAATGTGCAGTTTGTACTAAACTGTTCTAGTGAAGTGTAGATTCAACTTTATGATTATTTTTGTATTGTTTTATTGACAGGTGGTTCAGTTCATTGAAACTTCCTGGATGCTCACCTGGTTTCTTAACAATACCCTACTCCACCTCTGTCACGACAGTTGCCCCCTCCCTCTGCACTCCACCACAGGAATCGCCACAGACAGGGACTTAAAATCCTGTTGCAAAAGTACCACAACAGTACTACTACAGTGACATTCATAAGAGTCAAAATCAAGCCAGCTGTTTACCCATCGCCAGTCTTTCCAAAATGTCGGACTACTTTAATACAGACTACTACTTTGCAGAAGCCCATATGACTATACAGTGCATGAGGGGTCACTGAGGGTTTTGATTCGAACTATGAAAATGATGCGTTTTGACCTTTGAAACCTCAGCATTGACCCTATAGTTGAAGACCTTTTGGAAATTCTGGACCTCAGTATTAAACAAAGCAAAACACCAAATTAGAGATATATTTTAGGAAACTGACGTTGATTCCTCCAGTGGAGTTACAGAGACGTGGAGAATCTGACAAGGAGCACTGAGGCTTTTGTGGAGGCCTGACACCTCAGTGTGCTTTGTGTTTTCTACATATCTCTACAGTTTGTACTTTGCATGTAAATATAAATATATGTGTATATATATATATATATGTGT
>CM076663.1:11424918-11516233 GCA_038496675.1 Rachycentron canadum | reverse complement strand
ATATACATATATATATGTGTGTGTGTGTATATATATATATATATATATCTGCATTGTCAACAGTGAACTCTGACAGTGTCAATAAAGCTTGTTTGAATTCAAATAGACCCAGATAAGACAGACTCCTCAGCCAGGTGTGTTGAGTTGCAGGCCTGGATTTAGCTACTGCCTGGACTCTGCATGGACCTGTGAACCTGTTCAATGGCAAGGAAGGAGGATGAGGGGAGAGAGAAGCTGAATGAAGAAGACAGAGAAATAGAGCGGGGTGGGGGGGTAGAGAGCTGTAGAGAGAGGGAGAGAGAAGGAGCTTGGGTGTGGTAAGATGCCTTGAGCACATTCCTCTGAGCGGCCGCACCCTGCGTTTCAGCGTCTGTATACCTGTTAGTGTTTGTTATCAGAACTTGTTCATGGAGGCAGGCTTTCCCTGTCAGCACTCATATTTCTTTCACGCCCAAAATGTTCAGTGTTTTTAAAAAAAAAAAAGTTTTATTGCACTGTAACTGCTGCGTGTGACACTCGCAGTTGTATGCAAATGTTTAAACTCAAACTTCATATCTCTTTCACGCTGAGAGTTAGACATTTTTATGAACAGGTAGAGGAGACAGGACAGAGAGAGCCCAGAAATATGACGCCTTACGTCTGGCTATCTATCAAACATGGTCTGACAGGGCTCTCCGGCAGACGACCAAAGAGGAGGCACACCCTGAGGAGCAGGACTGAACACACAGTCAATCCCATAAATGTGTGTATATGTGTGTGTTGCTATCAGAGTGCCATGAAACAAGGTGTGTTCTGTCTGATAGACACGTTTGAGGACAAAGGACGGCCCACATAAAGTTCATGCACGCCAGCACACACACACTTGTGCACACATGCACACAAACACAGGTGTATGCTTTTACTTGTATTACAACTTGTGTTTATGTCATGATTGCTAGCATATTTGCATGTGAGTGAATGACAGAGAAAAAGACAGAGAGTAGAAAAGAGAAGTTGTTCAAAGTAAATAACAAGAAAGAGGGTGAAACATAAAGAATTGAGACTGAAGTTGTTTTCATCATATGACACAACATATGAGTGTTGGAATTGACTCAGTCAAGCAAAAAATGTGTTCACATATTATTTATCATTAAACTTTTGGCAAAAGTGCAAAAACAATCTGTTAAATCACCTATAAAGCATCATCAATTAAGTATCACCTATAAATAATGGTCTGTATACATGCATGTAAACACCTCTGACAAACAGTGACCCTGGATCTACTGTACTATGTCCGCTTGGCCATTAGCGACGTTCTTCCCAAATCCAGCCCATGTTCAGAGAGGAGGAACTGAGCGGTGCAGCCTGCAGCAGGGAGGTTGGGCTTACAGAGCACTCACATACAGCACAAAAGGGAACTGCTGATTCAGCACAACTGTTTTGCTATGGAGAAAAATAACTGGTGACTCATTTACATAATGTTTCAGACAAGTACATAAACTCCAAATAAATTTTTTTCCTTTAAAGACAACCTACTAATATTTTTAATAAACAAGAGCCACTGCAGTCACAAGTGGCGTTAATGGGATCATTGAAAATAGTAAGATGTCCACAAGTTAGGAAGCAGAGAAGAATCAAAAAATCAGCTCATCGACTCAGCGATGTCAATTTTCTGCAATATCTGTTTAAAGTTAATTAAATTAACTCATTTTAGACAATTTACAACTGTAGCAGCAACATTTCTGAGTCCAGTAATTTGAAAAATAGTGTGTTTCTCACACTGTCTCCTCACAGCAAACCCTGAGTTCAGTTTCTGTGTGGAGTTTGCATGTTCTCCCCGTGCCTGCATGGGTTCTTGCTGAGTACTCCAGCTTCCTGGTGACTCTAAATCGCCAGTAGGTGTGAGTGTGTATGTCCCTATATATTGCCCCTGCAATGGATTGGCGACCTGTCCGGGATGTACCCCGCACTCGTCCGCTGGTATTGGCTCCAGCCCCCTGCGACCTTGACAAATAAGCAGTAATGGATGGATGGACTTGTGTGAGGCACTGCAAATCTTCCAGGTGCTCAAGATAGGGGGACTTTTATTGTCAACCAATCCATATACAAGTACATGTTATAGGGAGACATTTTGTTCCTGAGGGGACACGGTACTATATTTAACATTTAACAGCAGTTGAAGGGTACAAGAAGATAGTGTCAAAGACTAAACAAAATACAGAGACAATACAAAAAAAACCAAAACCAGTGCAAAGACAAGACAAAAACAGTGAAGCAGTACGACCAAACCAGAGCAAAAACAGATCAAAAACAGTGCAAAGAGGAGACAGAGTGGTGTTAAAGGAGTTGGTACAAGCAGGATGAAATAAATGGGCTTATTTCAGGCTGTTATCTCAAACTGACTCGTCTAAGAGAAAGAGTCCTGAGTAAAAGTTTGGAAAAACTCATCCTTTGAGGGGACAAAACACCAATTAGCAGCCATGACATGAAACCCAGCACATTTGAAATATGCCACTGGAAGTGAACTTCCAATGGTCTTGAGCTCCCAGTGATCAGCGGGTTTGGGAGGAGTCTCACCGGTGGGAAAGCCCTGCCCAACAGGAATCGCCCCACTTCTTCCTCATTCACCGCAGCACTCTGTGCCTCAGTGGCGGCGGCTCCGGAGGTTCACGACACCGCCGAGTGAAGCGCTCAGCCCGGGCCTGGGAGCAGCAGCTGCCTCGACTCGCCTGTGTTCGCTCGGCTGCCAGTGGAGGCTGCGCACCGGGGGTTTGGGTGGAGGTCGTACCCGGTCTGAGGAATGTGAGGCACGGACGGAAGGAGACGCACATCGGAGGTTTCTTCGGAGGAAGCGATACCTGTTGATAAATAAACAAAAACAAGACGAGAGAGACGCGACTGCGGCAAAGTTACGAGGTACGAAGTGGAAATAAAGGCGAACTGTGGAAATGCAACCCGGGACAAAGAGATGTTCAGAGATTATATTACAAACTAGTCTTTGCTATAAATGCTCTCCTGTTTTATTCTATTGTATTCTCCTGTCCTGGTTTATTCTAACATCTACTATCATAATTATGTCTTATTCTACTCCTTTGTTTCTTGCCCTGTCTTGTTTCTCAGGGCCAACTGTATCCATCTATTCTATTCTGTTGTGTCCTTTATTATCATACTATTTTCTATTTATTTCTCCATTACCACAAATGGAATTTAAGAAAAAGTGAAATGCAAGTTACTTTCCTCACCAGCTTGCAGTTTATACAGGATCAAGTCTACCAGGCAGCTACTGTGCATTGCAAAGCCTGAACAGTATTGTTATTACAGTCTGAAAACACAGTCCAGGGCTCGACGTTGTCTAGAAAACTATGCTGCTCTCTTTCTAGTCCTTTGAAGACTTTTAATTGAGAGAAAAACTACTGCTTAGAGAAACAACAAGGTTTCAGACTGTATGGGGCTTCGTCTGCCTAGTAGGGAGCCGAGGGTGTTAAATAGTGCTTGAAAAGATGGAGACACTTTTACAAGCCTGTTTAATGGCTTGGTTGCACAATGCCATGTATGTCATTCTGGGGCCAACTTGAGATCCCTCTAATTCAAGTATACTTGGTAAGATACTCCATGTTCCTTTTCTTCTAATCATACAGCTTTGACTGTTGAAAAATAAACCACGTTTCTAATAGATATTGGTCTCCTCTAGTCTCTGATAAAACCTTTATTGCAGACAGACAGATCAATTTTGTTTGCAGAAACAAGCAATGTATTGATTTAAACTCACAGGCTTTTCCTCATTTCATTCAGTGAGTCACTGCACTGGAATAGTCCAACATATGGTTATAATTTGAGGGGAAAAGTTTGTGGTGCCAGCTTTTCCTGTGGTGCGCCAGGGCATGTGTGTTCCTTATTTTAGATTTCATCATGTCACACTAGCCATATGGAAAAGGCCTCATCCCATTCATAAGTCTGTTTGCATTGTACATGTTACAAAGGGTCAGTGTGTTTGTTAAGGTGTTCAATTCAATTCATGTATGAGTTATATTGTGCTTTGAGGGGGCAGAGTGGTAGAAGCGTTTTTATGTTCTTACCATTATGTTTGTCTCTCAAGATGACCGCAGACATTAAGGCATTTGGAACACATGACGAGGACCTCATTGGACCTGTTTTTCTAGCAGCGCTGCTGTGTAAAACACTGTTAGAAAAAAGGGGGAGGATTCATGCTTCTGTGTGCACATGCAGTATACATTCACCTGACCTTGAGCTGTCTTTTGTGTGGCATTCAACAGCTTTGCTGAAGTGTGATATACAGAGAGACAAGTTGTGCTCTGTGTTTGCTCTTATCTGTGCTTGTGTGTGTTAATCTGACAGAAGTGGCTCTGAAAGGTTCAAACAGGAGCATCAGGAGATGATTAGCTGATCCATCCAAACCTGTTTTCAGGTATTCCTTTCTTGTTCCATTCACACTGAAACATCATCACAAAAAAAGAAAGAATCCAGTGAAGAGTTATTCCAGATCAATCTTTGTGTTTGTTTAGGGAGGTGTGTTCATATGCAGGTGTGATAGAGGGAAACAAAGAGAATGAGAGCTCTATAGTTGGTTATTCTGTCCCTCGTTTCATATCAGTATTCCTGCAGGAATGCAGAGAATGAGCCATCTACATGCTTGGTGAGCAAACATTGAGCCCATCTGAATATTGGGTTTATTAGCCTGGAATAGTTGCAGCTGGGTGACGCCTGCCTGTCCTGCCCTGTGGTGTGGTTTCAAACTGGCTCTGTTTATGGTGTATTAGAGCAGAGTCGTCCTTGTGCAGGCAACAAAAAGTTGAAAGGGGGAACAGAGAGAGGAAGATCAATGTCATGTGTCACTTTCTACAGTTTGATGCTTACAGCAGTTGCTATAACAACAAACAAAGCAGCAGTTTTTGTTTGCATATCCTACCAGTCAGCCAGGTGAGGTGGGAAACGTCTGTCATGCTGCTTACATTGTGCTATTCTGCTGCTGCTTCATCCTGCACTGACCCAGAGGTCAGCAGGGTGAATAAGACACCCCCTGGCTCTGTTTAGTGCTACAGAGTCACCCACTTAGCTCAAATTCCCCTTGGGGTTGATTTGTTCTTCTGTCTGTCTTCTTCTAAGGTTTTTTGCAAATGAAAGACAGCAACAGTATGACTAACTCTTTCATAATTTGAAATGCACTCGCAGTTTGTTTTTATGGCTGCTATTGAGGTTTAGGCTTCATGACGAGCATAGACAGGTGTACATCCCTCAGGTATGTACTTCACTGCTGCGTCAGCAAATTCACTTGCATATAGATCAAGCCCCAGGCTGCTACATTACTTTAAAATGAGGAACAAAACATTATTATTGTATAACGTTTTATAAAATGATTAAAGGACTCATGATTCTTCCACAAGAAACTTGGCGTGAGTGAAATTATTCCATTCAACCAGCATGTGCGCTCAGCATGCCTTCCTACCCACCACTAAACTGTGGAAGGGGAGCAGAACACCACAAAGGCCTAATTTCTATGGCTAGATATGAGAAAGGAAGCAGGATGTTAGCTATTTTGCTAGCAGATGAATCACCACAGAGACATGTGGTGGAGGTTATCGCCAGGCTAGGCCAGGCCAGGCTACCGGGTGACTCACCAGGCCTCTGACTAAACTGGGTTCTCAGAGTAATTGCGGGTTAGGACGCTTTTGTTATCACCACTGATCATTGTGTGTGGTTGTGAAAATTTACAGAAAACTTGTCACACGCACTTTTGAAGTAGGTTCACTTGCAAAACACCTACTCACCCTCCCACTCAGACCCCGGTTAAATACACACCCTGATCATGTATTCAGACTGCCACTCAGCCTCAGTGTGTGTTTCCATAGTGATCTACACAGTCAAAAACACATCCTGTTTTGAAAAAATGTTGCAATGTGCAAAAGAGATTTATCAAGAGTTTATCCAGCTTACTGAATCAATCAATAACCTCCAGTTCACCCAGGCCTGATAACCCATCAGATGACCCGTCCAGAATGCAGATGTCAAGTACCACTTTAATTATCAATGGGGGGGGGTCCTGGTTGGCTCAGTTGTTGGTGCATAACACATAACTATGCTGTGTGGGTGGCATTGAGTCTGGGACCCTTGTCAGACCCTTTTTTCTTCCTTCATTCAATGCCAAACTAAATACTAAAAGTTGCTTTTCTGTCATACGCAATAGTAAACTGAACATCCATTTTTTTTTTATGTTGATCAGACAAATTAAGCTATTAGAAAGCAACGCCTTGGCATTAGGAAACAGATGGGCATTTCTTTTGATTATTGTGAAAACAATTACAAGTAAACAATTAAAAAGCAGTCCTGTTTATTAAAACGCCCCTTTTTGTTTTGCCATAAAGATTGTTCTTGTGTGGGATAGTTTTAGTTTAGTTTTTTCCTCCCATCTGCCATGGATTGGTGTTACCCTTGGGTTTGGCATAGACACAGTGGATGAAGTATCTATCGTGTTTTTTCATTCTTGCATGAAGTCATGTTATATATGTACATGTATGTATATGTTGGAGAAGTCGTTGCTGAGCCCTGTAGTAGCCCTTACTCTTCTCTGCTCTCTTTCTTATTCAAAGAATCACACCTTCAAAAATTATGTAAGTGTTCCTTTCAGTCCCTTAAATGAAATTTAAGTCAGTTCAAGTCATGACACAACTAATAGCTTACTCATTATGCTCTCCTGGATCAGTGTGTTTGCCATGACTGACACAAATTTTTTGGATGAGCTCTGAGTAGCAACTTGAAGCATGACGCACCAGCATGACGAGTTCACTGAGCTGAGATATGAGAAAACCTGTCTATACACCTCTACATGCCTTTCCCACCTCTTCTTTACACGTCATTTTTCTCTCACTTGACTTTCGTCTTTCTCTTCCTCCCATTGTAGGTTCTATATCCTGTTATGGATTTCAGTGCATTGGTAGCTCTAATACAATATGCTAATACAGGATATTTCATTGTAGAATATGGGGCTCACATCAAACAGGCAATTAATCCAAGTGTGTGATGCCATAAATGAGAGTAAGTAAAGTAAAAAAACCACAGTCTAACTTTGAGATGTTTAAAATGAACTAAATAAGAAACAAAACATGATATGATGCTGAATATGATGCATCAGACAATTGGTTATGAAAAAGATCATCAAAAAAATCTTTTGTCTTTCTTTGGAAATCTAATGGAAATCATTTGTATTGTTCTTGATTTTTCCACCAATGTCATCAAGTCATATGATTATATTTTTGGTTCAATGACAGTGCCACATCTATTCCATTTTTTAAATAATAATAATGAAAATAATAAAAACAAAGCCAACCCATCTGTCTTTCCCAAACTGCAGTAAGTTGTAAACTCAGGAATGTGGCCATTGGCTGTGACAGAACATATTTCTATTGACATCTGTCACAACATTGTGAAGAATAAGAATGTGTTACTGTTTGTTGGTGAAGGTGTGTTAATATTAATGTTGTACTGACTGCACAGGATTTGACTCCACAACAATCATTGCTTTGTGTAACAGGTCACAGGTAATGTGTCTGCTTGTGTACCCTGACACAAGGCTTTCTCCCTCTTGCCCCATGCAATATTTTGTTTAAATATGAATATTGTACTGGAGTCTTGTCAACAGTATGTGCAACTAACAGTGATGTGACTTAAACTGCAAGATATTTCTTGTTTTTAGCTCTGAGATTCTTAGAAAGATATGTGCCATTTCTCTAAAACATCCTGTTCAGACATGTAGACAGACTGTCCTCGCCCTTCTTTGACTTTTCTGCACAGGTTCCAATTCCTACTACGTCCTGAAACGTCTCCTCACTCCTGAGTTTTGGCCTTCGACCCCACTCTTCAAGCATGGCGCACCGATCTCAGAGTTCGTCAATTGGTGATAACCCCCTTGACCCTAACTACCTCCCCCCACACTACCGTGAGGAATACCGTCTGGCGATTGATGCTCTTATTGAAAATGACCTACAGGTAACACTGCAGTTTTCAAATTTTGTATTTTTGTGGTTTAAAATACTCAAAAATTACATATACATTGGTTTTATGGTGTAATGGTTTTCTCTCCTGCCTCACCAGGGCTACTATGAGTTCCTCCAAAAAGCAGATGTGGTCAATTTCCTGGCACAACCAGAAATTGAACTCATCAAGTCCACAATCCAGGCGCCCAATCGGACCACCAGCATGCTAGAGCTGACATACCATGAAGGAGGTCATGAGGCTGACGGCTCTTCCGACACCTACTGGCCG
Organism: Rachycentron canadum; assembly: GCA_038496675.1. Lineage (NCBI taxonomy): Eukaryota > Metazoa > Chordata > Actinopteri > Carangiformes > Rachycentridae > Rachycentron > Rachycentron canadum. Next base: position 11,507,977 of record CM076663.1, on the reverse strand, counting down.
GTACAGTCCGACCTGGCTGCCCCAGGGCTGGACCTGGGCTGGCCACTGCCACAGCACAGCTTTGTTGGGCCCACAGAGGTCACCACTCTGGTCAACCCCTCTGACCCAGACATGCCAAGTATCAAGGAGCAGGCCAGGAGACTCATCAAGAATGCACGTCAAGTGAGTAAAAGGAAGGGAAGAAAGAAACAGAGAGATGTTTAACTTGCAGGCCTGGTTTGTTTTCACATGGTATTTGAGAAAAGATCAAAGAGTTCCATGTATTACATGCATGTATTTATAAATGTACATTTATTCGATGTGTTCAAATACAGACATGCAACATTTGTTTTAGTGTCTGATCTACAAGTGATTGGTGGGGAAACCCTTCATATAGTAAATTAATAGACGACTTCTTATTTATTAGTCTTTGTTATCAGCATGTACCGTGTTATCAGCATGTACCGTACAAATCAAGTGTTATCTCTTAAAGAAAAAAAGGAGTTGCGATAAAAGCCTGCCAGTGACTTGTGAATATGCAGCTTGTGCTATCTAATTGTTAGTTTAATCATACTTTTTATCCACCACTGCCATCTTTGCTACCACTCCCTCTCAGATTAATTTCTAACTGGTTGGCCTTTGGCTAAATGAAAAATAAAATTAACTCACAGTCCACATGCCAAATGTCAAGAGCAGTCAAACCTGTCAGTGTAGTGCGTAATGTTGCTGTCCACCATTTCCCTCAGTGTGTTTGGAGAGCATGCTCATCTTAGTTTTGACAAAATTGTTTCTGTCTTTCTTGAATAAAGTGGACAAACAGGTTATTAATAACAAGTCAATAATCTTATAACTAATTTATTAGGGATTCACCCACGCTGCACTCCTGATAAACTGGGTGTAGTTAAATGCGTGTTGTGTCACAGTTATGTTGTTAAGAGGTGTTACTCATTAATTTTCATTGAAGACTACAGACTTAACTTATCTTCACCTGTGTAGATGAGGTGAATATCTGTAGTGTGGATCAGTGTATATGACATTATTCAATTAATTATAATCCTACTAAATTTTCATGAGAAACCTTGATACATTCCCATCCAAGGTGTCCTAAATATCAACATACTGTATTATGCAGTCTTTTTTTTTAAATCATAATGTTCTATACCATTGTCTTTTGCTGATAAACACAATGAACAGCTTCACTGTCAAACTTCCTTCAAGTGATGTAAATGTTCCTGCTTTCCAATTACAATTTACTGATTTTATTTATTCATTTAAAGATAAGACAACTGAAAACCTCATCATACTGAACAAACCTTGATTTGCTTTCTTGTTTGTCTGCACCAGGTTATTGCTGTGGTGATGGACATGTTTACAGATGTTGACATTTTTGCTGACCTCTTGGATGCAGCAGCTCGCCACATTCCTGTTTATATTTTGCTGGATGAGCAGGAAGCCCATCACTTTGTGTCTATGGTCATCAACTGCAAAGTCAATTTGGACTTAATTCATGTGAGTTTGTCTTTTCATTATATATCCTCAAAAGATTGGGCAAAGACATGACTATCTTGTGTTTATTTTATTTATTCACTCCTAGCACACAATTTTCATTAAGGCTTATATTAGTCAATAACACAATACATTTTTGGGTTTGCAGATGATGCGTGTCAGGACTGTGGCAGGAATAACCTATTATTCACGGACAGGGAAGTCATTTAAGGGACAGGTGAAAGATCGTTTCATACTTTCTGACTGCAGGGCTGTACTCAGTGGGAACTACAGGTGAGTCATTTAATTCTGTTCATTATGACCAATTTAATCCTCAAGACTTCCATGCCATTCATTCTGTAAATGCAATTTATTTTCTTATAGTTTCATGTGGTCCTACGAGAAGATCCACCGCTGCATCGCCCACCTCTTCCTTGGGGAGCTGGTTGCCACCTTTGATGAAGAGTTTCGAATTCTCTTTGCTCAGTCAGAGCCTCTAGTCATTGACCCATCAGATGGATCACTTGCTCTCTCAGACACCAGCAACGCCAGCAGTTATGTAAGCAGCCAGTTTGGTTTGAAGAGGACCCAGTCTTTGCGTAACCCCATTGGATACAGGAGGCAGCCTGAGATTCCCTCTGCCTTCCCCTATGGAGACTCTGATCGTAATCTTGCACTTCCTTTCCGGAGAAGCGACCCATTTCGTCACACCGTTGAACCTGGGGCAGGCATTACAATTGGAAAGTATTCCCAGCAACAATTTCGTCTGCAGCAATCCTTCCTGGAGCAGGGAAGATCCATAGTGTCTAGGCAGATGGAGATGAGTAGCAGTGCCTTCAAGAGGCACAGCTATACAGAGGGAACCCAGGAAAACTACACGTCATCAAGGCAATACATGAAGCACAGAGTCATGAATAATCTGGATGAGACAGACTTCCACAGGTAATTACCCCTTTAATAGCTATAACTGTTTGGACTGAATTAATCAGTCATCACATGTGTCACCACGTACAAATCTTTACACATAATTGTGCAATTATCATCAAACAATTAAGAACCATCATCTTTTCTTTACAGGGAGCTGACCCAAAGTAGCCATTACTATAGTGAAGAGCCTGGGCCGGGTTCTGGCCATGGACACTACGATAGACTTCAAGGTCGTCCTTCACACCTCTCCATTGACCAGTATTCGGATTCAAGCTTTCGCTCAGATCTGGAGCATCCTCCTGGAAGTCGAGATTACTTCTCATCTGAGGATTTGAGAGGACTTGAGGGGCCCCAGGGACCTCCAATAGCTGGAAGATACGGAGGAGGATCTTCCCATAAGAGGCCAACCATAGGTCAGCCATATGCTTGCCAGAGCTCACCGACGCAGCCCCATCCACCAGAGAAGAAGCAGTTCCTAAAACAATCTGATCAAGAGCATGATCAGGATGCAAGTGTTCGGCAAGGCCTGAGGAGTTGGAGAATCCACTCCTATCTTAGCACATATGAGGACAGTGGGGAAGATGGTCTGCCTCAGCCTATGGGGCCTGATGCATTTGAAGATCCTCCACCATCTCAGCAGCCTACTGCTGCTGAGACATCAGCTCCTCGCTTTGGAATAAAGGAGCCACCGAATGTTCCCCCAAAGCCCAGACCAGATATCATTAGACCACGCTTTGGGAAACCAACCAAATTTCCAGAGAGCATCAATAAAGACTCCCCAGCAACCAAAGATCTGCTTTCCTCAGGCAGTGACTCGAAGTCATTTGGGCTGGATAAAAAAGAGCTGGAGAAGGACAGGGAGAAAGAACAAAAGAGGGCAAATGAGGGGGATGTGGAGGTGAAAGAGGGTCCAGATCTCTTTCTGTCTAAACATGAATCATTCCGCTCACGCATTAACCCACTCCTTCAACGTAGCTCTCGTCTACGTTCCTCACTTATATTCTCATCCTCAAAGGCAGAGATGCACAGTGGTAGCCTGGGATTAAAAACAGCCACAGAGGAAGATGAGGAGTTAGACACAGTGCGCACTTCCTCGATTGTGGCCCAGATCCTCGAAAAGAGGAGGTTATTGACCCGTGAGCCTTTTGAGTGGAGAAAGAAGGCTGAGGAGAAAGAAAAGGAAAAGGAGAAAAACGAAGAAAAAGAGAAGGAGAAAGGGAATCAGCATGAGGAAAAGGAGATGCAACTCAAAGATGAAAAGGAAGCAAAGGAGAAAACTAATGAGGCAGCGACAACAACAACTGTTGAAAAGTGCGAAGTCACAACATCATCATCTCTGAACATGAATGACCCAGCCAGTCGACTACAGTATTTCAAAGACCTGGCTGCTAAGAGAAAAGCATCAAAAATGGAGACAGAGTCATCGCTAAAACCCCCAGAGCCTGCTGAAAAAAAGCCAGACCTCTCTGTGAAACCTCTTCTCAACACTATGGTGACTCCAAAGAGCCCAACTATCACTGTTGGTTCAACTGAACCTGAACCAAAGAAGCCAGACATCTCCTCAAAACTGGCAGAGCTAACTCGCAGACCCTCAGCTACTTCAAAGCCACCTATAAATTATGCCAAGCCTTCAGAGACATCACAAGCTCATAAAGAGGAGAATGCCTCAGAAGGTCTCAAAAGGGATATATTCAAGTCTCTAAAGCCTCTTCCTTCACCTAAGCTCTTCAAGAGGGATCCACTTAAACTCAAAGGACTGAATCCTCGTCGCATCTCATGTGATGAGGAGATTCTGACCACAGATGCTACAGATGCAGAAAAGAGTGAATTGAAAAAGAGTCGCTCTCATAGTTCTTCAACTCTGCCACATGATGATTCTAAGGAAGGACTCCAGAAAATTATGGGATCTAATACATCAATCAACACACTTGGTGAGGGAAAGGGCGAGGGTAAGGCCCTTGACTTCTTAAAGAAACAGACTCAGAAGCTAAAGGGAATCCTTGGGCCTAAGGATAAAGAAAAAAAATCTTCAGATGATAGGGGCATGAGCACAGTCAAGGAGATCACTGAAGATTCAAGCAAAAAGCAGAGTTCATTAGCTAAAGATACGGGATCCACAACTACAGACCAAACTACAGCCAATCACAAGACATCGACTGGAACATCAGGCACATCCCGATACCAGGCCCCAGGCAGCTCCGTTTTGTTTAGTAGCAACCTACGAGATGACACCAAAGTCATTCTGGAGCAAATCTCGGCCAACAGCCAGAAAAATCGACTGGAGAGGGAAGAAACAGGGGGAGACAAAGATAGTGATGCCAGGGAGAAGAGCCTTGAGAGACAGAACTCCTTAAAAAAGAATCGATTTCTAAGACCGCAAGGCAACATCCAGGAGCGGGAGGGATTGCTGAAGAGGATAGAGAGCCTGAGGAAGGAAAAGAAGGTCTACAGCCGCTTTGAGGTAGTCTATCACCGCAAGGATAATGTTTGCAGTGTAGAAGGATAGTGTAGAAAGAGATAGATAGATATAATTATATTGTTTGTATAATTAATAGTTTTTATTCCCAAATAATGGCATATGAATGTTTACCAAAGTGTCTGCTTTTAAGATGTGAAAATAAATTGGTGGACCAGCTAATTTTCATTGCCTTAAATTAGAAGTCTAGTACAATTACAGTACATTACTGTTATAATAATTACCATTTTATATAGAACTTAATTTGGTTTTAACTTGCTTATATATTGGTGTCACTAAGCTAAACAAAATACAGTACCTAGTAGTGTCCCCTTAAGCCTAATAATGCCAGTAATGAAGAGGATGAAAGTACAGACAAAAATTGGTGGGAGTTCATACTCTGTTGCATTAACTGTTATCCCTGTTGTTGTGTTAACAGATGGGGAATAATCTGGGCTAAGGAAAGATGGAGGAGCGGCTTTTTAAATGGAAACTATTTATGCAAGATGATCAAAAAGACCCATTGTCCATATGTGCCAGCGATGCCATCAAAGTACCTCTGTGGCGCAACACTGCAGCCTTTCCTGGATTTTCACACTAAGTAATAAAACTTGAAAAGACTATACATATAAATATAAATGCTGAAAACAAACTTAAGTCATTTAGTTTGGAATGTGCTCATTTGCCAAGACCTGCTACCACTTTTACCTTATATGGTGAGAGAAAGAAGAGTGACTCTACTTGAATACTGACTGCATGGGCTGATGTTTCACCAAACAGAAACAGGTAGGGCAGTTTACCTATAACCGAGCTTGTATGAACGTGACTGAGGGAGTAAGAGGATGAGATGAGTGAAAGACAGTACATGCTGCACCTGGGGGAAAGAAAACATACACACACCAGTCAAAAATACATGGCAGTAAATGACTGCATATGTATAGTACCAGTGCTGTCTGTTTCTGCAGGTGAGTGTGTAACTGGGACTAAACAGAAGAAAGTGTCCTTGTGGAGTCACTGTGCCAATTGCCTACTAGGGCATTACCAAAACTTGAGGGACTGTTATTAACCCAGCCCAGAAAGCAAAGGTAATGATATGAAGATAAATAGAATTTATGAGTTTTTGAATGATGGAAATTTAAGGGCATGTCTGTGAAATTAGGTTGAGTGATACAAAATAAGAATCAGCAAATGAAAAAAAATCTGTTTTCCTAACTTTTAATGCTAAGGCAGCAGCAATAGAATTTTAATCTGTAATAGGTGAATTTTACCCTCAAAAGAGCATTGTGTACCTTTCTGTTAAGGTGTGGATCCCCTTCTCAGGGTTGAAAAAGTTTTTTAAAAATTGTATACATTTTGTAGAAGTGTTTCTCTTCTGCAATCTTGACCTGAATCACTGTAAAAATAGACAATTTTTACATAACTCAAAATGTGCCCCCATTTCTCTTTGCTTCCTGTACTTAGTCATCACCTCGTAAGGAAAGGAAGAGTAAAAGGATAGGTACATTTTACATACTGGCGCTGGGCCATGCCTCCTTACATGAGGCATTTAACTTCTGAGAACTACGCCCTGCACAGGACTTCTAACTCCTTTGTTTGTCTGTAAACACCATAAAACCAAAGATTTTATTGTATGGTACTGTTCCCAGGCTGCTTGACGGTTCAACTGGGCATCAAACCATTTACTGTTTAGTTGTTTAGTATGTTTTGTACAGTACATCAAAAGAACACTTCAGGGGTTGTGTTGTTTTCTGTCCAGGGTCATGTATATATTTATGTAAAAAAGGGCTTGTTGATATAAGTAACAAATTGATTATGGTCACCCTCACTGCTCTATCACTGTGCCTTATGTCCATTTTATAAGTATGTGGTCTTGGCTGTAAAATGTAATTGGCATTAATTAAGGGGAAATCAGTTGCACAGGGTACATTTTTTAACACCTTTTTTAACACCTAAAATAGTATTACATTGTGTTTGAAATAATGTAAAAAGTGTTTTATTAAATCTCTTTAAAACTGAAGTTTAATGTAACTGTACTGCACATGTATACAGTAGGTCTGTATATTGTCCTGAATGGCTGTACTGTTTTCATTTACAGGTGATTGACACCCTTACGATACTAATGTCACAACTAGATCTTTGTGTAACGAACACTCAAGGCTGCAACTCCCAAACTGGGAGAGTGGCCCCAACAGATTATATGTATTTTTATATATATAAAATTGTTACATATATAGGAACACGTTTATATGATAAATACACAATATTAAAATAAAATGAACCCCTGGCCATAGAAAGTAAAATATTTGCTATTTCATAAAGGCATCTAATCTTCTGGCAGGGAAAAAATGGATCACAAAAACAAGGCCATGCCTAACCGCATAGTTACTAAAGCAACAACTACTCAGAGAAAATTATGTTTTAGTTGAATGTCACTAGTATAAATGAAAAAATAGTGACTAAAATTCTTGCAGTTTTCATTTCATTTTGAACTGAATTTGAGTTTAGTTTTGTAAGAACCTGCAACCCTTAAGAAGCTGACATTTGTTTACACCTGAAAAAATGAGTGCCTCTACCTGTGGATAAAACAAGTAACTATTACTTCTAACTGTAAAGTACCACTGATCATGTAGTTTTACTGCTGCTGAGTCTCTGCAGCTGTGGTTCCCAACTGCATCTGTTTTCTCACGTCCTCTAGCTGCTCATCAAGGCGGCACACCTGAGCCAATTTTAGCTGTTCTACAAGAATCAAAGAATGAAACCACATCAAAGGGATTGGAAATGGAAAACACTATATTCATGAAATGTTTGACTACATGCGTGCTTACAGATGAATGTGCAGAAATTCTGAGTGGGTACTTACCAGCTGATAGCAGCTGACATTTTGTCTGCTCAGCACTCTTTATTTCATCTGGGAGCCTTCCTGGAGTCTAAATAACAAATTGTCAAACAAAGTCACATTTTCATTGTTCTGTTTTAGAGATATAGGGAAAATATATAAATAGGGAAAAACAATTCAATAAACAAACTTACAAAGATGGAGTGTAGATTCTTATGCTGCTCTATCAACTGGTGAAGTTGGTTTTCAAACTTCATCCTGCAGAAAGAAAAGGTTGTAAATATGCCTGTTGAATGAGGCAATTTTTAAAAATAGAATAAATGATTAATGGATACCGCTGCTTCCGGTGTTTAAGCTTGAATTCCTGAATTTCACATCTGTACTGCGTCAGCAGCTCCTCACTTTTCTCATTCTGCTTTAGCTGCCTGCAAAACACACCAGTCAAATATACATCAGTCAGTGAAATGTATACATAATTCAAAAATATGGAGCCATTAGTTCTTCTAGCCTTAAACAGTGTAGGCTACAATAGGCTTGATACAGGTATTGCATGTAGTCTAAGAATGTGCGTCTAAGTTACATACTTGGATATGGGGATCAGATAAACTATGTAAGGAAATGATAAAATAAACTTGATATAAAAGTATATATAAAATATAATAAAAAGTATTAAACTTTTGAATCAACGAACTGTGTCTTTTCTGCCACCATTAAATTTATGTCTGATGTACAGGATGCCAAAGACATGATGCAATAATTAGCCTTCAAAGTGTAACCGGTCCTTATAGTCTCCCCTATGATGTCTCCAGTGAGAGTAACTTAAAATTCAATAACAAATAGGTACATATCTTAATTTTAGTATCTTATATCCATCTTGGTAGTCAGTATATGCCACTGAATGAATTTATCTTTACAAAGACATATAATGTTGAAAAGTTTATACATTATATGAGAATACAAATCACAAATCAGACAGGACATTGAAAAAGGCTGCAATATACATTGCATTAATAGCAAAATATCATCATATAATCTAAGTAGGTTTAACACAGTCAAAATATCAAAGGAAACAAATATCCAGGATGCTGCCATAATAAGTTACTGCCATCTAGTGTTACACATCATAAACACACAATTGAGTTTTTAAACAGAGAAAATTGATGGGTCACGTTCAGATTTGAGCAAAAAACTGAACCACATTCCAAATAGCTCAAGCTGTAATCCTGTTTATCTGGTTGGGGTAGAGCTCACCTAGCAGAGTCCTGCTCAGACTCCTCACACTGTAACTGCAACTTCCTGCACAGCTCTGAAGAAAACACCAGTAAAAATTTGCTCAACAATTTATTTATCTATTCCCTCTGAATTTGCAAAAGATGACAAACTTGTTTCCAGACATAGTTGACCAAAACCTTACTTTTACACTGCATCAAAACAAACAAAATCTTCGTACAGTAATTAACAATATATGTACAATTGTTTGTCACCAGCAAATACCTTCTTTTTCTTTATAGATTCCCTCCAGTTGGTAAGCTTCAGTGTGTACTGTAAAAGCAATGACAGAATCCCTAATATTACTGAATAATTAAATAAACATTATATATAGTACATAACACATGCCATAAATGGTTACCTAAAGTTACTGTCAACTTAGAAGGTCTTTGACAATGGTAGTAGTAGGTGAAATAAGACTATGATTGATTGAAATGATTAATGATGTCTTACAAGTTTCCAGCTCTTTTTGCAAAGAGTCCCTGACAGATTTGATGTCCTTAATTTCTTCATCCAGAGCTCGTTTACCTCGAATAAAACACAGTTTAGGTTAAACATGGCAACTGTTATGAGTATTCTATTGTGATTGCTATAAAGCTTATGTTAAGTGACCGTACAATATTTATTTGAAACATCATACAGCATAGCATTGATTACTAATTCTACCCCAATCACCATTATATATTACTAGTGATAGTCTACTATCAGAATCTTATAGTTAGCTTCAAAGATCTGACAATTGAGTAAATTACAGAGAAGATTGTATTTCCTCACTTATTAATTGGAGCTACAAATTTGTTCTTAACATCAAAATCAGAATGGGTCTTGAAGGGTGTTGCTGTTCCCAACAAGATGGAGATATTAATCATATCTCATTAATCTCCATTCATCATGATCTGATACTCCTTTGTAGGAGTAACAGGTAAGGATGTACCTTACTGACGATAACCCCAACGACTCACAAGAACTAGTATACTCTGCAGCCACAGTGGTCTCACTCGCGGTATTAACTTCCGTGCTTGTGATAATTTACCTTTTACATGTAGTTGGATGTGTTTTGCTTAACCTCAGATCCATATTGTGTTAGTTTGTAAGTATTTTGGCTCTATATGTTACTCTTTCTGTTAAACCGAAAAGAAATGTGCATTAATTAGCATATCGTCAGCACAACTAGCCTTCTTATTGGTGCACATTATACAAGCTTTCAATCAAACTAAAACCTCTGTCTTACAGCGTTTTCACATTGAATGACCAGTTTACCCCGTTAATACGTCCGACAGGTAGTTGAAATAACCCTTTTTATCTGCTTTTGATGTGAAAAAAGAAGAAAAACCCAACGCGACGAAGGAGCGGAAGTGGAAATGTAGCGTCACAAAGACTTGACACTTTCAAGATAGATATCTCGCATCCCTCCTATCTCATTTACTACTTATTTATTTCACGCTGGATTGTACAGAATATACTATAAACTATTAGGAATAAAGGATTCATATTGATCACATGATTTGTCTCTCAAAACTAGAAATAAATTACGCACTAACCGTAGATGTATACAAGCACCACACCACAACGCCACGCACGCACGACACAAGCGCAATTCAACACGCAGACGGAAGCTAATTCTCTTCACCTGTACTCTTTGGCATATGGTATGAAAACAAAGCCAAGTAAAGAGGCTCTTCATCTTATCTTGAGAAGAGATGTAAAATATTATTTTAGCTGAAAAGTTCCACAACATCCCAAATTAAATAGTAAAACTGTTGAAAAATACCATTATTTCTTTCTTCTATTCGAAAACCATCTGCTATTGCTTTTTTTTCCCAAAAACCCACACTCAATAAATATACAGTGAATATGGTGGAATAAAGACAGCTTGGCTTGATTTGATCCATTTACAAATTCAATTGAAATGTTATATGGAAGAAAAAAAATTCAACAAAGTAAATCCAGCCCAGCAATAGATCTCTCGACTAAGTTGTGCAGATGGACACTGCAGGAACACATTAGTGTGCTTCTGTTTGCCTGAAACGTGTTTCATTACAAGCACTTTGAAACGTGATGAGTCCAAGTCAGTCAAAACTACCTTGTTGGAGCCTCCTCAGTTTGGTCATCAGCTGTTCAACTTTGGGCTCCTGTGTTTCTCCACCTGACAGAGCAGGGACATGGAAACATATCAGCCTTGTTTTAAACCCGTTAAAGATTTGTTTCATTTGTACTTTGACTACAACTTTGACTAGTTTACCTCCTTTCTGTGGTGTAACGTTGACCATGTCCTCAACGTTGAATCCTGTTATGGACAGGAGTCAGAAAGAGATGAGTCAGATTAACGACAACTTGTTGCCACCATCTTATAACTAACCAGCTGAAGGTGTCAATGCAAGACAAGTGTCTTCTTGTCTTCAGTTCATTTAGGTTAAAGTAAATTTAGAGTTTTCAGTAGAAATTTACAAATTCACACCAGTGCTAACATTAGCCAAACGGAAATGAAATTAAGCTAACGCTAGCTTAGCGTTTAGCTAAAATCGTTTTTCATTTAATCAACACAAATAGCTTTCAAAAATGAAATGACAGGACTTTAATAATTAACGGTAATATATTAGCTATTAATGAACATAGGGCTGTGTATTGTGCATTATCATTAACAGTTTTATCAGTTTGCCTCAGCAGACATTACTGAGCTGCCGCATCACCACCAGTTATCTACAGGGAGTCTTGGCACAATAAGTATTTTTACCACCTTATTGACTTGTAGTTCAACTTTAATTTATGGCATCTAACCTGTCAGTTTGCTCATATCTCTCCAGCCCACAGGATGTTTCGCTGAACTGATTCAAGCAGCTGCAAAACCCACATTTACACATGCGCACGAGGACTAAACGTTTGGCGCCATAACAACATAAATAAACATTTAATATTTATTTGTTTATGGCTGAAAAGTTATAGTTACAAATAAAAGTTACAGCTGTGGAGGTTAATAGTGTAACAAACAACAGAGAAGCCAAAATGTAATTTGTAACACACACACGCACACACACACACACACACACACACACACACACACACACACACACACGATCCCAAAAAATTGTAATAGATTCCTTGGTTATTTAGGAAATGTGATCAAAATATGCATTGAGTGGGACATTTTACAACCGAGAGTGTGGCTGACAACTTGTGCAAAGGCAACAGTGTTTCTGAATGGACTCAAACATGTCTTGAGCATTTATGTATTACACTACTGGCTGATAAACAGGCCGATACATTTTTGTGAAGTTAAAATTGGCCAATAGAGCATATGATTTCCTTTATCTGGTGTGCAGTTTCCTGTTAACCACATGATATGTACAACACACAAAAACACACAAAGGCAACACTTTTACATTGTATCAATTTTAATGAAAAGCCAACAGCTGTGTAGAGGAATGTGGTTCCACTTGAATTTAATGCAAATATACAATGCAAACAGACCTACAAAGCCCCAAAACTTACTTTATCTATACACGTCAAACCACTAAGGAGTTCTATATACATACACATTAGTTAGATACAAACACAAGAGTTAAAAAAAAAAAAAGTCTAACAGGGCTGCCAAACAACATTGTGTCTCTTCAAAAACAGGAGTACCTGTACAGTGTGCATTATCAGCACATGCAAATTGATTCATGCAAAAGGTGAAAAATCAAAACAGAAGTTACAAATAAAAAATGTTTACGTTAAATATCAGCCCAGTTGTGTGTCTGTGTAAAGTATTTTGGCTTCCAGTGCATATTGAATCCTATTGCCTGTTTCACTTTGTATGTGATGCATCCAGTTTAGTATGGTTTCCCAATCACATCTTTGTAAATTTTATTTCCTTCAACATCAGTTTATAGCAATTCCAAAGCAACCCTTCTATCTATGTCAAGCTTAATAAATTTAAATGTTATAAGAATTGTTTCCCTCAGATTTAGTGTCTATCTACTTCATATTAGCCACTATATTAGAATTCAGAAGTTCTGAAACCTGGATTAACTGGTGCAGAGTGGTCAGACATCCCATTATTTCAATATTTCACATTAGTGGCAATAAGAAAAAATAAATACAGCACTAAAATAGCACACCACGTTGATGACCACACAAGAGGGATTGGTGAATACAATACAGAAAAAAAGCAAAAAAAAAAAAAAAAAAAAAATCAAAGAAGGTAGGGAAACAAACCTTTGGAGTCATACAAATGATTTCAGAACTAAAATTTTCTTCCTTTTGAAAATATATTAAGTAAGAATATATAGTTTATAATTGTTCATATTTGTGATACACATCCAACACTGATCTTCATTCTTATGCCACCGGAATATTTTAGTTACTATACTTTGTCAGTAAGGTTCTGATATCAGAGCACATTTTTCCCAAAAAGCAGCACACCCATATGAACCACCCCAGAATGCCTTTCAGTGGCAGGAGGAGTTTGGCATCACATACATTAATACACTTAACTATTTACAGCAGTGACAAGCAAGCTAGAGGTATAGGTATCCTCTGGTAGTTCTAGAGAATTGTAACACATGTTTAGTTGTGTTTCCAATGTTGCCATGCAGTTACTTTACACCAGCAATTTGAAAAGTGAGAGATACGTTTGGGAAAACAGACAGGTTGAAGGAGAGGATATTTCTAGCACTAACTTCTTCTCTTCAGGCAAAGCTGGTTTATATCAATGTTAACCTCCACAGATACCTTCTCTGCTCTTTTCCTGTTTAATCTCTGCAGCAAGGCTAGGCTGAGTGCCAAAGACTCGCAGGATAATATGTTTTATACTGTATGTGTCATGCCAAACTGGAAGTTGGGAGGTGGATAATGTAGACATAACATTGCCATCTGTGTTAGTAGAAGCAAAGGACAGTTAGAGCAAGCAGAGCAGTCAAAATGAGGAAACGACAGATCGTTGCATTCTGTCATTAATGGCAAGATTTGTATTTGCTTTGTATCAGCTGCTTCTCCTCAATAGTCCAAGTACCTGTTAAAAAATTTTACTGTGTGATTGGAGAGAAAATGAAGAGTAAAATGAGGGAAAAAAGTAAAAGGAGTCAGAGATCAAAGGGCATGTTAGCAATATTTCACAATAATGGGAGGCATTCACTGGCCCCTGCTATTTCCTTTAAGGTGTAGCTTCATTCGCGGGAGCGGCCCACAATAGCCAGGATGTAGAGGAAGATATTGATGATGTCAGTGTAGAGGTTGAGGGCAGCAAAAATGTACTCCTCTGGACTCAGGGCCAACTTCTTGTTGCCCAGGAGAAGCTGAGTGTCCACGGCCAAAAACTGCAGAGAAGAACAAGCATTAGTCAGAATTAGGATCTAAAATGACTGACATTTGACAATTACTTTAATCAGCTATCATTGAGATGCTGTGGTATCATCCACCAAATATAACCACATACTATCATAAAATAAGGCCATAATACACAGTAACCAACTTGCTAAAATTACTTAATTATGCACATTACATACTCATATATGGTGTACATGATATCAAATTCCAGTCTTAAGATCATATTGCACAAATATCTAAAGCTCTTCTCCAGCAGGCCCACCCTTTCCATTTTACATTGTACTTTTAACACTTAGTTTGCACTCATTAGATGCTTCTTTCCACACCTCCACTTTCCTTGTTCATCCGAGTGATCTCTATTTTTTATGGAGTTATCTACTTCTTCTGTCTACCAACAGCACTTAATTTACTCACTAGTGGAATGTGACTAATAATGTTTACTCAAGTACAGCACTTAAGTACACGTTTGAGGTAGTTGCATTTTGAGTATTTCAAATTTTATGCAACTTTATACTTTTCAAGCATCTGCGTTGTTAAAGACATTTCCCTTCTAAACCTCTCAGATGGTTTGTATACCACTTTCCTTTTACTAAGCATGAATCTTTTTCCTACCCAGTTTCTGCTTTACTCTTCTGACATTCTGCAGATCTCATTATCTCCTACTGAGCAGAATAAACTTCACTGCAAGGCGGAAAACCGTCATTATGCCAATGATGACTGTCTAATAACTGTATCCAGACAACTGGACACCATTACCACACAAATATTGAATTACCCAACTGAAGAATTAACTTAAAGCTTAGACATTTGATGAGATCATCTGCCCTTGCTATATGATCATTATTATCATGCTGAATTTGAAATTTGCAATGTAATAGACAGTAATATATGACATGCAGGAGCCAATAAAATTATCATGGCAAAATGGCCATCATTTTTTTTTATGAGTGTAAAACTTACGCAGGTGAAGAGCAGAGCCCCCAGTGAGGCATAGACAATGTGCAGGATCCTGTGGCGGATGAAGATGCAGAGGATGGAGAAGAGCAACAGCACGATTAGGCACACAAAGAGCACGCCCCGACAGGAAGTGAAGTCATACTTGCTCTGTAGAAAAAACAAAACAAAAAAAAAAGAAAAGGAAAACTATGAGCTGTGATAAGACATAAGACAAATCACTTAACATGACTACTGGAAACCTTCAAATCTTGAAAATTTTATTATTCATGACACTCATGACACAAAGTTAGTGGTTTGACAAGCAGCATTGACAAGCAGCATTAATTCTCAGATAAGAGTGGCCCTGTTCCAACCTGACATTAACATACATCTCAGGTGAACTGATCACAAGTGGACAGATCTAAGTATGTCAATCCCATGTGTCAGATCTCACAACCTCGCTCAATATGTAAATACATATACGTACGTGTGTGTGTGTTTATTTTTAGTCAGTTCAACAGACAGGTAAATTGTCAATGTGTTTGTGTGAGACAGAGTAAAATATTTTTAGTTCATCATTAAACTGTGAGACTGTCACTTGTGTGGGCTGTTCTTTAGTGAGGCTCAGGACACATTTGCACTCACACTGCTAAAAGATAGTGGACACGTGTCCCAGACCACCACTGAATGTGGTTTGAGTGATCGGACCTCAGATGCATCTTCAGTTCACACCTGTACTTGGTGCTGGACTTGTGATCAGATCAGCTGAAACAATGTCAGGTCTGAACAGGGGCAGTGTGTTCTCAGTCTGTGTGATTGACTAGGTTTGAGCATCTCCCTTAGAATTCAAATAACAAATGACCAGAGGGTGATAATTATGTGTGTGTGGCCATATGAATACATGTGTACTGACCTGTAGTGAGAAGAGGACGACAGTGAAGCAGACCACTGCAGTGATGCCCACTGCCATGATGACGGTCTCTGTGTCATAGAAGCTGGCGATCATACCCACCATGTAGGAGAGGCTCAGGGTCAGAATGGACTGCAAAACACAGAAAACACGTTTGTGATCCAGGTTGCAATTACAAGGTATCATAATTATAGGCCAGATCTAGTTACCACATCTTGTTTGACCAAATCAAAAATCAAATGAATTTATGGCCACACTGGAAAGCGGAGTGAAAAGCTGGGTCGGTTGCAATATCATTTCAATATGGAGGTGATACTGCACTATTTCTGACAGTCTCTAATTTGAGAGGTGAGTAATCAGTGTTTATGGGTGTTTAGCCTTCACTACACTTGTTCCATACATGTGTTTGATTCTTAGAAGTGTCTGTCTCTTGTCATTGTAAATTGACCCTTATAGACAAAATGTGTACCTGTCATTTGACATGAACCTGTCTAATATGTAAGCAGACTTTTACAACAGGCACTCCATGTGTTTTTATCATTAGGGCAAGTTCTTACCAGTGCAACCAAGTTCCATGGGTGCTTGCGGCGGAAGTCTCCACAGCAACTGAGAACGATTAGTGACACAAAGAAGACTGCATAGGACACGTAGTACGTCCATGGATTGCGTCGCACAAAGTACTTTGCATCATCAACAAAGGTGAAGACTGCAACAAAGGAGAAAGTGACCAGCAGCTGTACTGTGAGAACCATGAAGACCTGGTGGAAAAGAGGAATGAAGTGATTTTTAGAGATGCAGAATTGCATTTTGGTGGTGATTTGTATTAAAATACTACATGCTTTATTTGCCTCATTATTAGACCCATTTAATCTATTGGACACAGTAAAGGACCTGCCTTTCTGATGAAGGCTTGTCGGATGTTCTTATCTTCAAAGCCAGAGTTGGTGAACTCCTCATTGTCGTAGTAAGATGGAGGTCCATCACCGTGATAACCAGGGCTGCCAGCAGGTGCTGGTAAACAACAATAACAGGACATAAGAGGTGAAAAAATAATCAGCCGGCAAAAGACTAAGCTAAACAAATGGATGCACTCAGTGTGTGGTATTGCTCATCTCACTGATTCATCTGTGTTAAGTCTGCTGTTAAGTGGAGTCAGCAATGTGTTTTCTTAATGATTTGGATAAAGTTCTTGTACATGCCTTTATGTCACATGCCTTTAATTTCTAAATCTATAGAGAAATTTTTCATCCAAACTGGCTACTTTGAATGATGTGAGAGATGAAAAACTGAGACAGCTTTAAGGAGCAGAGAGGAAAAGTGTGAACACTTGAACACAACTTTCGCTGAGCATATTAATTGTTGTAAGTAGTAACTGAAAATAGAGCATGAGCAGAGTCAAATAATATGAGGTACAGCCCACTGCTTGACCATTTTATATTCTTTCATTACAGAATTCAGATATATCATGACAAAAGAATATGCTGACAAACATTTTATTTAACTACTCACCTATGGGTTCGCCAGGAAAGCCTGGCTGTGGGGTTCCTTGCTGATAAGGTCCCTGAGGGTAGGGTCCCTGAGGGTAGGGCATCTGAGGGTAGGGCATCTGAGGGTAGGGACCAGGGACAAAACCTGCACCTGCCTGGGGGAAGCCTGGCTGCCCATAACCAGCTGCTGGTGGGTAGGGTCCCCCTTGGGCCTGGCTGTAGTTGGGAGGGGGCATGCCGAAACCTGGCTGAGGGGGTCCATAGACATTGTTATGAAGTGGGTTGGTTTCACCCATACCAGGGTATCCACTCTTGTCCTGGGACATGGTGTGAGGGAAGGCTCAATCTGCTATAAGAACAATCTGTGAAAAGAAGATAACCAGAATTATTGCTAGTTATCTTAAAAATCAGCATCCATTAAAAACAAATGTTTAACAGGAAAGGAGATTTGTGCTCTTATACATACAATTTCACCGTCTTTATTGATTATCAAAAGTCGCAGGACGAAGCAGAGAAAAGCAATGACGGTACAACATTTGGGCCAAACTGGCAAAGACACAAACCCTGCATCTGCCTGATTAAAAGGGTGACTGGCAATCAAATAATGCAGCAAGAAGAGAGAACAGAGAGATGAAGTAGTGCTACATCACACTGCCTTCCTGTTTCACAAGCTAAATTCCAGCTATATATAGTTACAATAATTTTATGCTCTTTTACATTCCTGTTTCAGGTTTTGATTAAATGAATAAGGCAGTCTTGAAAAAACTAGTCTGTGGAGGTTCATGAGGAAAGAAGAGGTCACTGCTGGCCTTCTTAAGTATGTTGTAACACGAGTAATAGAGATGGGACAGGCCAGGAGAGAGAGCAGGACTCCTGATTAAGCAGTAAGCAATGGAAAGATAACAGTTAATGCTCATGGAAGTATGACAAATGAATTATTCATAGTTTTAAATTAGTTTGTTGTTGATTATTGTGAGGTAATGATAATGAAATAATGAAAATGATTAAATCAACTACTGTGAAATTGCTGTTTTGATCAGCACCACAAAGCAGAGCATCAACTGAATGTGTTAGCTCTGAGTGTGCTCGTGTGAAAGAGGAAATCTTATTATTATCTAATTTTGAGCAAGCTTGTTAGAACCATTAATGGAGCACTAAATAGCTATTGGGAATTATTTCAGCAGCAAAATAAAACTAGAAAACAATAGAGGTTGTGGAGAATAATATTAAAATATGAAAAGAAAGGTTAAGTCTATTAAATGTTTGATATGTCTATTAAAATTGTTTTTTTGGTTTTTGGCTCAAGCTGTACAAACTGTTATTAACATGGTATAAACAAGAAAAGTTCAAAATAACCTCAGGCTATTTCTGTTGCCAAAGCAGAGAGGAGATGATGGGGGAGAAGAAGGGACTTAATGAATCTATTAATCATTTGACCTTTACAAATAAGATTTGGCCTTTTAGCTTAAACTGTGACTTACACAGCAGCACTTTCATTTCATCTTAAAATAATTTAAGCTCAATTGAAGATTAATTGACTAATCATTTTAGACCCAATGTCTATTTTGCCTAGGGTGGTGATGGTTCAATTGTTCAAACCACTAGAATTGTATTTTTCTGAGCTTATCAATTCTTCTCATCAATGCTGGCATCAGTGCTTGTTGTAATGTCTGTAAAATGATTAATTAAAAAAAGGATGGATGAGGGTAAATACCTTATCTTTAACAGTATCAGCACTGTACGGGAAGAACCTATCTGTACTTACTTAGAAAACAGTAGTTAAGAAGTGAGGTATTTGAGTCATACGCATTGCATTGCCTTTTGAAATTATCTTGAAATTACTTCACACAGGCCTCCAGGAAATATACTGCAGTAAGAACTGTGGATCTTTGTGAATTAACCCAATGTCAGAGGAAACTTACACGGAAGAATTCACAGGCTACATTAGCACCAACATAAAACTGTCAATCCCACACAGTAGCTGTATTGACTGCCAGAAAACACAAAGCCATGATGGTTGTTGTGAGAGAAATAAGGAGACGGCAAACACTATCTACCTCAGTGCTAGCAGTGTTACCATGGACGCAGGTGGTGCCTTGGTAACCAAATGTATTATTAATCTGCCTTGCTTCAGGAAGAGACCTGACATACTGGCCATTTACTGCAGTGTCCCTCCCCCACCAGGCCCCTGCAAAACCCTGGTCAACAGGTTTCTGAGATTCAATGCAATCTATAATAGTAATGAAGCAGGTCAATGCAAAACAGGAGGAATACACACAGGGAAACACAAGTGACATCAGATTTACAAGGACTGTTTTCAAAAGTGCTGCTCAATTTTCAAATAAATGCTTCCTTTCCCCAAAGGAAAACATTTGCTGAGCAGGAAGGAAGCCAGAAACCATTCCTGTAATTGCTGACTTACAAAATAAAAGCTGGAGTGGGCATCACACTGGCTTTACATTGGTGCATAGATCTGTGCTATTTTAACCTCTGCTAACAAACACACTCTAAGTCCTCACAATGCTTCTTTCATACGCACACGCTATCAATTAGAAAACACAGATGAGATCTCTAAAATTCATGTTTTCATGCTCACACTCGCTCCATCAATCTCCATGTGCCTCTTCCCAGGCCACACTGAATTAGCTGTGAATGTTATGCAACACTGTCCTATTTCTATCTGGAAAACACATCCAGGCTCCAGCATGTGTCCTAATGGTCCCTGTCTATCCATTACTAACGCTGTGCAGTGAGAGACTGCAGACAAACATGGAGAGCACTGGCTCTGCTTCATACTCCATTAAGATCATACCAGATTACAATCATTATCTGAGGAGCCAAATCCCTCCCTGCTTTCCAGACACAATGGTTGTGTAATGTGGGTATACAGTGCACTCCAATTATCTCCAACTATCAGCTAACTATACTGTACTCATTATTGGTTTACCAAAAAAAAAAAAAAACAACACACTTGATCTGAAAAAACCTTTTTCTCAGTAACTCAAGGTTTTGTTTGCTTGTGACACACAAGATAAGATGTCTGTCAACAATATAAATCTTGAGATTGAACTGAGTAACTCAAGACCTCATAACTAATCATGTGACACACAGTGAAAACATGTGATTCACTCTCTGCCCAATGTCCATGTAAAGCATTTAGGATGGAAACTCCTGACTTAAAAGAATTTGCCATCCACGTTAGGACTGGGGATCAAATCACATATAAAATGTAAGAAGCAGTAAACAGCGCTGTGACTAATAACACACGTAACATGCTAATTAATTTTTCCATGAACTGATTAATTGTTTGGTCAATGAAATGTTTGAAAAATGGCCTATCACATAAGGGACACTGCAAATTGATAACTCATGTTTTGCAGTAAACAAGGCCCGTTTTTTTCTTAAGCCCAAGGTGGTCTCATCAAAATGCTTATTTTTTCTGACTGTTAATTCAAATATTAACGATACTCAATTTATGATGAGAGAAGACAAAGTAGCAAACTTTCACATTTGAGAAGTTGCTGTGTGTATATTATAAATGTTCTGATTTTGATTATAAGAAAACAATGATCAGACAGCAGCAGATTATTTTCAGTCATTTGAGCTCTGCTGTGTTTCTGTTATGTATGAAACTAGTGCAAACTCTTCATGTGTGAAACAAAACCTTCAATAATTAATTTTGTTAATTTATATTTTAGCTTGGTCTGTATCACTAGCTTGGACAGAAATTTGTAGAAAGATTGCATAGTAAGATTATATAAGTATGATTTGCAGATATATGTAGTTTATACTAATATTTCAAGACAACACTAAAAGTTTAAAATAAATTTATGAATCGTGTTTAACAGAAGTGACTTCACACTCCCATCTATGTTTAATGGATTACAAGATATAGTGCAAAGTAAAAGTCAACAGGTTGGGAGTATTGTCATAAATATGCATGAAGTCAAACAACAGGTCAGTTCAGTTTAACAGTTCAATGGTAAGATCAGTACAGTCCTCAGAACAGATTCATTTTTCTGATGTTTTAAGACACTGATACAACTAAAAACAGTTGATTTCAAAATATCAGAAAATGTAAAAAAAAAAATGGTTTACACAAAGAATTGTAAAAGAAAAAAGAAAGAGAAAGATAAAGAGATTTCAGAGAACATTAAATTTTTGTGACCTCTATCCCACCTTCTCATTTCATAAGTCTACAAAGTCAATTCACAAACCACAACAGTTTCACTTCCACATCTGAGAGATGACAGAATTCAAAAAAAGCTTTTTTCCCCCCCTTTTGTAGAGTGAGGAGACAGTTTGAGTCACTGTTTGTACAGCTTTACATGCATTACGTGGGAGATTTCAAATCCTCTTAGGGGAGACGCCCCAATGCTGTGGATAAAGACAGTGCCACTATCCCTGCCGACTGCTGATAGCTATCGCTGGGGGAATTGGGTTAAAGGGAGGGATTCAGTGGGCTAGCCAGAGAGCCAAGTCAACACAATTAGGCTAGCATAATACCTCGACAAACCCATATACAACATGCTATGTGCATGCCTGACCAACACCAGGAAGCATAGTGACAAATCAGGAGGAGGAACACAAAGCAGTGGGGCCTATATAGAGGTGAGCATGTTAAAACAAAAGTGAAAAATTGTGATCTTTGATGCAGGATGAAATAAAAACACAAAATTTCTAAAAAAAATGATCCAACATCTACGACCTCACTGAGTGATATCATCAAAAATAAACTACTGTTTCACAGTCACATGATGAGTGTCTGACTAAGGGGTAAAAAGCAACACAGTTTTTCAAACTGTGGGATGAAAGGTTTCACTTCCCACAACCTGCACCAACCGCAGAATCAGCTGGATTTAGACCAAACTCTGTAAAGCACCAAGTGCACAATGATAATATGATCTTGAGTCCTATTATGAAACTGTCACTTGGAAAACCTGGCAGATAAAGGCCTACAGGTCAGCCTTCCTGCCAGTCAATGCAGCAGTCTAACAAGATATTGTCATCATGCCACATCATGTGAACAACAGCTGTGACTATGTCAAACCTACAGATACCTCACTTTGTGCCTTTGAGAGCTGCATTTTGTGTAGGTTAGCATAGTACGACAACTTACTGCAGTCACAACGAACGAAATCTCAATTTCTCTCAATTCTTTTAAAATTTGTGTTTCGTGCTGCATCTTGTCATGTTTATGTATTAAAGGTTGTAGCATTTACACCAGTATATATGGTCATTTCTCCTCAGAAGAAAGAAAATGTAATAACTTATAGGGGAAACATTTTCTTGTTTGCAAAAAGATCATAGTTTTTCCCCTGGTGAAGGCTGTAGCTAAGCCATAACTGATTACCTCTAACACTGTGTAAGCAGTTGGCAATTTCAGGATGTGGTGTCGGCAAGATAGCTCAGCTTTATTGCTCCTGTCTGGATACTACAAGCCTACTGATCCTTGGAAATCCAAATCTTCCTCAACAGAACTGGTGTCAGCTAAACAGACTTATCCAAAATGTAAAATAACCCCCCTTCCTGTCCTCCCACCCCATTTACAATATTCCTTCCACAGTAAAACGTACAAATGCCACACAAATGCCTTCTGCAGGATGAGGCAGTTATTTCCATGTTGGCAGTAAAGATTGAGAAATCCTGGACTTTGTTCAAGTCTGTTTCACAGCCAGATGGTGACACAACAGTAGAAACATCAACTAACCTCCTTGTTCTTCCATTAATTGATAAACCACAAACAATAGGTTTACTGTATCCCTCGCCATTAATAAAAAATGTTCATTTAAAAGCCATCTCCCAGCAAATCAATAAGTTGCATCTACTAAATGTAATGTAAAGCAATTCAACGTCAAATAATATTATAAGGAGAGGAGGAACACATGGCTTATACTCCTTTAGCAGTCAAACTGTAAATACAAAATTTAAAGCAGTAACACAGTCAACCTGTAAATAAAAAAACATTTATGGGAAAGTTAATAAACACAATAGGGGTCCAGACTATAAATAGCTATGGACAGTTTTGGCTTAATGGAGACAGTGAATAATTGGAGGTGTTAATTATTTATGGAGATGTCCTCTGCTGAGATAGCACCAAACATACAAACACAGGTAATATAGAGGTAATAACAATGTCTTAATGTCATTATAAGAGCTTTAATTAATCTTTTCCTTCCTTTATCTAGCCAAACTATTAAATGTATAATGTAATATATATTCAGATTATGTCAATTTGGCTGTATTTAAGTTTGGGCAATATGATGATTTTAACATGTGTATCATGGTAAGTATCCCATTAATATCTCTGGAAAATAGCCATTGGCCATTGTGATGCAATGTTGCAAACAGCTGTGGGGCAATACTGTATGTTTGTATGTTTTTTTCAGCAGTCTATATTTATTTGTCTAGTAGGCCAAAAACAGGTTCCTCTGAGTTTATTTTACTATAATAACTATATAAAATGTCAAAAAGGATAAATAACTGTCCACCTCAGTTTCTAGGAGTGTATGGTGATATGGTTTGTGATAGAAATATCCATATTGGAGGAGCTGGAACCAGGTAAAATGATGTCATTATGTATTCTTAAAAAATACTTAACAATTAATCAACTCTCAAATTAGTTGCACATTTAACAATTAATCAAATAATTGTTCAACTTCTGCTGTATAAATATCATGATTTAAGTCACACACCTTATCACACACACTCGTAGTTAAAGTAAAAGTAAAACAAAAAAGTGCCTACTAGACCACCACATAGACCCACACGTTATTACCATTTTAACAGCCCCCTTTGTTTAAATACATTTGCAGCTGAGAGGGACTGTGTGTATTAATAGTGTGCGCATCATCAAGAATGGTGCCACAAAATATTAATAGGTCACATATGAAGGAAAACCAAAACAGAAAGATTGATCCAGTGAAAGCACCGAGCCTCGTTTCCATGCTGTACCTGCAGCGGGCGCACCTCCAGCTAGGCCTCAGATCAATGCGACACTGCGATCATCTGTTACATCAAACTCAGAAATGCTTCACGCCCGAGTACAACCGGTACAATCTCAGCATTGGGATGAAGACACACGAAATAGGCCCCAGACATCCGACACAGCCGGCCGTGCTCCCTACGATGGAGCCACTCAGCGAGTTGTTTTTTTTGTTTTTTTCAGGACGGAGACCATCACGCCGCGCCCCCACGTTAACGGAGCTGTCAGCTCCTCTCAAAGACAAACTACTTTTCTTCGCGGCTCACTGTGTCGAGGTGTGTGCCGTTTTCTAAATTCCTAATTCTAAAAGAAAATATATATTTATTTTTTTGTTAAATTTATCCGCTTTCTTCTCCGGCTAATGTGGAGTGACAGCCGGGGACTAGGCAGGTGGTCAACGTCGCTAGCCAAAGCGGTTGCTCGTTGGCCGCACCACCAGCAAATTTAATGGGGGAAAAAAAAACAAAACAACAACAGCAAGAAGAATTTCTATTAACAAACAGAAAAATTAACACACATGTCAAATATCGTCAGCAAAGAATAACACCCTTACCTTTAAAGTATTTATTTGGGGAGTATTTGCCGATGTAAACTCTCCCTCCTCCTCCTCCGGGTGGTCTGGACTGAACAACTGGGTTGAGAGCCGTTGACGTCACCACGCCGCGGGGGTCACGTGGTTTGTGGGAATCTCCGGGTGATTTAAAATGACACCATTTATTTAAGTTATGACGCAGTGTTATATATATATATATTTATTTATTTATTTATTTTTTGCTGTTGCTGTCGATTAGTTTTTTTGTTTGTTTTGGGTTTTTTTTTTTATTCGATGCGGTCAAATGAGAAACAAAAAGCGCAGATAACGGTATTTAACTTGTTTTGCAACGGAAAGATCTAGATCCATCGGGAAAGTTCCGCCTGATGGTTACGGTCATGTGGTTTATTATCAGCGGTGTAAAGTTCACTCAGCCCGGTGCTGTACTCCAGTACGGTTTGGAGGTACTTGAGTACTTTTCACTCCACTTTTGTTTGCAGGTCCTCCAAGGTGTTGACTCTTACATTTAAAAAAAAAAAGAAAAAAAAAAAAAGAATAATTAATACAGTGTTGTAACAAAACTTTTCATAATCTGTTAATTATCTCTCAGATCCCTCAGATTTACTGAACTGCATCTGAAGGTTTACTCAATGACCAATAAAAACTCATCATGGCATCAACATTAACAATCTATAGATTTATTATAATAGCATATAATATCAGTAAAATATCAGCAAAATATCAGCAGGGGCAATTTCTCTACAGAGGGAGTACCAGCAGTGTAGTTCTAGTACTTGTACAGAACAGCTGTACTTAAGGATTTTGAGAGCAAGGATGTTGACTTCTAATAGACGTTCTTATGTTGTTGTATTAGTACTTTTAAATCGATGAAGAATCTGAGAATATCAACCTCTGTTTATTATTAAACTTTATGGTAGTTTGCTGCTACACGACATAATAAACTGGGTACAAGAAACACTAATGTTTTCCTTTTTTGTATCTTAAAGAATAATTAGGCTTTATTGTTGCTGTAATGAAAGATACTAGTTGCATATAATCAATTCAAACAACAGTTTATATAAAACACAGTTACAGTTATTCTGTGCCTATTTAAAACCTATTGGCTCAATGTACATAAATCATTGAGATCATAGGTCATTAGCTACATAGATGGCAGGTTTTACTGGTTTTACTGTGCTGGGCCCCTCTATTTGTGAAACTTCGGTGAATGTATTGAGGGATATTTGACATGAGAATTTTTACACATGGCCCCTTTTACTGGCAACATTTCATCTGATAATGTGCTGTTGTGGGGCACATTGCCAAAGAAGTATGTATGAATTAAGTTATCACAAACCAAGTGATACCTCAGGGCTCCTGAAAATCTCCAGGCTAGCTGCCAGCTGATGTAATAAATGAAGATGAGTAAAACGTCTTGAAAAATGAGATGTGCAGTCTCATGAATTGCTGTTACAGTTTGAGTAATATGAAGTCACACTAGATTTTTACAATTACGTATTCACTGTCACAGACAGCGAACTGAAATCCATGTCTCCATGCTTATATTCTACACAGTGCCCAAGTGATGTTTGACCTTTACAGTTTCTTTTTCCTTCAGTTTGCAAGATGCCTATGATTATATCACAAAGCAAACTTTGTTTATAGTTGCCAAAAAGCCCCTATGTAACCACTGACATAACAGTAGTTACTGGTCGTAAGGACGACTTTGAAGCAGATTGTCCAATTCTGTCTTGTTGATCGTACCATAGGCCTGGGAATAACTGCCAAGTTTGGCTCGAGGGTCACCTGCAGCTGCCACATTACAGTTACTCTGAAATACTTTTTTGCTGAACCGTGGTGGGGGACGAGCCCCACGGGCCTGAGGGTCGGAACGTTGGTTCTGCAAGGGAATAAAAAGAAAGATAGACACTTTCTGACAGCCACTCCAGCTATACCTTAGTAAAGTTAGTTAAAATATCCATATATTTCCATGCATTCTGTGTTTAAAAATCAATATTTCATTGAACATGTAAAAGGACTGAAATTGCATCAGAATAGGAGTCATATTTTACACGTTCTGAGGTGCAGTGAACTCACCAGGCGTGCAGATGTAACATGTAGCCCTGAAGACAATGATGACTCATCCTTGCGCACTAGTGGGTTGTTCTGGGTTTGGTTTAAGGTCAAGGAGAAGGAACGGTTATGTCCAACAGGGGCTGAGCGGCCACGCTGGAGAATCTGGTCCATGGACTATTAAAAGGAGGATGAAAAGGTAAAACAAGATTCAAAGTGAGCCACAAAGTCAGAGCCTGACTAGGAAAGAATGCTAGTAGACAAAATTAAAAAGGGTGCAAAAATGAAGACAAAAATCATGATCACTTCACAGCAAAAGAAAACCAAAGTGAATGGTAAGTGAACTGAGTTCTGGTACTTACTGTATTAGTGTTAGTGCCCTCTGTTGGTGATCTAGTTGCATCTCCATTACTGGTCTGTGTCACTGGTTTCCTGCTGGCTGCAGCGGAGTGGTAGTTATGTGGAGGTCCAGCTGGGCTCCGAACAAAATAGCCTGAATGAAGAGAAGAAGAGTTTGTTTTCTACCTGAGGGACTGTGCAGGTATACTCTCTGACAGATTTATTTAAATTCATGCATCTTAGATGCATCTTAGTGAAGGCATGGAAATGGGGTGGGTATTAAAAATATGAAAGATGACAAAATATGTATGCATTGAGAATTTCCATATTTTCATTTTTTGTGGCCAAAACCAGAAAAGTACTAAGGTTTGACAGTCAGTCCTGTTTGGAGCCTGTAGAAATATTAACAAACATACTTGGAGCATGTGTGATGGGATTATATGTGAGTTTTCCCAAGGCAGGGCTGGCTAATGGACTTGTCGTCTCCACAGCAGGCTTGGTGGAGACACTCAGAGGCTCAGGGTTGGTGATGCTCATATGTGAAGGCATGTTTTTCTCATCAGTCTTTTCATGCTGAGGTCGCTCCTCATGGTCGCCACCACCATTGCCATTCACTGCCACTGGGCCCTTCTCTTCATTATCCTTCACAACGAGCTTCTCCCTGCTACTGACACAGCCTATATCCTTTGGCTGGATCAGCCTTAGCATCCCCTGGTTAGTTCTTCTCTCCAGTATCATCTACAGGTAAAGAAATGGAAAATGCTCAAGATTAATTAATGTGATCGGATCACCTTCCACAATAAATACTGACTAATGAATTTTACTGCAGTGCAACTTATGTTATATGGTTAAATGTTGGTTCCTGAACATTTATCCCATACCTCATAAAGTCGGTTGCGGTATTGAACCACAGATAATTGTACATCATCATCCACTGGCAGCACTACATCATACTTCAGAGCTGGCTCCTTGGATGGATTATGGAATCTCAAGGGACAGAAAACAATTATGGATAAATGATAGCACTTTATGATAGTAACAGTAGCATAATGATACCAATTACTGATCTCTGAGCTCATTCCAGCATAGGCAACATAGTATACAAAAAAAGACATAATGGCTCAAACTACTCAACTAGAAAACCTGACCACAGTCTCTAATCCATTAATCAATCTGAACACATGCTTAATACCTGGCTACATATGGGTGTTCCAGCGCTTGCTCAGCAGTCAATCGCTTGTCTGGGTTGAAAACAAGCAAACCCCTCAGCAGGTCCAGAGCATCAGGAGGCACAGAAGGCTGTAAAAGATCCTCAAGAGGTACCTGTGGTCTGGTGAAGGAAGGATAGGTGATATTTGAATATATTAAAAAAAACAAAAAAAAAAACTGGTAGGTCGAGAGTTAAACAAATTAATTTAATATTTAACTAGACTGAGTAAAAGAAAGATAACTAATAAATCTGTGCCTTTTAAAGTAGAAGTACATATTTTCTGTTTGCAAACTATATGTTCTATGCAAGAATCAGTAATATAGCAAAGCCTGTGAGCAATTCGACTCTCACAGCTGACTCAAATATCTCCATTTTTGGCAAAACATATCAAATGCACCCCTTGCAACAAGGTGGTTTATTTAAGCTGCCACTGCTTGTTTCATGATTTTGCTTTGTCACTGCTACGTCAATTCAATCTCTGCAATAATCACAGTGTTCTCTGAGCATGTAATGAGCCCCACCTCTACCTGCAAACTGATAATAGTCTTCCCAGTGGAGGGGACGAAAATTGTTATCGTCACTCCCCTAACTCCCCTTGCACTGAGAGCGACAAGGTCAGAGTGAGGCCACACTCTGCATTCATATCTAAATAAAGTAATCCTGATCAGATGATAATGATCAGATTCACATGTACATACACAAACAAACATGAATTGTTTTAATTTCCAGTGTATGGTAGGATTCTAACAACATAAATTTATAAAAGAAAATATTTTCTTACTTCAGTAGCATTCTTTGAATGACAGAGGAGCCATATTCAGACTTGATTGCGAGTATGTCTGAAAATGAAAATGTATTTAATTAATCCTAAATAAAAGTGTGAAGCATTCTAAATGAATTCAACCTGGATTTTTTTTGTCACCTTCTGGGCTCGGGTGTGGTGTGGCACTCATGATCTTCTCTATTTGGTTGATGGTGGATGTCCCAGGGAACAAGGCTTTTCCCAGCAGCATCTCTCCCAGGATACAGCCAAGACTCCACATGTCTACACCTTTAGTGTACCTTTGGACAAGATGTGCTCCTGTTACAGTCTGGCACACTCAAAACAGTCATCAATAGGTATTCTAAAATGCCATGTTACAGTCTTCAACATTGTTAAATCAACTGTGGTGAAGTTTACTGACAACAGATGCTTGTCACAGTTAATACCTTGCAGACCCCAGCAGGATCTCAGGAGCTCTGTACCACCGTGTTGCCACATATTCCGTCAGAGCAGGATTCCCACTGTCCTCTTGGATCTGGTTGAGTGACCTGGCCAAACCAAAATCACACAGCTTGACCACACAGTCAGTGTCCAGCAACACATTGGATGGCTGTGGGAAACAGAGATAACAGAAATGTTTTTCACAGGGACAAAAATAGTTTGATTTTCACTCAGCTATCCGAAAATAATTTCAAACAAGCATTACAGAGCACAGTGACCAGAGTGAAAGATGGGAACATGTTTACTAAGAGAAAAAGGAGGAACAAAATTTATTTTCCAGGGAGAAGGGCCTGGAGAAGCACATTTGCTGCAGACATGTACATGTGCTACTGAATAGCTTTTATTTGTAGGGCTGTAAACAAAACTACATTTATTTCACATTATTGTGATTTATTTTCCATTATATTATGCACTTAGATCACAAAAGATGCCATAATGGCATATATGCATGTAGGTATCAACTTGCACTTTTGGGTAGTGTGATATGTTAATATTTTTTATGCATTTACTACTATTCCTATTTATTATCCACCTGATAAAGACGCTGACATACCTTTTGGTCCCTATGGATGACATTTCCTGAATGCAGGTATTTGATGGCTTTGAAGAGCTGGTACATTACATAACGTTTATGGATGTCCTTCAGGAGGGTGCCTTTCTTAATCACTGCATGCAGGTCAGTATCTAGGTCAAAGCAGAGAGCAAGTGTTGTCCAGAAGGATTTCACAATAATATCAGCCAGTGATTGGACTGGCTATAATTCAGAGTAAACCATGCTTTTGGTACTGAGTTGCCAAACACATGCTCCTCTATAATGACACACAATTATAAACGATGATATTGACTTAAAAGGATCCAAAACACAAATTTCATAAGAGAAACAGTAGATGTGTGCTGTGATCCTGGTGCACAGTCACGGATTAGACTGCAGAGGGGGGTGGGGGGTGGGGTGGGGGTGGGGGGGCAATATGTGGACTCAGCAGTAAGACAAAGCAGGCAGCCAAGGGAAGCAGAAGCCCTTCCAGACACAACTACACCTCTCACAACTTTTTTTCTTTTTTTGCCAAATGAAACTGCAAAGATCCACTATGGTCTTCCCAATGAAGAAGGATCTGTGCCACAGCTGAGCAGCTCTTTATATTGAGCAACACTTACCCATATATTCAAAAATGAGGTAAATGTCTTTATCATTTTGTGCTCGAATGACATTTAGAAGTTTAACAATGTTGGGATGATCTCCAAATTCCTGCATAAAGAAGAGTTTAAAGAGTTTTAGTAACAGCAATAATTCACACAAACACAGAAAGCACACGGTGGCTACTGTTTGACCTGTATTAACCAGCAGTTATTATATCAAGGTTGTGCAAACAACAGGCTATTTCAACAGAGGTTACATAATAGTAACCTCTGAACAGCTGAGGGTCACACATATGTAGGTCAGTAGACAAAGAGTGAATCAGAAACATGTAACACAAGGATATAAAGAACAGCGAGACAGCAACATTGTTGCTGCTCATTTTCATCAGTGTGTTTCTGTGACCTATATTAAATACCTGCTTGCAAACCAAATTTAATTTAGGATAATTAAACTTATTATATAAAAAACTTATTATTAAAACTGGACAAAGAAAGAAATTATAGAACATTTTAGAGTGGGACTGGGATTATCTTTCATCTTTGTCTTAAATTAAGAAAACAAATAGCTAAACTTTTTAACGCAGATATAATTCTTATTGTTACCTGAAGGAACATGATTTCTCTGAATGTTCGCTGTAACAGAGATGGGAAATTACAGTTAGAATAAGAAATCTGATGAACATGCAGCAAAAAACCAAAAGCCAAAAGCCTCCTGTTCCATCTAATCTCCAGCCAAGATCTTCTTTCTATCTAGACAGGTTAAGGAGCTGATTCATATACAAGGTGCAGAGATAGTAAGCATAATCAAAGGTAACAGGTTACAATAATTACTTAATTTAAGTTATTGTACAGACCTGGGCATCTGTCCTGTTTCTGAAGGCATCAAAGATCTTTTTCACAGCCACAATCTCTCCGGTCTGTCTGTCAACTGCCTTCCATACGATGCCATAGGCCTGCAGGTAATAACATCACACACTTTATCACCCTGCAGGAGTGGGCTCATATTCTTTAGCAATCTTAGCATTAAAAACTTTGTCTAAATGAAGGATTACAAGGGATAATATATATTTTCAAACTAACATGGGAAAATACACACAAGTTTGCACAGCTCCTCCAAACCCACTTGAGCGGAATAATTGTTTTCTGCCATTTAACTGTAACATATTATATATTTTTTAAAGTGTTGCATTATTATTGAAAAACTGTTTCCTTAGACTAGTCTCTATTCTGTCATGGATGCTGTCGTCTTGCAATATTTCTTTTGGAAACCCAATAAGAGAAACTTTAAAATAAATAAAGGTAACTGCACTTCTGATCACCATATTCCTAAATAAAAAAAATAAAAAAAAAAAAAACAGATGAGGACATGACCTCTGTTTCCCTACAACTCTGGTTATGGTGAAGGGCGGGTGCTAATGTAGTGAAGTCAAGCATAACAGAGGCATCAGTGAGGCAGAGCATTAGAGTGCACTGTTACTGTAATGACACAAGGAGCAGTGTTGGAAGCAGAGGTGACTCTGTGAATGTGTCTCTGTTTCCAGGCCCCAAAAAAAGAGATACAAATTGGTTTACGTTATAAAACCAAAACAATGCTATTAAGAAGAATTTAAAGGACATTTTCCTGCTGTAAATCCACTTTATGACTTTCTAAAACAATTAAGCTCAGTGCTGCTCAGGATGCTACCATCTATCTCATTGGTTCACTGTAAACAGGCTGAACAGCTGTGCAACCTGAGCCACAGTCACCCTCAGGTACGGCCACTTGTGAGGAGTCTATGTGGCACCTGGCCATTTAAAGCAGAGCAGCAAATTGTGAGTCTCTGTGGAATTTCAATGGAAAGAAACCAAGCTGTTTATAGTCCTGTAGCAGCCAGAGAAAAACAAAGGGGTTGGACTCATGAGTGTCCTCATGCATCAGCTGATCTGCACGGAAAGAGTTTGTCCTGCCAAAGTAAATAAACCTCTTGCTTACAACACTGCTATTCCCTTAGGAACTTAAGTCTGAAGAATTTCAGGAATTTCTTTTAAGGCTAAAGTACAGAGGGGTTTAAAGCTGTGGTAAACATTAAAGAAAGGTAGAAAGGTAGAGGCGTTAATGCAGCCATGTGTTTTGCAATACTCGTAATGCCTACAAACTGAAATGGAAGTGAAACTTAAAAAGCTTTTATTTTGACCTATGTGGAGAGTAGGAATTTGTGGATTTTATGTTGACAGTTCATTTTATAGGCTATGATAAGTTAAATTCAATATCAACTGAATTAAGAATAAATAACACTCACCCCCTTTCCAAGTCTCTTCTTGATTTCATACTTGAGGGAAATATGTTCCTCCACCTCAGACACGTTTGTTGATCCATATTTTTTGCTCATCGTGCTCTTTTATTATTTCTGAAATAGATCGATAGGTTTTGAATATCCGGGTAACAGGTGTCGGAGGCTATGAATGAAGTCTAAAGAAGAGCTGCGGCATCAGATACAACGACTATTTCCACATTAACAACTTAATGGAGTTAAGTCAACACGTACGCGACCATTCATTCCTGCTTGTAGCCATATGTAGCACCACTTACAGTTCAACCAATCAGCCAATCAGTCGATCAATGTCGGCGGGTTAGTTTTCCTCCTCCATTTAGTTCAACACGATCGATCAGTCCTGTGAAGGATTAGCTGTTGTTTCTCCAGGTGAGAGAAAATTCTCGTGGTAAGTTTCACTTCCCTGCTACAAAAAGACGAGTCGAAGAGTTTTGTCATTTTTCTGTCGTCCCGGTAACGAACACGCTGCTGCCCCGTTCTTAAAGGGGCCGCAGCACAAAAACAATTCCGCCCACTCACGAGGGTGCCACGGGTGGACACTAGGTGTTGTCATGGAGATTACGATGGTTGTGGGGTTAGGATTAGATGAAGACCTCCTCCATAATCCCGAAGGCTGCTTTGCTCAATGTGCCCTCTGTTAAAAATGTCAAAACAAAAGGGAAACTGTTTCATTTTGGTTTTAGTTCGGCAACGAAATGGGTCTTTCCTCACTGAGGATCCCCACAGCCCTGGGGCACCCAACAGCTAAACCCAGCCATGGCCGTTATTAGGCTGTTGTGGAAGCACAATCAAATTATAATATGCATGTGTAGAAAAAAATCATCACAACAAAAAAGTTTTGGTTGTGGTCAAAATAAACAGATTAATAAAAACCTCAAAGATTATCTACAAATAGGTCCAGTACAGTATCCTTCCTTTTCCCACATCATAAATTGAACATTTTGAACAATGCAAGAAAAAAAAACACACACAAATTTGGAGGTAGATTTTAGCCTTTATTTCTAAAAAGATGTTACATGCTTTTATTTAAAAATCAAAACTATTATTTACAATGATAACTCTTAATAAATATGTTCTCCCTAATGTTGTTTGAGGGTTAAAACATACTTAGTAAGCAAAACAAGTAGGAGGTGTGACGACCTCGCTTTTGCCCACTTAATGTGGCCAAACCCTCACTTCTACAGGAAAAATGGATTAGGCATGTTAACAGAAGATCAAACATAGACAAATAAACAAAATAATGAATATAAACCATTTCCTTCAACCAAAGCTTCAATATAAAGATTAATTTGAAGTGCAGTCTAATCATCTTCAGAGTCCAAACAATTATTTCAGCTGCATTTTATAAGTTAATTGACAGACAAAGCAGATGTTACCTATGATGGCTTCTTTCACTCTATTGACAAACTCTATTGTAAGATTCTACAGTAAAAACTTGTGTAATAGAAAACAATCATGCTACACAGAACAAAACATGTCCCCAGGTGGCAGACAGTGGATACATTTAGGGTACCAAAAAGAAAAAAATATATATTCATCTTTCCAATAATATAAAGGCTTTGGCTGTTGCAACCTTTTCTTCATGTGCAGAATTTGCCCAATATAATTGATTCATGCTTCCCTGTTGGTGTTCTGCAAAACTTAAGTATAAAATTAGACTTTTTTGAAATTACAGTACAAAGTTAGAAGTAAACTGGTTTGTCAAGATCAGAATAAGCAGCCAGTGTTGAAGGATTTATCACACAAGTTTGGCTAGAAAACAGATCAATGGAGCATCTCACAGCACAGAAAGAGCCCAATGGGCAAGGCTGCAGGCAACAAGATGTACCACAAACAGTGGAGTATACTCTACAAGGTGGCGGAGTTTGAATTGTGCACAACATGGATAAAGACACGGGGAACAAATATAGAGACATAGAGGGGAGGCAGGAGAGTGAAAACCTCTCCCCCAGACTTAAATCCAATCCCTACCAATAAACATTAGGAAAGATAGAAGCATTTCTTTTAACTTAGCATGTATTAGAGTCAGAATTTCAAACAGATGGATCCATGATGGAGAGATGCTTTAGGAGGAGTGGAGGAAGCGGTTGAAGGCGTTATAGGCCGACTCCAGGTCAAACAGCATCTGGCGCACTTGATTATCATCCAGTTCGTCTGAGGCTGACATGCTGCTCAGGGTGGTCAACCTAACGAGAAAAAAATACGAAAGATCATAATTGAGAAAAATAGTACAACCTATGTTTAGATTAAGGAAAAGTAATGCAACTAAGTTGTCAGATTTATCATGGAGTGACTAAGTGCAGCTATTTTAGCCACTGCAGAAATAGTTTGACTTCACATAAGAATTAAGGACATTTCCACTACTTATCATAGCACTTTTCACAGGAAAGTTATGATGATAATAATGATCATAATGGGCCATTATGAAAGGGCCCTTTCAGAATGAAGCAGTGACCAGACAAAAACCCAGAGAATGTTTGTGATGCTTCAACACAAGTTGTCAGATTGAGCTCCACAATACTGCCCTGAACTAGGAATAACGAACTAGGTCTGACTCTGCTAAGCTGCGCCATCAGAAGGTGAACTCAGACTACTCTAGTAACAACATACACTGCATTGATTATTGAGTGCACTTGTAAAATAAGGAAAAAAAAGTTCAGTTCTGATTGACAGACAGTCAGACAGGTATTAATTTAACAGGTACTAATTTAAGTTTATTGAGGTTGGAGTTAGTGGTCCGATATTTTGCCCACTCCATTTCTTAACATGCGTGAGGAAAATCAGAAACACATTTCAGCATACTGCAGAGCAACAACACCACTAACTACCACCTCAGTAATAATCATACAGCAGAATTAACACTTTTTGGAATATTAAAACAAAAAAAAGTCATAAGCTTCATAAAGGTAGAACATGTAAAAGAGTTTTTTTCCTGATATACATTATACTATAGAATTTTGCCCCATAAATTCTGTTTTTGTCAATTAAAAAGATGCTTCAACATCCCCAGATTACAAAATAGATTATTAGACCAGTAGCAGCTATGTGACAAACTCATGAAATACTGAAAAAGAAAAAGAAAAAACACATACATAGAATAAGATAAGATTCCAAGATATTTCAAGTTTGGTCAGATGTGTTATGCAGAATTTATGACTCGTGACTAATACAGTGCACCAAATACTCATTAGTGAAAATGTACTTTCGCTAACTAATTACCTTATTCACCTCTCTGCAAAACCATTCCCACCAGAAGCAAGTATGTGTGTTAAGTTAGCATCCTGCACTGAACTGGCATTAGATGTAAATACAGAAACACTAAGTGGCCTGGTGTAACTAACCAGAGGCTGACTTTGTCCTTAGCCTCTGAGTCTGGAGGCATGTTGCTCATTCTGTTCATGGTTTCCATCAGCTCCCTCAGGTCTGGCTGGATCTGGACCAAAGGAAAACAAGTGTCAGGTATCCATTTAAGAAACCAGCATGTCAAGCCTGCCAACAGTCTGTACTTTTCCCATTTACCTCATCCATTGCCCTGATCTCCAGTCTCAGCTTGTCCATCACAGTGATGAAGAGCTGAAGGTCAAAACAAAATGAGAGAACGTGAAACAAAATGAGACAATATTCAACATATTTTCCAACTTCTACAGTCAGCAACAAGAAATATGAGTTTTTCACTCTCTTTGCTAGTATCACACTATCTGTCATCTGATTTTATTTTTTTGTCTGATTTTATGAGTTGAATTAAAAGTTGGCTGTAGATACAGCTGGCAACACCCACTGACATTCTTCAAAGACTGACCAGAGGATGAGCCAAATGAAGTGAATCAGCTTGAGCCACTTAGTGCTGAACTGAACTGAACACACTAAATCATTTAATCAAAAATACGACTTCAACAATTGGAACACATCCAAAATAAGTCTCCACTTTAAACTTGACTGCTTAATATGATGGAGGGGAGAGAGGACGTACAGAAACAATATCTGCAATGCAGCGGTTCAGGTTGCCCTTGTCATCCTTGATGGTGATTGGCCGATCTTCTTTAATTCTCTCCATGGCTAGTGGACAGTCAAGCTAGGAGACAAAATGACAAAAGCAAGATCTTTACTTAGGCTTCACCACAGAAATAAACTCTATATAATAATTTTGGTCACATGGGTCAAAAATGATCTGAAATCCAACTCAGAACTTACTCTGTACTTTCTGCAGAAGTCATCGATGGAGCCCACATCAGAACCCTGCACCTGTTTGAAAGCAGCCTTATACTGAACCAAGAGTCTGGAACAGGAGGCAGTGTACCTGAAACAGACAAATCCTCAAATGTAATAAAAAATATATTATCAAAGTTATAGGTGATATATTCATTTAAACACAACATATAAACTCAGGTATAACTCACTCATTAGGTGTGACACAGTCTTTGATATAAGCCTTCTCAAGGGCCTGCAGGGTCTTGACAACAGCAAACAACTCGGCCATGTTATCATACCTTTAGAAACATGGGTAATAATAAAGTCTTACAGCACTGACAACAGTATAAATCCCTTGGTAATGGTGCATTAATAATGGACTGAAAATTGGAAAGGTATTTGGCACTTACTTCTCTCGTTCCCTTGCATTTTTGTATAATTTCACTTCCTGAAAAGATATGATTTGTGGTGAAAGACTTATTCTGGCTAACAAGTAGAAAGTCATATATTTTTTATTTTGTCCCTGCAGTTACTTCAATTTTATCAAAAAAATAGTAGGTTTACTTTTCTTCCAGTTATGTTTCAGTAAAAAAAGTCAATCAATGAAATAAATAATTTCATTAATGCCTGTATTTCATTTAAGTGTATACAGAATCAAAATTTTGTTAATTAAAGCATAAAAATAGTAATATTTACCTCATATAGCTCAGGTTTATTGGCTGGAGCTGAGAGAAAAAATAATTATATATTTTGAGTCTTACTTTATATTTGCTCTCCTTTACTGTTAAAAGGATGATGCTACAATCATTTGAGTGTCTTACCTCCTCCTACACCTCCCGTAACTGGTATGCCATGGAACATGTTGCTGATATATCAGAACTTTATCTGAAAATACATTTATTTTACAATTTATATATTTGTAAAAACTGATAAATAAATTGTCACCAAAAAAACCCAGGACAAATTTAACCTAACTGAAAAATAGCAAATCATGTCTTCATCTGGCATAGCCACTGCCTTTTCACAGTTATTTCTATTCATGTTTTTTTCCAAGGCTTGGACTGTCCTGGATGACAGGTATGTCTCTCTCATAGTATTACTTATGTCAGATGCGCATCCACTGGAGGAGCTGCTCTTTTAATACTGAACATGAGTGTGACAAATTGTGCTCACAGGATTTTAGAATGAATTTTCTGAATGATCACTTTTAGCATTTGATGTCAACATGTTGTAAGGGAAGCACTTTTAGACCAATTAAAAAAAAAAAAAAACAGTAAATACCAAATATGCTAAGTGTGACTATCATTTAGGCTACAAGAGATGCATCAGGAGTCAGGTGGCTCTTGAGTTTCATAAGGGAAGCCTTAGAAGTGTGCAGAGATATTTATAGCACTGTAGTAGTACAATTTCTCAATTAACAATTAAACATGTGTCTAGTTAGGTTTATATGTGTCAGTAATTTTAAGCAGAGCTAAAACTATTTTGGTCATTTAGTCATTTATCAAGCTAAAATTCTAAACGCTCATCAACTGCAGTTTATCCTTTGTCAAGATTTTCTGCATATTCCTTTTTCTTATGAAATGTAATCTTAAAATCTTAAAACTATTACCTATGGGTTTTTCAAAACAAAATAAACAATATGAATGTGGATTTGGGGATGAGTGGTGGGCATTTTCCAACAGTTTCAAAACCTTAATGGACGTTGGTTGGATCATTAAGAAAATGATAGTCAGAATAAACAGATAGTGAAATTAATCTGGAGTTACAGCCTTGGTTTCTCACAGCCTAAAGGGGCGACTGAGCTAATGAACAACATAGAGATGTTGACGGCTGGTTTACATTTGTTTGACGCCAACTTTGTGTAAACATGTTTTACTAAGCATTAACATCCACTCAGTGAAGCAGATGCACCAAGGATTCTAGGAAAATATCTCGCTGAAGAAAGATCATCAGCCTTTAGTGTCTCTTATTGTCGAACAGGTTAGCCTGAAGTTAGCTATCGGGGCTAGCTCGTTAGCACTTCCTTTATGATTTATCACACACAGCCCATAACGGTAGTTGTTTGTGAACAACGGGCTTTGTATTAGTGACCATTACTGTGGTATGAGCTCACACACTCACAGCATTTAAATATTACCTCAATGTCAGTGTTTAATTTGTGAAATTAAAAACACTTTACTCACCCTCTCGGCAAACTGCTGTGACGTCAACGTAAACACACCCTTCTGCGAGGACCAGCACACGTCAAAATATTAGCTGTCCATCGCGCCTTACTAAAATTAAATACATGTTAAGACTACTCCCATCTTATTGAATATAGGTAGTTTATCGCCTGGATAGTTATATCTTATAATATTGCGCAGCTGTTGCAGAAACAAGAGTTTGATCACATTGATTGTTTTTACGAAGGCAAACGTCATCGGCAGCTCATCGTCAAGGCGCCAGACTCAAACAACCAGAAACGAGGACGAATTTACAAACAGAAAGACAATTAACTAAGTTATAAAGGTTAAAGTCAACACAGCGGGAGGTGGAAACATCGCTGTGCAGCTTTACTGGGTCAGTTTAATTTATGACTTGATAATTGTGCGTAATATGATAAAGCTAGATAATGTTATTAATACATACCATTCAGCTGTTAGCGCAGTTAGCTAACTGAGGGCCAACACCTGTTTACTAACAAAAGTCACTAAAACCGTGAACCGATTGACGAGAAAGAGTGTTTGAAACAACGATAACAGGAATATTACACTGCTCCTGGTACACTTTTCTCAAATGATTATTGAGTTGATCATATTTACAAAACACATTTTCATTTAATGTATTGTAGATCTTTTCTTCACTGTCGTGTCATGAAGACCTCCAAGTCAGCACTGCAGACCTCTGCCCCAGAGGAGTGTGGCGTTTGGCTGGATACGGTGCAACTTAAAGGAAAAGCTAAACAGGTGACTCTTTAAATTTTGACTAAATGGCTATTTTCTTAACAATCAATATTGCAGTGAATGAATGCATTTCGTAACTCGTACATATGTTCATAATATGCTCTACTACTTACAACACATCACTATTACTAGGTAACACTATCTTATCAATAGCCTGCCATGGTGTTACCCAAAGACCATATTTCATTCTGCACATATTATGTTTCAGAAACGTCTTGCCCGTCCTATTTCTAAACTGCTGAACCCCTTTGCTGATGGTGGAGGATACAGTTTGGCTGTGGCTCTTAACTTTACTCAGACCAAAATAAAAATGCCAAAAACCAAACAGAGCTCTATATCAGCCTTCTTCGTACCTCAGCACAGAGGTAAGCCAAAACGTTACTGCCATAAGGCTGTCAAGACATTGTTTTAGGATTTTTATCATCAGAAAATCATCAGGAAACTGGTATGGTTGCACAAGACTAGATGTTCTTGAATAAATTACCACTGTCCAATTCTCATTATGTTAACTAAATACTTGTTTATTTCTTCTACCAAAAGTTCTCAATAAGATGTCAACTTCTGAAGAACCGAACATAGATCCAGCACCGTCCTCCTTAGCATCTACCTCAACTGCACCTGCACCTGTTGCACCAGGGACAAAACGAAGACGAGAAATGGATTTTGAAAAGCCAGACTCTGAGTCTGGTGTGGCTCATGAGTGGAAAAGGGAAAGTGTGACTGAGCTTGAGGCAACAGTGTGGCAGGAGCGAAGCGAAACAAGTCATACACCTTCTCAAAAGACGTGCTGTGAATCTGAAGAAGAGCTGTATGAGGAGTTTAATCCACCACAGTGTAAGAGGAGGTGCACTGATACCTCCTCATTAGCAGATGACAGTCAGCCTCCTCCACAAGCATGGAGTCAGGACCCCCTGCTCACCTATAGCCAATATTCTGACAGTGAATTTTATCTGACTAATCAGAAAAACACTACAGCAACGAATTCCAATGACTCTGAGCCAAGTTTCCCAAACAGTCTACAGAGTGAAGCCTTTGGATTTCAGATGGATCTGAAGGGGAGAACTTCAACTCAAAAATCCTTTACACTCTTTCATTCTCCTGTGATGGATGATGACAAAGAAAACAGCATTATTTTCTATTCTAAGTCCCCAAGTAAGCACACATCTTTTGCTCAGAATAAACCTCTGGTGAATCACATATGGACAGAATCAAAAACTACATCACCTCATAAACACACTGATAAACTGTGGATGAAAGTTGATAAAGACGAGAGCTACATGTCAAAGTTCAAATGGACAAAACCAAGCTGCTCTCCATTGAAAAAACAGCCACTACCACAGCAACAAACCAGAGAGGTTGATGAGGACAGTCTGGCCATGTTGTTTACCCAGGACTCTGTAGGCTTCAGGGTCATAGCACATAGAGGTCCACAAATCAGGAGTCCACTCAAAGATCAGAGTAACATAAACACTGGGATTATGAAAGCCAGTGCCTACAAGTCTTTGGTGGAGGATAAGGAAGATGAGATGCTCTTTACTCAAGACTCTCAGGGAAATGTGATGATCAAACACTGAAAGGGATTAAAGTCTTGCTATCTGTGAATAGTTAAACTTTATTTTTAAAAATGTGTCAAAACTGTTTCTGTAGTAACCTGACTGATTCACCTTGATCCTCTGTCCTCTTTCCTCAATTCATCTGTAGATAGTTTGTACTTGCATTAACACAAACAAGCCAGAACTGAGTTTTTATTTTATTTGAAAAATGATACACAAATACATTAAATTGTTTTCATGTAAATTAAAAGTTTTGAAAAGTATTAGTGGTGTGCATCTTCTCACTTATGCTGGTGCCATCTAGTAGTGTGATGTACAAAGGAATAAAGAGACTATGAAGTGCTCAAGTGTTTGATTAAATTATCTACTACTGTCAGTATTTTAAATCATATAAGAAATTAATACCCAAATACTTGATTAATTATTTGGATCAGTTGATTTCATGTGTCCTGCAGAACCTCGATGATTACTGCATCTATTATGCACTGGCAAGACAGACAATATCTGGTATTAATGCAAAATATGCTGAACACTTGCATAAACTTCACTCACTAAATGAAACTACTACATGACTACCATGCACTATAGACATTTAAAGAGGTGATTAAAGTACAAATTATTAGATAGAAAAGGAGCGAATAGACCCACAATTGAGTTATTCTTGTCTGCTTGGCCACTGCAAGCTGAATATGCATTTTATGTCCTCATTAGCCTTTTTTATAGTGTAATGTTATTGCTGTCATGGTCTAATTTGTGCTTTAGCTCTCATATAATGAATGTATGTATAGTACAGTAATAATGTTTATCCAGAAATATTTAGAGGATAATAGGATTTTGGTGATGAGAAGATTGTATAAGATTTCAACAGTTAGATATTCTTACATAAATGCCTTAATTGCTGTGGCACAGAAACCTAAGGATTCAAAAATACTGGGTTTGTGTGATTTAACATTTTATGCTGTGGGGAAATGTTTTTGTAGAAAGGAAAAGTCAACTTATTGAATCCTTAATTACAAACAAAAGTGCTGTAGATGCATCTCATGAAGTAACAAATACAGCCACAGTGATTGGATCAATAGTATGTATTTCAGTGCCTGCAAAGAAAATCCTTTTATATCTCTGAATTCATATGAACTCAGGGTGACAGAAAGATGAGGATGATGAAGCATCAAATCAACCTGCAATCTCAGTGGGTTCTGTCACCAGTTTAGACCCGTTCCAAACCGTCTTGAACTGCTCCGGGACAGGAAACTCTCTCTGTAAAACAACCAAGAAAGTGACTGAAAATACACCCACGAAAACACCAAAAAAATACACATTCAGGTCTATAAAAAGAGCATATAGCCTCTCGCCTTGTTTCTTATCCCTGACACTTACATAATCATCATCTCCCTCAGGTATCAGTACGTTCATCTCAGAGCTCTTAGCACTGACGATATCACAGTTTAGGGAGCCCTTACTCAGGTAGACCTGGCATCCCTCCGTCTTGTTGATGGAAATAGTGGGAACTGTTCCCAACACCTGGAACAAAAAGATTTTTACTGACATGCTGTTTTCACAGAGGATAAGACAAATATATCTGCCACCTGACAGCTAGATGAAGATATAACCCACGTGACACCTGCATTCATATACACATAACTTAATAGTTATCTTTATACAGTGCACTATTTATATTTTGAGATTCTACTTTATCTTTGCTTACTTATAGCCCATTCACACTTATTTTTATTACATAATTTATGTATTTTTTTTGTTTTTTCATTCTATTTATATTATAACCCTTAAATCTACATATTTCTATTTCTATTTTGTTGGATTAACTAAATTAAGTAAATTTCCCCTGGGGATTAATTAAGTATTAATACTGATTCTGATTCAGAGCAACTTATACATGGATAAATTAAATCAAATTTAATTCCTACATTTAGCATGTTAAGGCCATTAAGTTTAATTACATTCCCTATCCTTCTCTGGTATACAATGTAGCATTAAATTAGAAATGTTTTGTGTTCAATTTACAGTTTCAAATATTAAGTTTGCACTTCCATTGAAAGCAGCTTAGT
The DNA here is from genome assembly GCA_038496675.1 of Rachycentron canadum. NCBI lineage: Eukaryota > Metazoa > Chordata > Actinopteri > Carangiformes > Rachycentridae > Rachycentron > Rachycentron canadum. The sequence goes on along the minus strand of CM076663.1, from coordinate 11,463,785 downwards.
GGTGCTAGAGTAAAATAGACATTAGACCCAGTCTTCAAGGTCCTGTGTCTTTTTGCCCTGTTTGTAAATTTTATATTTACCTGTAACTGAATTGCCTTGGAGTTGATGATCTCCACAATCCCGACCACATTCTCAAAAACCAGACCCAGCTTCTTGCAGTTGTCTGGGGAGAGTGAACAAGTGGGAAATTATAATGAGAAATTATAAATGTAATCACAAAAGCAAGATTTTCAGTTTGCTTGAAGGCAGTTCACCTAAAATGATGGAGTTAATTTTGCCCTTAATCTGCAAAGTGGAGTTGTTACAGCTGAAGACGTAGACCACTTGTTTGAGCTCCGTCTCCTCAATCAGCAGGTCGTGTTTCTGCTCAAAGTTTTCCTGCAACAAGGGAACAGATTCAGTCAATAATCTGTGACATTTCAAATGTGATTGGCTGACCTCAGTGTAGCGTAAGTTTGATTCCCCTCCACCATATGAGAAATACTGTCTTCCTTTTGATCCCTGAAAGATGAAGTAAACATTTCACCTACCACCCTCCATTTCTTCCCCTCCAGCTCCAGCAGAGGGGTTTTTTTCTGGATGGCTGCTCCCGGTGAACTCACAGTCCCTGAGGACTTGGTTTTGGTTTTGGTCTCAGCTGCTTGAGAGCGCAGATTTGGGTTCTTATGGGTCTTCTGCTCATCTGATACATGCTTCAAACCTACACACACAGAGGAATTACAGTATGTACTTTATGCACATGAAGGCCAGAGCAAGGATTTTAGACAATGCTGAGGTCAATGGTCTTATTGATAAAACTCCTACGAAATATTTTCTGATTATGTTTTATTTATTTAGTCTGTTGTTAATTTTAGTTGTTGACTCGATATAGAGAAATATCCTCTGCCCTTTGTCATTTGTTTGTTGTTGCCCTCTGAGTGAACCGACCTTTGGTGATCTCCATTCCCTGGTTGAGCTGAGCGAACAGTGCTGAGTGCTGTGCTGCTGCACCACCCGCCTGAGGTTGGGGGTCATTGTCCATGAAGACGGGAGGTGGGCCAGGTGGAGGAGGTGGGGGATGGGGAGCACTGGGGGTGGTGGAGGGGTCAAAGAGAGAAGGAGGAGCAATGGGGCCCTGGGGGATGAAGAAAGCAACATTTATCATGAGAGAAAACACAGAAGTAACAGGTGTTTTGTGGATAACAACTGTAGTAATAAAGATTTCCAGTGGGGGGAGTATTGCACAAGAAATATACCAAAGCTTTTTTTTTTTTTTAAAGCTTTCACTATTGATGCCTTTTTACTGTTGAGCACATAGGATGTGAGAGATTAATGGTTGTGAGTGTGTTCTGAGCACATGTTGAGTGACTCTAGATGATGGGGAGAAATTGTTGTTAAAATCTAAATTTTGTCAGCACCACATGTTTATTCTGTATCACTTTATTTCAGCTATATTGAAGATATACAACGATTACACTGAGGGAAATATTTAAAACCAAGACTCTTGATATTGTATGGCTGCACCAACATTCAACAAATGGAAATCTTCTTCTTGCATCATTTCATAGACATTTCAAAACGAAGGAAACACTGGAATCTCCACTGTGGCTCTGAGCTTGAGCTGCTTTATGAAACAAACATGCCAAATATCATCTGGTTTATTTTTTACATGTGGGGCTGCTTTTTTTTTTTTTTATTTCTGCTGCTTTTCAGTGTTGTATATCATTTTAAACTGAATATATGCATACTGTTGATTGTAAACAATACAAATTGGCACCTGGGATTATTTGTGAACAGCAATCACGTTTTAACTTTTCATAAACTAAATGATTAATCACTGAAAACAATCACTTGTTGCTGCACTAGATTTTGGTTAAACAGGGTGAGTTTTGTGTTTAGGTTCATCAGATCCTCTAACTAGAGCGCTAGTATCCTACAGTTGACATTGATGTGTCACTGAATGCCACCTTTGGTTTAACTGATGAGTTGTGTACAGTAAAAGTGAACAGTTATCTATTGACTGCTACAGTGAGGAGAACCAGACACACACTTGCTGTCGAAGGCCTTGCACAGCTGCCAGACACAGACACACACACCTATCACAGGGGTTCAGTGGGTTGAACTGACACTTTAAACACTTCTGGTCACAGCTGAGACGACTTGACCTTTGACATCATGCACATGTGTCATGCATATGATAGATGAACAATGCAGTGCTGTTACACTAGCTCAGCGCATGCCACTGGATTAGAAACCAGCATGGATGTGTGTGTGCATGTGTGTGTGTGTTCATGCATGGCTGTAAAAGTGTCTGACTGGTTCTCTGTGCTGCTTGTGTGTACACAGAAAAATCAAATCATCAAATATTTGATTACAAGCAAAAATCGTGATATTCTCTTTTCAACTTTTCAAATGTTTTTACTGTTTGTCTCATGTGATACAATAAACTGATTGTTTTTGGTTTTTGGATAAAAAAATTTTTTGCAGATATCATCTAATGATGGGCCTTTTTCACAATTTTCGAACATTTCATAGACCAAATAATGAAGTAGTTAGTTTGATGATGAAAATAATAATTTGTTGTACACCTCTGCTGCGTGTAAAGTGAATTTGTGGTCAAAAAAACTGACCCCTGGTCAGAGGCCACCAGAAATAGCTTACAGGAGCCCACAGGGGACAACGAAAACAAATATTTGAATAGTGAATTACACTCATTTTAAAAGTGAAACATTTAATAAGGATAACCCTAATCAGCATAGGGAATTAGCTTTCTTGTTCTTAATTTAAGAAATGTTTGACGAAATTTCAAGTGCCTTTTTGCCCAGAGTCTGAGGAACTAATCTAATTCAGTAGATGTGTGTAAAGCCACGTCCATATGTCAGCCTGAACATGTCAGAGTGTAAGTGTGTCACTAAACCTCTATCTGAGCAGCAGATGACGGCTGCGTTGAAGGGGGACCAGCCCTGCAGTTTAAGTTACGGCGTAGGCTGTATGTGTACACAGGCCCTTTGTCATGGTTCTTCTGTGAAGAAAACCTCCATTCAAGTAAACCCTGAGGACCACCTGTTAGTAACACACACTCCCATGCTTGTACACACACACATACACTGTGGCCCTCACTCACACACACTTCAGCTCTGTCGTCTGACAGCAGGGACAACAGCTGACACACACACACAGCCACTGCAGACTCTCAGGTTTCTGCATGTAGAAAACACACATGTGAGCACAGTTGTTAAACATTTTCTTTCAATTTAGGCTTTAATCTAATCTTTTGACAGTAAAGGAGCAATTCAACATTTTGGGAAATATATTTGCTTTATTGTCAATTTAGCTTATCTTAGCTTAGCACAAAGACTGGGAACAGGGGTAAACACCTATCCGGGCTCTGTCTGATGGTTGTTTGCTAATTAACATTTTGTATTTTCAATCTGTAAAAAACCTTAAAAATACATGTCATGTTGCAATTTTATATTGGGTTATGAGCTGAACTGACTGAACTGATGTGACTTCTGTCCCGAAGTTGTTTCATATTTAGAGCACAGACATGAGAGTGGTATCAATCTTCTCATCTAAATAAGTATATTTCTCACAAAGTTTGCATTAATGACCTTATCTCTGGCTTTTGGATACCAAGACACAAACAGTGTCACAGTGTGTCACACAGCTAATTGGTAGATAATACATATGAATAATGATATTTGTTTTCGAGCCATTATAATCTCTGGGATCTACAGAGTGTGAGTACAGAGGAGTCCCTGAGCAGACATCCATAAACAGAAGTGAGTGTGGGAGTGACAGGGGTTTTGGGAGCTCTGTGGCAAGCCACTGGGTGCAACCACTGAGGAGAAGCTCATTCATTCATTCATGCTCACTGCAGTGGTTTATGTAACTGGTTGCTCCATAACTAAAAATGGAAGTGTATGCAAAAAGAAGGAGTTAAATTGGGCTCTGATGTAAAAATATCAAGGCCTGTGAGTGGTAACTACATGAAAACACAGCTAAGATAACAAACAACTTGTTATAGGGGTGATTTCTTGTTTCCAGCAAACTTAGATAAGATGGAAGAGCAAGTGCAAACACACTCACATTTACATCCTTATTGATGATATGTATGGTGCTGAGTTATAAAACTAACTTTATTACATTTAAGATATTTAATATGAAAAGCAGAAATAAACAGAAAACATGATGCCTCTGTACTCACACTCTTGCTCCACACTAGTCCGGTGGTGTGGTGCTGTTTGATAAAGGACTGCATCTCGGTCCAGATTGACAGGTAGGAGCGCACCCAGTCCACATGGCGCCTGTCACTTGGAAAGGAAGGTGGGATGAGTGGGTGGATATGATGATCAGATAAAAACAGAGAGGGGTAGTAAAGCAGGAGGGAGCATTAGCAATGTTAATAAAGTGAGCAATGTTGAATTTTGTAGCTCACCCTTGAATTCATGTCCAGCCCATGAAAATCTCTGAAGCTTTTATTACTGTAACACTGATAAAAGTAATACATGTTGTCCATCAGGATCACAAGAGCCTGATTTATTAAAGTTAATAAAATAAACTTAATACATATCTATCATATAATATTTCTGGTTAACTCTTGATTACATGATCCTCTGGCTCTACAGTAAACAATGTGCACAAAGACTTTATTTTATCTCTTTGTGTTATATTTCTCACATTACATTGTAAATTATGCCTCTTTTTGAAAAACCCAATATCGCATGTTAGGCAGCTCTTTCAAGGTTAAAAAAAAAAACAACAAACTTTGTTTTGTTAAGGTTTAAATTTGTCAGAATACTGAGGTTGATCTAATTCCCAGAGAAAACCCCAAACAAACAAAAATGATATCAGCCTTGTGATATGTGCATGATAATGCTGGTTAAGAAGTGAGCAGATGTATTTACGTTTCCTTGTAGTCCTTCAGTACTCTGTTGGTGTAGAAGGTGGCAGCATCATTCATCTCTTTCACATAGGGACCAGGCTTCTGACTCTGGGAGAGATGAAAGTTCATTATAAACCCTTTTATCTCACTGTCAGTGTGACAGAAGCAGTGAGAGATCAAAACTGCCTCTTCCAGAGCTTAGAAAAACCATGTTTTTATCCATCACCAGATTTGTCTTCATTAGAGAATAAAAAGAAGACCTCAGAATGACATTTTGTACTTAAAAGTCTAAGTTGGATATGTCTGATAAGCCCTTCTGAAAACAACTCACACTGAACAGAGCCAGGGTCAAAGGTTTTTATTTAAGAACTCATGAGGGGCCCTGTTGATGTTAAACTAAATTATATTCAGCTCAAAACTCAAAGGGAGGGATTTTGTGGTGATCAGAGATGGACAAAGTACACAACTCTGTCAGAGTATTCCTGGTTACATATTGTGACACATGTGAAAGTTGTTCAGGCAAATTATTACTCGTGTTCTATTACTTATTACTTACTTACGTATTACTTACTTGAGTACTGGACTAATTGTTTTTAAAATAACAAAAACACATTGTTGAATTGTTCTGCTGTACATACATCATCTGGAATTAAACAACCGTTTAATAGCTCTGAATGCTTTCTCAAGTTGGATGATTAATTTTATTTTGGCAGTGATGGGATTTGTCTGTGGAAAAACAGCAAACACTTAAAATGATGGGAATCTGTCCTTATTTGTAAAACTTCAAACGTGCACTATCAGTATATCTACAGCTTATCAATGCATTTGTTGCTTTTTCTCTTTATTTCGGCAGCAGTAAACCTAAACCATAGATGTTGATCCCTTGGCTTTAAGACTGTGAGATATTCATGCACATTGTTTTAATTTCAGGATCCTGGAGGCCTGGTTTTAGTTAAAATGAGTGTAATGTATTCACGTCCTTCTGTGTTAATACACACCCTGCAATGTGTGTCTTTATGTGCATGAGCATGATTGTATTATTCCTCACCACAGCGACCCAGCCTAGTGCGGGGATGCTCTCGCTGACAGCTGACAGGTGATTGAAGAGGTTGCTGCCGCGGTTTCGTTCTCTGAAGCTCTGAATCTCCTGAATGTGATCTGAAATTGGCTTCAGCAGGTCTTGAAGCTCTGTCTGCAGGAGAAGAAGTGATGAAGAGATACCAGAAGATGAGGTGAGGCAGGGTGGATGGAGACTTGGAGTGTGTAAACAACATATTGCATTTAAATTATAGCATAAATACCCTCCCCCCCTTTAGCTGAACACAAGAGACTCTTATCTTCAACATGTGCAACACCTGCATTGTTTCCCCTGCTCATCCATACCCCGTCTGCTCTCTGCGCCAGCCAGTAATTTCTAAACTAGGCTACAGGACACTAACAAATTTTATTAGCTGGAGCCTTTTTCCATTGGAACTTCCAGATCTCAGCTACAGTATAGCTCAGCTCCCAGCTCCCAGCTCCCCTCCCCATCGCTCCGTCCTTACAAACATTCCTCAGTTCATGGGGAGATCCCTCTGGCCTTGTAAGGCATACCGCTCCTCAAGTGTTTACAGTTTACCTATCACACATGTGCCTGCACACACAGATTCAGGAACACAATGTTTCATTGGTGAATTGTTGCCACAGCTTTCTTGTTTTGATCCGAAGTGAACTGGATGCTATGTGAAACATTTACTGGTAATGAGCTGTGACAAAGCAGTTTTTTTTATTGAAATGGGAAGCTGAACAACACTGCACAACACTGCTTGGGACTGAACTGCCTGGTTCATTATGATAAGCCAGTGTAGTCAGTTTGATAATATCTGTTCATAAATTTCATAAACCTGATGTAATGTAACATGTAAGGTTTACCCCACGGCCTATGTGTGTGTGTTTGTATAACATGTGTAGATGTAGGTGTGAGGTCATGTAGTAGTCTGTTTCTGTAAATCCATGCTTGCGTGCAAAGGAGCGATGGAAACCAAAGCAAACTTTCTCCTTTTTTTCAGACAAATTCTTCCCTCAATCAGACGCACATGATCTCCATAAGCTGAGATAGACGCTCCTTTCTCTGCTCCTGCAGCTGCTTTTATTCTCACTAAATCCAGCTAATATCTGTCTTGTAGTACGTCCAAAACGAATACTACAGCAAAACGAGAGCTTCTGTTTTTACTGGGTAGGAACATAAGAAGAATGTAGGGTAATGAACTCGTGGAAAAACAAATAGCCATAACACATATTTTTTCCCATCACCTTTCTCCATTCTACTTCAATTTGCAGCTATTATTTCTGGTTTAGTATTTATGCACCTATTCATTCGTTCCATTCTTTCCTAACTGTCCATATGAAAACTAAAGGGTAATGAAAGACGTCTTTACAGGTGGAAGTCCTGCATTAAAACTTGCAATTTGATTGTTTTTGGTCAAGGTAAAGCTACTCTTCACCCCTAAAATGAATATGATTGACTCAATGCATTATAGAACGACAACAATGTCATCATAGCTTCCATTGAAAGTATGACTTGTATTCTATGAGTCAGTGCCTTGGTCAGAGAGTGGGTTTCCCCTCACTCAGTCAAGCTACACAATGAGAGGAGAAAGAAATATGATGAAGAATGACTGGAGGGTGCTGAGAGGACTTATCTAAAAAGGAAAACATTAGCCATTTTCCCACATGCTCAGGAACATAAATGTTGGCATCAAGGAACCAGACACAAGGAACTACAAACATTTCTGGAAATCTACTACGACATTATCTGAGGGCAAAGAAGAACAAGAACATTCCTAAGCTCAGATAAATCTAAATTAGTCCTAAGTATGACTGTGTTACAATAAGCTGTGACAGAGTTCATAGGCTGGTGAGAAGCAATCAATAACATCAATGACACAGACAGAAAACAGAAAATTCATGCATTAAAACAGCTTTAAACCGAATTATATCTCTTTTTTTTCTTACAGCAGCTGACAGGTGGTATTCAATAGGTACATACAGTAAATCATTAGCACTTAATCCTCAAGTTTGACTGCATATAGTGAAGCACCAGTGATGATATCATTGGGGCTCCTATTGCACATGAAACTACAACCTGCTGGTTAGCTTAGCTTAGCACAAAGATTGGAAACAGGATAAACAGCTAGCCAATGGTGACAAAAATATGCCAACCAGCACTTGTCAAGTTCACTAACAAACACACATTTCTTTTGTGTAGTCTGTACAAAATAGTTGAGCTGACATCATGAAGCTGGTGTCAGCGCACAGTTAGCTTAGCACAAAAACCGAGAGCAGTTTCTGGTATCAACTTGGTGTAATGAAATGCGATTGCTTACTGAGATGCTGACGTCTGCATCATTGAAATCAGTTTTATCATTGATACACAGTCTGCTACTCAGTTAGACTTCGGTCTAACAAAAAAACATTTTCCTCTGAATGCAAATGTACATATGACTGCACGGATAAGCAGTCACCTGAGCAGAGCTGTGGGGAAAAAAGACAGAAAGAGAATGAGCAAACAAGAGGATTAAAAGCGTCGGTTCACATTATTTGATGGGCGGTGAATGAGTTCAATGTGTTACAATAGCACAGTGTCCGAGGCCTTGACTTCCTATACAAGCAGTGGATCAAAGGTAGAGAGTGAAGGGCAACAATGGGAGAGCAACTGTAGGAGGGTTTTTAACACTGTAAATGTCCACAGTGTGTGTAAGTGTGAACTGCCTGAACCAGCAACACACACACACATACACACATGAAGTTAGCAGGCTAACCTGAGGTCACATGAGAGAGAGAGAGAGAGAGAGCATTAGAAAGTAAGGCTATAGCTATTTCTCTGTGTCTCATACACTTTCTCTCTCACATACACACACGGACACACACACCCACAGACAGACACACACAAGCACACTGACAACAGGCTCAAATATAGAACATGCCCATAAAAAGTCAAGGAGCACAACAGGGCTGCGCTGGAGAGAAAGGCCAGAAGTTTGCGAGCTCTGTGTGTGTGTGTGTGTGTGTGTGTGTGTGTGTGTGTGTGTGTGTGTTTGTGTGTGTGTGTGACTAGAGAGGCACTGGTGAGAGTCACACACACTTTTCTTCCTCTGCCTGATCCATACTGAGAGCTGCAGATATAGACATGAATGAGGGTCAACAGATGTGTGCGTTTGTGTGTTTTTCTGAAGAGGGTTTGTACTGATGGTTTTCGTGCGTTCGTGAATTCAGTATATGTGTGTATGAGTGTATTTAAAGGTTTGTGGGTTATGTTGACTGTGTATGGAGGCCTGATGTCCTTAGCTAGCCTGAATCCCAGTAGACATCAGATTTTCTCAGAGGTATTTTCTTTAATCTGCCTGCCAGAAATAGGATAATGGTTTATATATTAAGTTAAAGTTGGTATATACGACTGTGCTATGAACATCAAAAGTTGATTATTGAGCCTCACTAGACCTTGTCAGTTGGACTTTCACTGTCATATCAGGGTGACTATAATCAGAATACTGCCAGAAAGGTTTAACTTAAAGCCAAACTGAAAGGATATAGAGCTACATTGTCAATGAACATATATTGCAGTTTATTTGTAACCCACCCATGAGGATTTAGCAAATATACAGCCATATGTAGTTGTCCTGTGATGTCAAAGTTAACACTTTAACATGAAAGCATTTTGTATTCATACCATTTGTTCCTTATCAAGTCAAGTGAAGCCCAAGTCCCAAAGCCCAAGTCTAAAGCTTTAGTAGACACCAATTTATTTAAAAAATATGGAAAGAAAAAAACAACCCCAACAATCCTGTAATCAAGCCTTAAATTAAGGGACAGGACTTAATGGGAGTTCATGAAGCTGGCCCTCATCCATTTTAGTATGTTTTGTTTTTGATTTACCCAGTTGTGGTGAATTTCACCTCCACTACTCCCACAGCTCTCTTCTCTGTCCCGGGTCAGTCCCCCTCTCTCCATAAAGCCCTCGCTCTTTCCTTGTTTGCATTTCTGACAATCACTGAACGCTCTTTTCACCGCGTCTCTACCAATGAACTGACAGATAGGGAGTAATCACTTCCTGGTAGGCTCTGTAGACCCTGTAACACACACACATACACTAACACACACAACACAAACAGAAGGCCAATGGGATGATATCATATTGGCTCTCAAACACACACACACAGCTTTCTCTCCCACCCCCTTTTCTCTATACGTGAACATGTTGGGAATGTGTTGTATTAGCATTTTCTTAGTCAAAGAGCAGTGTAATCCCTCTGTGAACAGCCAGGCCTGCTGGGAAACACAGGAGGGGAGGACACAGACTGACACACGGGTCTCTGATACTGTTCATTTTGTTGTTAGGCTGCAGTTAAATGTAAAACATTCAATGCACTTTGTATCTGAATGTTGTGAGAATTATGGTTCACCTGCTGCAAGTAGCTCCAAACATTTACTTTACTCAGCTGTGAAACAGCAGCAGCCAGTTATAACGATAGCGTCAGGTCATGTAATGAGGTTATTTCCATCACTCTCAGTTGACTATAAACAACAATAATGGCTGGTGAACAAACTTGATTTTTGTTGCTAGTATTGAACCGCTGGATAACTGTTGTGTGCATACAACAGGAAACCAAGTTGGCACATCCTGCATATTTTTGTACTTTCTTTGGAAAGTCTACAATTGGAAGGTGATAGGAAATGAGGATAGATAGATAGACAGATGGGGAATGACACACAACAAAGGTCCCCAGACTCAAACCATGGATGCTGCAGTTCCTGGTCACCTCTTAAGGCCCTAAACCACCAGGACGACAACTTGATTGTTTTACAGTCCGGTACATGGTTTAGAGTGAAATTCATGAAATCCATTTTTTATTTTTTTTGGTCCTAAGTTAAATACATTCAAGTTATGTTTGGAACAAATTTGAGGTATTATTTAAGAAAAACAGTCATTATGGTTTTCAACAAAATACCTTGGAGGAGGAGCTATTGCTACATATAATTAGCCAACATGAGCTATTTACTCACCATTCTAAGTACATCAGCCATTGTTACCTTTACAATACAAGAAGTTATCAAATGTCCTCAGAGCAGCACTGCTCCTTAAAGGCAGACTGGACTTGACAATGACTCAATATAAGAAAATGATGAGACAGGCCACCTGGCCAGAACTAGATGGTTAGCATGCTAACTTAAATAGAAGAAAAAAGCTACACAAGAGTTAACATCGGAGTTGCTTTCCACTGCTGGGGACACTTCTTAATGAAAAAAGAAATGAAGTTTAAGTTTGAAGCTAAAATCCCAACATTTCCATGAGATCGGTGGGTAACAGCTGTTAAAACACTATGTAGCAACAGCAAAACAAAGCTCCTCTGTATAAAAAAAGCAGGTTTATCTCCAGCTTTTTACTTTTACTAACTTGTTTATCTTCCTTGATACATTTTAACACTGGTGCACACAGGTATAGTCCCAATTTGTCCATCTTTTCTGAAAATACTACCCATTTCAACAAGACAACCTTTAAAACCTAGCAACATTTGCTCCCATATCCAATCATAAACACACAGTTATTAACCATCATTGAGTTTGAATGGTCATTTTATCCTGTTATACCTGTGCAGGTTCCTGGTGTGTGGCAGCCATTTTGAGGAAAGCTCTCTGAGTCTGCAGAGCACAGTTCACCATCTCCGCCTGTTGATCATAAAGGGTCAGAGTCACATAAATTAGGATAGTAAAACAAAGCATATTTATGTGTACAGAGCAACATGTTACAGTATTGAATAAAGGCAATGTTGTAGTTCCTGGAAAGGAAAAGATTTGCATGGTCTCGTTCGTGCTTTGCCAGTTTTTTCTCATGCCTATTGAACTACAGTCAGTAAATCTGTCTGTATTGCACTTACAAAAGCTAGTTTACAAAACACACACACACAGTTTGGGTTGATCCCAGTCAGCCATGTCCTGTGTGTGTGTATGTGTGTTTGAGACCTCCAGTTGCGGGCCAAGGGAACCACCAGGGAGGCTTTGTCCATAAAAGGCGCTCTACAAACTTAAAGAAACTACCTCTGGCTCTCACTCGCACACACTCCCCCTTCTCACCCCATGCAGTGATGGGACACAGAGATAGAAATCTTCTCTCAAGGTAAGGAGGGAAAAACACAGGCATTTCCTTAGTATTAATTTCTTTCTAATGACCTTCTTTTTTGGAGCCCTCCCTATTGTTTTGGATTTATTCCAAGGATATAACACAGCTATTATTGCCAGCTGGCTTACCACAAAGCACACTTACAGTCCTTGTGGGGGTCCAGGTCATTACCAAATAGGAAAAGGTGCTCCACTAGCATTTTGATTAATGACTGCAAGGTTAAAGTTCAATCATACTCCTATCCTGCATCCTGCAGAGGACAGGAAAGCTTTGCTCTCATATATACATAGATGCACTGACTGCCTGCTTTCTACATTTAGATCCTCTCATACACACTCATTACTATCATAAGAGAGCTATCAATATCTAAGGGGTTCTGAGATCTAGAGGAGCTGGAGTTTGTTGATAAATTTGCATTTAATGAAATAAAGATTGGAAGAGAAGATGCACTGGTGTCTCCCGCTCTCCCTTCATTCACAGAAAGCTAGACACCACGCCTAATGCAAACGAGAAGATAAACTTTAAATCTTTGTTCATTTAGTAACTAAAATCAGAGGCAACATCTTGACTGACAATGATTTAATTAAACAGATGTAGAAGCAACTTATCGCTTAAATTAAAATGAAGTATCATGTTTTGAAGGCTTGGAGTTAAAGGGGTAATCCAGGAAGTTATTATTGCACTTTCTTTAAATTGAAGGATTTATAAGAGTAACTGTAACAGTAAAGTTGGTGAAGTCCTTTAAATCATCATTAATATTTGCTTTGGCAAACAATAGATTGAAAAACCTGTTGTACTGTAACCGCAAATCACCACGACAGCAGCTGTTGTGACATCTGTCTCCAACAGCTGCTGCAGCATGTGCGTGTCTGCCTTTATGAAGTGTGTCTGGACAGGTGTGCGTCTACAAGTGATTCATGGTTCATCAGCCAGCTTTTGTGTGGAATAGGGAGATTTTATACACTAAATATGTGGGAGTGAACATTTGTGTTGCACACATTAATCACTCACATGTTTCTCCACGTCACTCCCTATGGCTCGGCTGTTGTTCAGGTAGTCTGACACTGAACCGCTCAGTAGCACGTCGAAGGCCTCCATGCACTGAGGAAGACCTAAGTACACAAGGAGGAATCGCTGCTTGTTTGCATGTGTTAATGCTTAAATATGTCCCCTGCTTTTCTAATTCGAGAGCTGTTTTGCTCTGCCCCCCCAAACCTCTGAGTCAAGCATTATTTCAGGACAAACTCGCCTCCATCGATGCCGTTGACACAGCCCCCATTAGCCATGCCACTGGACACCTGCATGGTGACAGACATCTGCTCCAGGCGAGTTACAGCTCGCTCCAGCCGCTGCATCAATCCTTCCATGGTGACAAACCTAGGAAACAAAAGTGTGAATTGTTTCTTAGACTTCACTGTCATTTTACTGATCACAAAACATCATGATGGACCTGAGATGAACCTGAGATTCAATATCCAACTTTCCCACTCTCACGTTTCTAGTTTTCAGAAAAGTGGACCATGTCAGCAGCAAAGAGTCAAATTAAATGTATCCAATGTGGTTTATATGAACACTGTCTCAGTTTGAGCTGTCTGGCCCTCTGCCACCATCACAACCTCTGCCACACATGAACGCATCACACAGTTGGATTAAAGAAGGACAGAGGCTGGGGCCAGGCTGAGAGGAAGAGTTATTTACTACAGTAAAAAGAAATAAAAGTGAAGTGAAAACAGTTCCTGTGACAACAAATCATTGATAACGATGATTTTCATTGATGGGAGATACAAACAATAAGTGATTTTCTGTACAGCCATGAACCTGGAGATCTACTGATAGTTAACACATTAAGCATAAAGACATGGCTTCTTTTCATTTCTAAAATGTTATGGAACCAGACCGGGGTTTAAACCCACAATTAGCAGTATAATGAAGGTTTCTATCCTCAGATATAGATCACCTGTGATGATGCTTGTCTAACCCTGGATGTGGAAAATGTACAATATATGTACCGTACATGTTTGCACAAACAACTCCTGTTAGAAAAGAGACACTGAGGGAGGGGTAGTTATCCAAAGACAAACACGCAGCATCTGTATAACATCCTTGATCACACAGACAGTACCCAGATGCATCTGAAAAGTTCAGAGATTAGACAAGCATAGCCTACTTCATATGTAAACAAATCTCCAACTGTAACTGAATGCCACAAGAATACATTGGAGATAGTGGTGCAGTCTACACTGCATCTCCTCATTTAACACTGACCAGCTATATACCTCACCATGAGGCAATGCAGGACTGTTTCCAATATTTATAAGTCACCAAAGTGGAATTTGATGCAGCAACCCACTGCATGTTTACACAAACTACTGCTAGGTAACATGCACTTCCTAATCTGACACCTGCTACCTGTGTGTCCAAAACACAACCCAGTGGTGTGAGTTGAATGGTCTATAAAAACACAACAGGAGACTCTGCATCAATATGGCAGCTAGCTACAGTATGTAGACTGGCTTGTGTCTTCTGCCTGTAATCATTGTAAATTATGTCTAGTAATTATGTGCTATGAGCAGCAAACACGTCCTTATGGGCGTCATCGATTCGTCTCTCTGGAGAAATCTCTCGCTAGTGCCAGATGCCTGAAGCAGGACTCAGCTGCTATTTCTGCTCTCTGGGTCACAGAAGTTCTTAGGCAAGACCTGAAACCTGGAGAGCTGGACGAGGGTTGATATCAAGTATACAACAAGTCACATGTCAACAATGTCAACTCTGCTCCAGGAAAGGTGTGTGGATGGAGTGGGAGTCTGAACTGTTTTTTATAATTTGTGTTTTTATCAGATGACTTTTTAACTTCTGCTCTTGGCCAACTAGAAAGTGCCTCTGATCCCTTACAAACATTTATAACATCAGACTATGTATCTTAAAATGTCCTTATGAATTCCTTGGTACTGATCTGTAAAGCATTGGTGAGTCATTTATTTATCACTTATGAAGCTGTTAGTCAAACATTAGCTCTTAATAAATAAAATAAACTCCTAATAATGAAGGACACTGCACTTGCCAATGTGCTTCTGTTTGGGCTGACATTAAGTTGTACTCTTGAAAGCTATTGTCATTTTATCAGACATGAAAAACTTTATTGATTGATTGATTGATTAGTTGATCATTCGAGAAGTAATCTGCAATGACTGATGAATCAATAAAGCTTTTTAAAGCAAAGAGATAGATTTGATGGTCCTAGCTTCCTCACAACACATGTGAGCAAAGCTGAGCATTGTTAGATTTTGGAGTAGCTCAAAGATGAGATCAACTCGGACTTGAATTCCTGATGCAGTTTTCATTTAAAATGCTTTGCCCACAAAATTGTAAATGTATTGATGGAGAAAATAACTGGCAGACCAATCTTTAATGAAAAGAATCAGCCCAGTGGTTACAGATCTAAATTTCTCACATTACAAACACACTTACTGTATTTGCTCAAGTTCATAACATTTCACTTAGTCACTGTCTCGCTCAATACCAATCTCAAACTTTGTTTAAAAACCACAGGAGAGAATCAGCCGGCAACTGCCCTGATTGTGTTGTCAGCCAGCCAAACTCTCAATGGCAATGCAAAGACATAGCCAGTGATGCTCTTTTAACTTTTCATGGAGACTTAATTTATTCACCCCATCACAAAAACTGAATGGGAAACAGCTCAGATGAAGCCTGCTAGTTGTATCAGAAATACATTTCTATTGCACAAAGTTTTAGAAGTGCCAGACAAACGAAACAAACACAATGTACAGGACATATTATCCATCTATAATTTTCAGCAGTACTAAGTCAACACTTTGGTCTCCTCCATTTGAACACATTCCTCCCTCTGTGTTTCCAGACAGGTGGGTCATGGCGTCTGCCACATAAAGACCCCAGACCAAAATCAACAGCTGAGAAAGCGCACATGTTCCTGCAGTGGAAAGATATTACTGACTTCACCCTGACCTGCATGTGTCTCCTGAACCCTCTGGCCTGGTATCTGATCTTTGGGGCTATATTGAGCCGCAGCCTGCTGCTATGGGCCTAATGTAAGCGGTTTTCACTGCCCTGTGCTGTACTCTGGATAAAACAAATCTTGTTGAATAAATGTTTGGTTGGAATAGTGTTTACTCTACTCTTGGGTTCATACAACCATTAAAGCAGGAAGCTGTGATATCACCAAGATGTTAGTGAAAGTCTCATCTACAAAAAACTGTTGTGGCCTCTTGGCGTCTTTTAGTTGTTGGTTTAAATACTTAGGTATAATTAAACTAAAATAAAAGTATGTGTTTTGTTTATATAGATGATCTACAGAATATACTATGGTCAATGATAAGAAATGAAGTAAACTGATCCAGTGATTAAGACAGAGCACCTATTCTGTAGGAAACCTTTGCCCATACCACATGATCTTCATCCAGCAGATGGGTTCATTTAATTTTTTTCTGAGCTCTTCATGGACTTCCTGTCCATGTTGGCAAAGAAGTTATGTAAAAACAAGTTTTAAGAACAACATAGAAGAGATCAGGTACAACTGAAAGGTCCAGAAGCAACTAAATGGACCTTGAGGTGAGATTGTTTTGTGAACTGTTTTAAAAAAAAGTCCACAGCCCATAATGTCTCAGTGTAGGTGACTCATCCAGCCTCTCACTGACCGAGGATGATCCCTAATGAAAACATGACAGGGCCCTGGCTCCCTGACAGTTTCACCGCCCCTCAAATCTGATGCTTCATGGTATCACCAGTTACTCCAGAAGAGATAAAAGGCAAAAAAGAAATGCACCAGTGTCCTGCCAAAACGTGAGAAAGCGTGGCGCACGGGGAGCAGGTGGAGATGACTGTGTTTGGACATTTCTGCGCACATCTCTGTCACGGTGAGGCTTCCTCCCCTCCGCCCCACCCCGGGAAACAACAACCCTGAACATGCAGTGAAAGCTGGTCGGCAGAGAGACATCTTACCTCCCTCCTCTAGTCCGCAGTCGGTTTCTATCGGGATGTGTTGGTGTTTCTGTCAGTATCCCCTGGACGGAGTCGTGGCTGTTGCGCTGTCGCCTCGCGGTCCCCTGCTGCCTCCCCGCCCGTCACTCAGCTGCTGCCAGCACCGGGACTCTTCCGGGATGTCCTAATTAAGACACACGGTGAACCTGAGAGCCAGAGCGAGCGGAGACCAGGACCATGACTCAGTATCTGCTCTGGGGCGGACGGACATTTACCTCGCAGGCAACATGGCAGCCCCGGAGAGCCCTGCTATAAATAGACTGATTTGACGCCGTTTGCAAAGACATGGGTCCAACAGGCTACTGGCTGATCACCACTACCATCATCATCATCATCATCATCCTCTATGGGTATTAAATCAGGCCTGAGACTGACCCTGAACTGGGAACCCCCCCCTCAAAATCCCCCCCTGCAGTATTTTTATCAACTTGCTGATGTTGGTTGTGCATCATGGGTGCTTCATAAATCAGCAGGTACACAATCCACTGATGCCTCCACCACAAATCAACTTTAAAGGGATGCTCCACTGATTTGAGATTGACACGTTTAAAAACATTTGGTTAATATCTGCACAGCAGAGGCAGAGATATTCTGACTTTAAGTTCATACTATGGCCCAAGCATCAAAAACCTACCCCTCCCATGGGGCATCTTGATAGCGCCTGTTTTTACACTGCATCCATGCAGCTTTGAGACAGAAAACCTCCTGTAGTCCTGACTGGGGGTGTTCATGCATGAGTTGCTGCTCCTGATGACCTTGTATTCAGCAAATATTAAAAGGAAATTAACATTTTATAGTCAACAGAGGATGAGAAATGAGAAAAACAGAAATGGGGAATGACACTGGCTTGTTCACAGGTCTATTGTTCTTTTTGGGAAAGGCAGAAATCATATGAAATGAACATTTTTCTCCCACTTGACTCCGTATAATCAGAGTCTGAGTGTAACCTGGACAGACCTAACATTAGACAGAAGACATAATACAACTGTTAACACAGTCTGACTATCACTGCTCATGATGTTGAAACTGATCTTCATGTGCAAAATCATTAGTAAAGGGTTTTAATCCACCTGGTTTACGGTCAATAAGTAGATTTTGGTCTGTATAGTTAGTTAACACCTAAAGGGATTTTTTTTTTTTACAACCTGACAAACCGATAATTATTCTCATTAATTAATTACAAACTAATTAACAAACTAGCTAGACCTAACTTAAGAAATACTGAGCACATTGAGACATTACAGCCTCCAACTGACTAATCAACAGAGCTTGGATGCTCCTTTAAAGTTTCATCAAAGGTTTACGTCATTGATGTAATAAAAAAAGTTTTATTTTCGTATGAGCTCAGACAGGTGGTGATTTTACCCATAAGGCCTTGCTGGATCCATGCTGTGTCATGGTCACCCACCTACTGTATGTGCGCCAGTTTCATGTTTCATCAGGGACCAAAAATATTCCCTGGAGCTGAGTAAAAGACGACAGAACCACAGCAGCAAAATATATATTTTTTTTACATGACTTATTGATTAGAGAGGAGATGAATCATTGATAGACTCCTGAGTCCTGAGAGACTTTACCACGTGTCAATTGTATCCATGCAGACTTTTAGAGGGTGTGACTGTAATATGAGAGTGTTTCAAGTAATGGATTATTTCTCACACAGGAGGGGAATTACAGCATCTGGCGCGTATGATGTGTTTGCCACTTTGCAGCTGCTGCCAAAGTCTGACAGAGAGGTGAACAGACAAATATTGACAAAACACAGGCACAAACGAAATCTATAGATTATATCCTAAAGCGTATTAATGGACAAAAATCTACTTATGGAGGAAAAAGCAAATGAATGTTTTCAGGAATCAAAAAGCACAAGCATGTGTGTGAAATGGTGATAAGAGAAGTGGCCTCACACTGTTGACTACATAAAAAGAAATGTCAGCAAGGTTTTTTAAATATAGAACATTTTATTCCAATTTTGAGTAAATGTAGTTGAAATTCTGAAGTAAAGGTTTTAATACCAACAGGACCTTTGCATTTAAATAGTAACACTTTACATGCCTCCATCCAGTGACAATGAAAAGCTTGCTTAAAAAGTTTTTTTGTCGTTTATTTTTCATATTTCCCTTGTAAGAAATAGTTCAAGTATAAAAATTCCCAACAGTGTAAAATAGCCCATCTGATGAATATTAAGCAAAAGAAGCACAGCTACTGAAACCTTGACAACGACTATACATTCTAGTGGAGAAAGCAGCATTTTTGCTTGTTTTTGTTTATTTTTTTTGTCAAAATTACTATTTTTTCCTTTTGTCTAAACACAGAAGAGGCAGAGTACAATCTGCATGCAAACAGGCCTGCATTTAAATAAAGTTCTTCCATACAAAAGGCATTAAGCTAATTTCTAATGTCATGATCTAAAGAATCAAAAAGATAAAAAATAAAAGTACAGTGCACATAACAGTATCTTAAATAAGTCCTACATCAACATTTTTGGTTGAGTATGTTAATAATAATAATAATTATAATTATATTATTACTAAAACTAATCAATAACTTATATATGCCTTGAGATGAGTACATAATAATATTATTAATACAGTACCGCCACTAAGTCTCTACTCTCAGAGCGTTAACATAGTCAACCCTCAAAAATAAATATCTTAAATAGTAGATTTCTCTCTTCTTTATCAGTTTTTCTCTTAAATAGCAGTAAAAATGTAAGGCACACAGACCAACATAACGTCAAAGAGCAAACCCCCCGTCCTCTCCACCCCACCTGGTGTTCTTGACAGACATGAGGCAGGCCAGTTGTTGGGGTGGCTTTGGTGAAATTGTGTATTTGTGAGTGTGTACCTGACACTGACACCAGACTACAGCAGCAGCACAGAGGTGGAAGTGCTGACAGTGGCAGGGCTGAATGACTGGGGGGGGGGGGCTCTGCTCTGGGGCTCTGTGTTGGGTGGAGGGGGTGTAGAGTTGGTTCCCAAATGGGCTCGGCCGGGGATTAAAATGTGACAGCTCAACAAACGAGCACAAGTGATGCGTTCTTTCCAGAGTGATCCGTCTGTGTGGCGCTGGAGCGGCTCTGTCCACCCCCACCAGCAGCTGCTCTCTCCCTCTTTCTTTCTTTCTTTCTTTCTTTCTTTCTTTCTTTCTTTTGCTCCATCCCAGAGCCAGAGAGAAACACGACTGTGCTGCCTTTGTCTTTGACTGCTATGTGTGCAACTCTGGATGCATGTGTCAGTATACGTGTGAGTGAAACATGTGGAAAAGTGACCGATTTAGTGTTTCTCATTGTCTGAAGCCATTTTCAACCTCTCTCCTGTTGTCAGTGCCTTTGTTTTGTTTGCCAAGTCCCTCTTTAGTCCAAGAGTCAAGTCAGAGTTGATGACTTTTTCAGTTTTTTTGTTTCTTTTCTTTGTTTTTTGTCTCCTGGTGATTTGTTTGCTTTGCATAGGTCAAGAGGTCGAGACACAGAGTAAAAAAAAAGGGACATTCAGCATCAGGAAGATAAAAAGGTAGTTCTTCAAATATGTGTGACACAACGAGTTATAACTTCTCGACTTCCTGACAGAGGTCACATAATAATAGCTAACACGTTGGAAACGGTTCCATTTCCCTGATTATCAGAAAATATTAACTCCAAAAAATGCACTTGAAAAGACAAAAAGAACAAGGAGACCCCTCAATGTATAATAATAACAATAATAAATATAAATGTTATGAGGGCATCAAATAACTGAAAGAGAACAGTTTCCTAAACTAACGTTAAAGACAGCAATAGGACTTAACGGCTTAGTTTAACACCTATACCAACCACAGGGATTAGTTCCTGCATTTCTTCTCTAGAAATAAGTACTCTACTACAATGATAATAGTAATAATAATGATAATAATAATCATAGTAATAACAACAACAATAATAGTAAATCACTTTCCATTATTTGTTCTGCGATTTTTTTTTTTTTCATTTTCTTATTTTTTGGTTGAAGCACAGCAAGTTGGAAAGTTACCGTAAAAAGTTCCCACCTCACCATCATCATCATCACTACCACCATCATCATCATCACCTTTTTAAAGCAACTCTGCCTCTGAGTCGCCGACACGCCCTCCCTCAGAGCCACTCCCTCTTTCTTTTCCTTTGCTCCCTCTCCTGACCAATCAACTGTGGCTGGGGGCAGGCCTCCTCTCTCTGCATGTCCAGTGGTTGCAGTGGCTGCTATTGCATGCGGTCGGCTTGCAGCTGCTGAGGCTGGTACTGACCAAATGCTGCGGCTGCAGCGGCGGCCGAACCTGGGGCGGCAGTGGCTAAAGGCTGCTGGACTGCATAGCCATAGCCGGCGGTGGCCACGTAGCCTGCGGCTGCCGGGGATGCAGCGTAGGGGTACTGCTCGTATGCAGCAGCAGCAGCACTGGCTGCAGCTGCAGAGTACTGCGCATAGGCAGCTCCAGTGTAGTCGATGTAGGGAGAGGAAGCGGTGGCAGGTGCAGCGGCTGCCGGCTGCACATGAGGGATGACCACACTAGGCTGCACAAAGGCCTGAGGGTACACGTAGTGGGCCGGAATGCTGTGGGACAAACACATACATCAGGGTTTAATTTGATTCATCACCATAATCCGAATCTGAAGATTAACCCTCCCAAAACCACCCTAAAACCCAACTCCATCACACTGCGGCCAAGCGCCCTCCCACCACCCAGCCCCAGTCCAATCCACCAGTCAAGAACACCAAGGAAATGCCTGCTAGTAGGGATTAGAACAATATAGGGTTGCCAAAATAGAAATCTCTCTGTGAAAAGAAGATTGGAAGGTGAGGAAATTTTTGAAGTCCCAGAGGCTGCTCATTGAACCTCTGGGTCACTCAAATGAACTGAAAAATCCCATCTGTGGTATGATCACATTCAAAAAGAGTGAAGCCTGGGTGATGATATCATCTTCTTTCAGGACTACATCATGAGAAACAGATTCAGTTTTTTACTGTTTTGGTCAGTTTTGAGTTTGTGTTGTGGAGACAGAACTAGAGAGAAATAAATGGAGGCGAGATGAAAAGAAAACGTTTGGAATCTGTAACCTGCACTTTGTCTCTGGGTCACATGTAGATTTGGCTCTGGTGCCGTCCTCCTGCCTGCTGCAGGGCGAGCAGGGGAGGGTGGGGAGCTTACAGTGCCGGGGGAAGGGGTGTGGACAGAGGAGATGAGCCCAGGGAAGCATTGTGAAAATGTCACTGCCACTTTGACAGCTGGACAGTTTTCAAAAAGGGACGCTGCTGGCCATTTCCCCCTCTGTATTGGGACAAAGAACCGGGGAGGCAATAGGGGGAGCCGGGACTAGGCTCCACACCAAGAGCGATGTTTTAATTAAATAAACAATTATGAACAATGAGCATATTCTACCCTCCATGACATCGCCTTATCCTGCCCCCCATACTCTATAAGGTCTGGAAATACAGCAAGCCTGAAGGGGATTTTTGAAATTCACACAAGAGGTTCAGATGAAGCAAAGTGTCTTTGATGTCCTGAAAAAACAGCCCTCCCTCCCCTGTTAGAGATAAAATTAAAATCAATTTCAGTCTCACTTTAATTCAAAAGGAGTGAGCAACAGGCTTAATAGACAATTTGTTATTTGTTGCACAAGATTCCAATAAAAACTATGAAGCTGTAGGAGAGTTTGAATGACGACCGCTCAAAAATCTGTTGAGAGAAAATCAAGAAAATGGGACGTAATCTGTTGAGTCTGCATAAGTGACAATCAGGTGGTCACTTTTGGAGTATGGAGTGGGAGTGAAGAGAGGAGTGTGCAGAAAATGAGTGAAAGGCACGATCTATCGTGGCAACCCTATTGTCAGCACTCCATTATCCAATCCAATCCACATCTCAACCGAAAAACAGTGGGCCCAAAGGTGAACAGGAAGAACAGAACAACAGCAAGACGTCAGAGAGGAAGAAATATGTAAAAATAGTCGACTTTAAGTAAACTGACTACAAAAACGACGACAACAAGGACACACCACAATCACTCGACTGAAAAGACACAAAAAAGTAAAAGGGAAGTGAGAAAATTAGTAAATGGGGGTGTAGAGATATGGTGTAGCTTTAAGGGTAAAGACTGATGTTGTTACTGCCTCATTACTGCACATAGAAACACACGCACGCAAACACACACACACACACACACACACAATAAGGACCAATTTTCAAAAACCGAACAGAAATTCACTAATGGAAGAATCTCCAGGAACAGCATTTTTATCATCATGTGACACTGAAACTCTCCATTGAAACCTACACTCATGATGCTCAGAGGGTGAGGGCAGGTTTCCAGGATCATTTTACTGGAGGTGATCTCAACTTTTCCAGTCTGTTATCTAAAATGAAATCATTGAATTATTCACTTCCAGTAAACAGGGAGGCAAACTGGAGGTTGATTACACACTGACTGACTGATATCCAATAAATAGCCAATACTAATCTGATATTTAACAGCAGGATGGAGAATTCAATATCTTGAGCCCTCTTGATATTTTGGTTGAATAATCTATCAGACAAACAAACTCTGGACTGACCCACATTGGACTGTGAGCAAAGACCATGAAATAATATCAATGACAAGGTTCTGACATTTGATACTAGTGCTAAACCATTTGAGAATCTACCATTTAATAAGTTAATTTTGATAATATAAAACATTACAGTCAAGATAGTGTTGTCTTGCTTGGGGAATATAATATGCAAGACATATCTCCGAGAAATCTAATATGAAAGTGAATCTAATAATGTAACAATTTAATGACTTCACTTTGACTTGTAGGCACTATTGTTTTTAACTGGCAACTGATTGAATCCATAAAAGCCTAAGACATTTTCTTTATAAGCTTTATATAGAAACTGGAGTGAGAGAGCTGCCTGTGGATTGCAAAACACATTTTATTGTCTTTCAATCACTCTCATGAGAATGGGAATCATGGCCGTGGGCAAAAGACATTAAAGAAACATCTAACATTTTCCAAACTTGAAGTTGCACAATTCTCCTCAGCAGCTATTGTATATGATTGACTGTAGAGGCCCGAGCTCGGACAGTAACTATTTTTTGACTGTATGCCATTTTTAAAAAAGCTTCCGGAGGTATTTGACCATCTCTGCTGCTCTTGAAATCAAACTCCCGGCCTGTTGCATTCGAGGTTGAACCTTTGCTTGACTCTAATTCCCCACCAGCACTATAATATGGCAGACTTACACACATATGTAAGCATGCACACACACATAAACACACACACATGACCATGGGAAGCAAAGTTCTGGCTGACCTATCAAATGTGGCCCATTAATAAAAAATACTCTCTATTCCCAGGAGATGTTTTTTTTTAAAAAGGTATATCTACAATATCCCAATAACTATGAGGTTGTTTTCTGCTGTGGTGTGTCCTCCATGTGTCTGTCTTCATTGGAATGTCGTGTTCACGCAACCCAGAGGTCATTAAAGTTCAAGGCTAAATAAAGGTCCTCTTCCATCATGCATGCCATCCACTGAGGGGGAGGACACAAGTGAAAACGTACATTGAGGTGAGAGGATCTAATGTGAGCGAGGTGATGTGTTTGTGCTTGTTTGTGATGTTGGCAGTACACAAATGTCCTGGTTTGACAGAGCTGCTCATGAGATTTTTGTTATTCTGCCCAAGTCACAGATGGATCTGGTGTCTAGTTTCACTTCAAGTGCATCAGCACTTGAGCCATGATCCTCACATAGAAAGTTAATGAGATCATGTTAGTTCGCATGGATCCTTTGGTAATCACTCACTATATATGGAAGTGTATTAATGACAAAGCTACCAAACAAGTGCAAAACAAAGTCAACCTACACCCAAGTCAAGTCAAGATAGGAGAGCTATTCAAAATCCTCTCGCAAAGATTCATGTTTGAAACCTGCTATCACATTATTCTCACATTTTATCCAACTGTTTTAGCTTCAGGACATTCCCATATGAAGCTTCTCACACTTGGTCTACAACAGCACTCCACTCCACTTTGTTAATTTGACTGATTTTAATTACTTAAATTTTTTCTGTAGCATGAAACCCATGATTCATCTTATGAAACCTGTAAATGAACGATGTAAAGTTGGAAGAGCTCCTTGATCCAACCTTGTATGGATGTCAAGGTGCTGCTGGCGTCCTCAGATTGGTGAACTTCTTTTGGGTGAAATGTGTATATTTAAGGTGTTGATGCTATTTGACTAAATGAATTACACTTTCATTACTGATGTGAATACAAGAAATCACAGGATTCCTTGGTTCCATCCTTTGGCAGCTGTTTCCCTCCTTTTTTAAAAGCCTTTAATTTTTTTTTCTCTTTCAAAAATCAAGCTTCTATAGGAAATTGTTTCCTGTACAGATTTTAAATTGTTATTGGTTTAGTCTATAAAACATATAAAATAATGATAAAAGCAACAAAGTCTCATATGAAACATCAAATTTGGCATTTTTGCTTGAAAAATTACTGACATGATCAATTAATTTTAATCATGACACATGCATGTCTATCTGTCTTCGCTCTCAATTCTTGTGCTGTACTTTTCAATCTGTCCCTGCATGCTCTCAAATTTAGATTCACCCAGTTTAAATGGCTCCTATACTCTGCTTTTACATGACAGAGAAAGATGGCCCGCAAGCTCCCAGACCCCCCCCCAACACATAGACACACACACACACAGACACACACAACACAGAGCTTCATGCGACTGCAGCATCAGCATTTAGGCCTTTGTGTGGCACAATGGGTGCGCTTGTTTTCCTTAACACCACAAGCCCATGTGACGAAAGCTCACTGAGAGAACAAGAGAGAGAGAAAGAAAGAAAGAGAGAGAGAGAGACATCCAGACATTTGTTTGTGTCACATTGGAGACTTTGGTGCACTGAGCTGAGCAGAAAATGAGAGTACATGTGGACAGACAAAGCCACACATGTACATAAACACAACACCAGTGAATATTCATATGTAGTACTGTCAGACACGCACACAAACACACACAAACGCACATACATTAAATACACATGACGCACACGTAGTAACTGATAATCTTCTCATTCATTCGTAAAACATCCACATACAGATTTCACAATATTTGGTATAGTGAGGAGATAGAGAGAGAGAAATACGGCAGTTGTAACAGAGCAAGACGTGAATCTGTACATTGTGTTAATACAACAAACAGGAAGATGCTGTGAGTTTTGTTATTTTGAGGGGAAAGGAGGTGAAAGGAGAAGGTAAATGGGGTAAAAAAAAAAAGAAGAAAGTAGAAGTAGAAAAGTAGAAGAAAGAAACTCCACACAGAAAATTCACCACTCACTCCAACAAGACAGCCAAAAAACACATGAAACAACATTTCCTGTTAAACAAAACAAGTCAACCACAAGCTAAAAGCAATAAAATAAATACATAAAAAAAAACCTTTCTTGGCAAAATTAACACTCTTCCACAAAAAAGGAAAAAGAACACCCCAAAAATCCAGTCAATCCAGCTTTTTTTTTTTTTTTTTTGTCATTAAAGTAAGAAAGCACACGGTTTCTAACAACACCACTTCATAACTGCACACAAAGCTCTAGGTTCTATTCAAATAAAATAAAAAAATAAGTCAAATGAAACCCACGTACATGCATCTATAATCACCATTTTGAGAGCTTGTTTGTGTGTGTTTGAGTCTACAGGTAATTCCTTTCTCTGATCTGTGATTACGTTTGCAGAACTATTCCACAAACCAGCACAGTTAGCTTAACCGAGAGCGAGCCTGTCGAACCAGAGAAAGATAGATAACATTGAGTCAGGCTGGAAGTTTCTGTCGTTGTCCACTCAGCACACACACACACACACACACACACACGTATGTATACACACAATCACAAACAGGCAAACCTAGAAAAGGCATTCTCACTGGCTTTTTTGGTGGACAGCCATACAAAAACAAGCTACACACTAATAAATGTCCACCTCTAATTATCAGCAATTATTCATATTTGAGGAGAAAACAGAAGTAAAACAAATATTAGACGTAGAGTATCAATTAACACACAGAGGAAAGAGGAATTTGTGAACATGTTTGAATTGGTCACCTTTATGACTTTGTCTCTTCATAAGCAAAGAGTATCTCAACAATCCTCTGAACAAGCAGACTCATAATTACTCACCCATAAGGCCTTTGGATGAAGGCAGGGTGAATTTGGGGAACACCAAAGGTAAAACCTGCATCACCAGAGGACATAAGAAAAATGTGTTAACTTCAAAAACAATACATTACTACTCTTTCCTCAGTATCTGTAAGCCAATAAACCTGAAAACAAACAAACCCCGAGGTTGAAAATCAGGAAGGATTAGCTCAATTTTCTTTATTGTGGCTATGTTTATATGGGTACAAAATTAAAACACCATTTGAAGTCAATAAGAGTGACACATAGGAATAGCTGTCAGTTTTATTAATTTTGGCTGTCTTTACCTGGCTGCATCACCCTGGGCTTGGCGCCCAGGTAGGCCAGGTTGACGTTAGCCTTCCTGCCATCAATGATGGGGTTGGGGTCCTTACAGGCCCGGTCTGCAGCCGAGCGATCCGCCATCGTCACCTGACAAATGCACGTACAGGGTGGGAAAGATGTAGATTATTCAGGCAAATATGTCAGGAAGTAAGTAAGTAATATTGATAACAATTCAGTTCCCGCAGACTCTTTAGAAACAACAGGTTCCCATGGCAACAATGGACAGAGGGATGAATAAAGACTAAAGCCTCTTAAAGTGATGAGACAGCAAGTGTTGAAAACAAAGGTAAAAAACATTGTGTATATGAGTGTATGTTTAACTGCTGTGTGCATACGTTAGCTCATTTTCCTCTCTCTCTCTCTCTGTGTGTGTGTGTGTCTGTGTGGCCATCATTCACAGCAGTGAGTGTCTGGCTGCACACACACACACACACACACACACACACACACACACACACACACACATCCATCACCCTCATGTGGATGTGTTGAAGCTATCAGCAGTGAATGGGAGCCTGGCTGAGATGACAGGCTGAACATGGCTCCATTGTAGCTCCAGTTACAACAACCAAACTCAGAGCTTCACTGTCTTTTTTTAAAAATATATTATTTACACACTTTTGTGACTATAGAGGAATAATGAACTGATTCGATGTAGCTACAATAGTAATGAGACAAATAAAGCTGGAGCTGTGGAAAATTCAGCTCAGTTTCCCAGTGAAATGTTGTGCATATCAAGTGTTACTGCAACTTCATCTGCTGGGAGGATGTGCCAGAGCTGTATCTCAAATATGATTAAACAGACTTTGTCAAGGCTAAATATGGGCCAGATCTATCTTTGGGTGTTTCTAAATTCACATTACTGCATAAGTCGATCATAAATGTATGAATGAATTTAAACTTCACAAAAAAGAGAGAGATATTTAAAACACGCTGAGCTGTTTCTTCAGCTGAAATCTCCTTTTCTGTCTGTCAAGATTTATGAGCAAAATATTTTCAACAACGTTGTAAACAGGGATGATGAAACCTGGGCGACTGTGTCAGAAAACTGCTCCGGAACACGGAGACTTCATGGAGAGGTTTTTCTTATCCCAGCAGAGCTGTCAGTGTGAGGGGGCAGCTCACATCGAAAACATGTCAGGGCGCATACCGACGCGCAACAAGTCGGTGGGTGCGAGATTGCAACAGAAACCAATGACAAATTTAAAACAGAGTCTGTCTATCAAAACATAAACACCCCCCCCCCTTTCCCCCACCGACTCCAAATATGTCCGTGTTAGTTATGATGCGGTGGAAGAGCAACAGAGACGCGCGATGACAGGACTTTGACTGCTGCGTAAAATGTTTCAAAGTGTGGTTAAGAAGGATAAAAGTGATACTTACGAATCCATAACCTCGAGACTTTCCGGTCTGTCTGTCGGTAATAACCACCGCTTCTTCAATCTCACCAAACACCTCAAAATATTTCCTGAGACTTGAATCCGTGGTGTGGTAGGGAAGACCCCCGACAAAAATCTTCGTATAGGTTGTGTCCTTTTGCGTGGTGTGCATCGTTAGTGCAAAAAATACAATAAATAGGTACAAGTAAAAAAAAAAAAAAAAAAAAAAAGAATAGTGCAATGTCTCCTTATCAGTGATTCTTTGGATGAAGAAAGAAGAGAGAGAGAGAGAGAGAGAGAGAGAGAGATCAGCTGGCTCTGTAACTTTTTTTCAGAAGAGAAAACAAAACAAAAACTCGACAAAAATGAAGCCTGGAGGTAGATTTATCTTCTGACAGTTAAGAGGAGAGTTATATGGAGCGGATTGTCCCAAAGAGACATCAGGTGTTTCCAGCTCTTCTTGGCAACTCTGCTGTCTAACTAAATAGCTTTGGGACCCATTCCTAAAAGCGCTGCTCCTAACTCCACCCAGCTTTGGGTCCATCTCTGCCCGCCCACCACAACCAGTGCGCACAAACAGCTGGGAAGCCTGCACAGTGTGACACACTGGAGCTCCTTCACACAAAGACACCACAATCACGTTTAATGAACCATCAGGAGGGATCAAAGCCTGATCCCCCTCATGATGTATTGGAGCATAGGAAGAGCAGCGACCTTCAGGAGATGCTGTGTGGTTTCATGTGAAAAATAACCAAACAGGAACACATGCAGAGGAAATGCTTGTGATTTTCGCTGCATTATAAATAAACATCTGACGCTGTTGGTCTTTTCTCTCGCTGGTGAGATAAATGGCAGATCAGGCTCGGGCTTTGCCGTGGAAAAGATGGGATCTGTCTCTATCGGCCTGCATGGATTAGGCCTCCTGTACAAACAGCCGGTCGGGGACTGAACACAGCCCGGGGGACAGACAGGCAGCAGAGAGCAGACAGACAGGTGCAGCTCTGTAGCTCCGCTGGAAGGATCAGCCTTCAGGAGACACCACTTGAGTTGACTTGGTTGACGGAGTTTTGGCAGCTTTCTGCGTCCATGATGCAGTTTGAAAGTGAAGTGGGAATTTTCCTTACAATATAATAATATAACATCATGACCTGTCTCTACTGTTGAACCCTGTGTTTGACCAAAACAGGCATCTTTCAACTATGAATTTTGAATTAAAGTGAAAATAAATTACTTTTCTTTTTAAAAAAAAAAACAAAACAAAACCCAGGGGCCCCTGGTTTTCCCGGACCCCACTTGTGCCTATGAACCTTGAAAAAGTCATATCTGACAAATGCGATTTCATCCCAATTAAGGTCGCTGAGATGAAAAGGTTTTGCTGAATCCACCTTTACCGTATTTCATTAATTAAATGGGGCGAGAGGAACCGATTCGTGCGTCAGAATTACGCACAGCTATTATGATTTAAAGATCAATATTACGACCACGGATCAATTCAATTAGTCCCTGAACAGCAATGATTTAAACAATAATAAAATAACTTGTGATGCTTGGCCTCGTCGGCACTGGGGAGCCTCCTGGGTCTCTGGAGCGGCCAGGGTGAGTTTCACCTCCGGTAACGTGAGAGGGATCTCGGCTGTTAATCATTCATGGCGGCTCCGCTTCTGTGGGCGCTCTGTGCCTGGTCTACATTTAACCTGTCACCGCATGTAGCACCGTGAGTTGACATATTTGCAGTGGGAACATAATCACAACAACGTGTCATTTAACATACCAATGATGCCAATGTGGTTAATGTCTCCTGGATACTGGTAAACCGCCTTGTGTATAATTGAGATAGTGATCACGTGTTTTTTCACGATGTTAAGTTTTTTGTCTGATCTGCTCTTTGTAGGTTAATTATAAAACCTATATTCTTAAAGAAAGGGGATCTATACTCCGTCTAACCCATTTGAATGTGAATTGCAACTGCAGAAAACCAGACCACAATGAAACGCAACCTGATAGAGCTTCTTTCTGCTGTGTCTCTGTTCACTCACTATTTTATTAATGCAGCCACACGCCCTTTAAAGTCTTGACTGGAGTCATGAAAGGGGACCAATATTGAGTTTCCCAGGCTCAACAATGGGGATCTGCTCAGGTTGCACCTCCTTGTTGTCTGTGCTCATGTGCAGCATGTTGACCAGTTTGAATCCTCTTCTGGCTGTGGCAACATTTAAAACTTTAATTACAAGCTATTTCCCAATGATCCTTAGAAATACCCCCCCCCCCCCTTAGTTTATTAAAGACAAAGGGGGTAGTTCTGTGGAGATCAAACTGTGCCTGTACTTTTTACCCATTTGGCTTTAGCACACACCTGTCAGGCAGGGGAAAACTAAAGGTCAAAGGTCACTTGAACAGCTGAATACCCACTGCACAGTCACACCAAAGCTGCATACAACCTTCACTAACCTCCCTAAAAAAAAAAAAAAACAACACAAATCTAAAAGTTAACAGTTACTGTGGTTATTGAGTTAATTTGATGTTCTTCCTTTTTTGGGTTCTGACACATTGCTCAGCACATACAACCCTTTCACATCAACAACACTGAAAGATGGGAACTTTACTGTTCAATAACAATGTGATCTTACACATATTCCTAGAACAAGGAACGTCTTCACATGCTGCCAAACCTCCCTGATTAATGGCTTACCTTATATATGAGGTCAACTGACATCAGGGAGATGTTAACGCAACTTTAATGTACTGCGCCATCTTATGTTCGAAAGAACAACTGCACCTTGTATCCTTCACATGCAAAATGTGACTTTACAATGTCACTTTTAAAAACAGAAATGTCAAACAAAAATCAATTTGGCAAGTTGGAAAGAACATTAAGTCTTGGTGATATTTTTAAAGCATTCAGTAAATTAATATTAGTCACTCTGCAATAGAAAAAAACCCTCACATTTCTTTGCTTATTAGTGAGCTATATAATTACAATTAATGGGCCAATGTGCTTCCCTGGTGTCAAATGGGGCTAAAAAATCAGCTCAACATTAGCCTATTTTAACACAGAATCATTTCATCTGTCAGTTTCTCTCCAAACAATATACTGTATATATTATAAATGTATTTTCTCCCTTTCTCAATAGTTTCAACACGCTTCACCTCTGTGCAAAGGGAAATATTTTGGCTTGCTTTCCTCTTTAATCTCTGTTAGTGCTGATTAATGACTCATTCATATATCATTTCAAAATGTCACCTCTTTGTCCTCTGCATATTGAAAACTAGAATCACTCTCCAGTTCCCACGACGCTGTGAGGAGCTGCCCCGCCTGGAGCTCTTTTACCTGGTTTCGCTCCTCTTCCTCCTTCATCTCATTGCCATCGTCACTCACCCATTCTGCATTTTCTACTCTGCTGTCTCCACTCGCTCTAACCCTCTCACTCTCATTTGTCATCTCTGATTTGCCCTTTTCGTTTTTTCTCTCTCTGCCGTCACTTCCAGCCTCTCTCACACACTCTCCTGCTTGGGCAGCAGTCTCGCTGTGAAACGGCAGATCTACAGTTGGGTCACACGTGAGAGGTGACTGTAGGGGGTTCACAGGGGTGAGGGATGTATCCTCGTCTTCCTCTGTTTTGGAGATGGGGGCATGGACACGCACACGTGCCGACATGGTCCTTAAACGCATCTTGAGCTCATCTTCTCTTAACTGACAGGAATGGAGAAAACAAATGAGTGTTTTGTGGGAGACAGAGAGAAAGAGCAGAGATGTCTACACATACATACACTTTTTACCTTGCGTCTTTCTTCAACAAGCCTTATCTTCTCATCAATCTCTTCCTTGCTGGGTAGATTTCGCATGTTTTTGGCCTTCAGAGACTCCAGTCTTGCAGGAGGCCTTCGTCTGACATCTTTGTTGTCCTCCAGCTGGTAAATACACACACAAACACACACACAGCAGAGGGAGACAGAGAGCACACAATCTCAACATTACAGGTGAATGCACTTAACACCGACACTGACTGACCTCACCTACCCGAGACACAATTTAGCACCAATGTGATGTTACAAACCTAACTGCACTTTATTACTTTATTATAAATGTTTTTTAAATTCCCCTTGAATAGTCCTTTATTTCTTATTCTTTCTACTTACTCTCTTATTATTATTATTATTATTATTGTTGTAGTTATTATTATTATTATTATTATTATTATTCTATCTATCAGCCTGCCTGTCTCTCTGTCTGTCCTTTCTTCTGGGGCACAAGTTAGTATGATAAAGCCAAACAATTTTTGTATGGGTGGCTAGACGGAGACCAGATATCAGTGTCTTGCTCAGTTTTTTCTGTGCATTGCCATAGGCACAAAAGTTGCTAATTCAGGTCACTCACTCTTTCATGGACTCATGCGGATAACAGTGATAGCTAAACAATCACCAAGCTTACAAGCAGAGTACAGCATTAGAAATCATATAAATACAGTGGGCAATACAATTAACATCATCTTCAGTGGTCAGGCATCTTACTGCCTGTGTGAAGTGGCCAGTGCGGCCAAAGGTCTGTTTCAGAGAGGATTTTATTATCACAGTGGGAAAAGCACAGGTGTAAATATTAAGATTAACGACTGAAAAGCTGCTGGTATGACTTCCACCCTACATGCTAATTCTAAGCAGGCTTAGTAAATCTATACACACTAAGTGTGTATAGTGTTAAAACTAGAAAAGCAGTATAGTCAAACAAGACAGAATTCATACTAAATGTGGGCAGATTCTTAAGTGTGCTGTTAATGTACACCAATATTGCAACACAATGCTCAAAGGAAATCAAAATGCTGCTCACAGCAGGCAAAAAATATTCTTTATCAAAACACTGAATGGAAAATAAATATACATCCTCTACTGCATACAATTACTTGGCTACTATATGTAGTCTGGATTTAGAGCACATCTGTCATGACTTAATGGGACACCTGAATGAAACTGAGCACTGTTTATGACATTAGATATACCTGTGCTTTTCCTGCTACAACACCAAGCTATTGTCTATATGGTGACTGTGGCAACCACTGGCCACTACATACTTTGTGTCTTTAATACGGTTAAATGTGATAATTAAGAAGTGCTTGGCGGTAAGGTTTCAATTCATTTTTTGAAACATGAATGACTGATGAGGATATTACTATGGCTGTTTTCTTTGGCCATTACTTAAGTAATTTCATAGCCCTGCCAACATTAGTACAGTCTGTTCTGAGCCTAGTGTCGCAACTTGTTTGACAAAAATTATGGAATCAAATATCAGTATAATTATTAAACACTAACACTAAATAAGAGGAAATATATGAAGTGTGAGATGAGTTCAGAAAAATGTAATACAGCTGTTCACAATACAATGACAGGGTACAACCAAGTATTAATAGGATAGCTAGTTTCTCATTAGAATATTCATATTATATCATATTCATCTACTCAGATGATATTCCACTTGTAGGATGATGGGCCTGTTAGTCTCTGCCCACATTGACCAGTGTGCACCATGTACCCACCATGATGCTGTAGGCCTCTCCAGCAATGTTGCTCCTCTGTGTGGTCTGTCCCACTGGGATGATGCCCTGGTTCAGGAGCTCCTCCAAGATCTCACAGGACTTTTGGCGCTCCTGCACTGTGCTGTCCTGCTGCAGCAATCCCTGGGTGGCTGCAGGTGGAGATACACGAAATAGAAACACTTCAAATGTATGCACTGGATTTTCTCTGCTTGTGTGACAATATCTGCTTAATTCAGCAGGTTCATCTTGTCTAATTCTATCTCCCTTGCTTTCTCTGATGCTCTCAGAAGTTAGTGGAGGGAGTTTTCTGGGTACAGCTCCAGGTAACACAGGGATCTCCTTGTTCTCCATCACCACCCCACTGTCTGTGGTGCCCTTTGACATGGCAGAATCTCCACGACCACCGTATTTACTTCCTGTCTCCACCTGACAGGACACAGAAAAACAGAAAAAAATCATATCAGACATACACATTGTCATGAAAACAGTAGCTCAGGAACACTGATAATGATACACGGCAGGTAACAACTCACCATCTACCTAATTAGTATATTGGGTTATAAGGCATGGTGTTAGACACCTAAACAGCTTCTTGGTGCTGGTGTAACAATGTTTTTTGTGAATAGTGAAAATCTCTCACCTGACTAGTAATTTCTATATTTAGTGGCGATAATGTAACCATACTTACTAATTCTTATTCAAATAGCTTGCCAATTCAGGTCAACAGATTAATTATAGATAGATTAATATATTCACACATACTAAAACACTAATATTAATGAATGGTTTCCATTATTATTTGGTCAATGTCATGCACACATAACACAATACATGCCTTAATATGTTTCAACCCTTTAATATAGTCAATGATTATCTCCATATTCAATAAATCAGTTAGTTATTAAAATAAAAAAGAAACCAAAAAATACCCAAATTAAAATCTTACTAAAAACACCTCACCTTTATCATTATTAATGGGTAAATAAATCAAAGTAGCATATAACCAACAAATAAAGTCACATATTGAGCACTTTGCTAAAAAACAGGATTTAAGTTATTCACTTTTTTAAAAACATTGTAATTGTAATAAGTCAGTAACGTTTGTAAGAAGTAAAATGTTGTGACAGTTTAATGAAAAATGTTGTGACAGCAGCAGTTGATATTTAATGATTTCTACCCAGTTTAATGCCTCACAGTTGGTCGACACCTGTACGTTACTTCAGCCATTAGCCAACTGTAAATAACGGTTAAACTCCTGGACGTTGCGTGGC
The DNA here is from genome assembly GCA_038496675.1 of Rachycentron canadum. Lineage (NCBI taxonomy): Eukaryota > Metazoa > Chordata > Actinopteri > Carangiformes > Rachycentridae > Rachycentron > Rachycentron canadum. Next base: position 11,428,060 of record CM076663.1, on the reverse strand, counting down.
GGGTTACCTCGTCTCCGTCCAGCTCCTCCGCCGTCAGGGGTTGGACCGTGGTGTTGGTGGAGCTGCCGCATCCCATGTTCACCTCAAGGCAACGGAGTGAAATAAGTAAATGCAGGTCATAAATGTCTCGGTAGGTGAGAGCTCGCCGTGTCTTCTCTCCGTGTGTTGACCGGCGGAGCCTGACATTCCTTCACTCACAGGGACACACGGTCTCCATGGACCCGCCGCGTTGCTAAGGGCCGTTGCTACAATAAATGTGACCCGGTTACAGAGGCCGAGACTCGGGAACAACAAACCTCAAAACACACACGCTTCATCCGGCCAACAAACAGGACTCAAAACCACCAGGATTTCACCAACGCTGGGGTCGGGCCGAGTCCGGGGCCCTGGGCCTCTCGCACACCCACCACCACGCCCCAAACATCAGCACCATTTAAATGGACTCTTATTTGTGCAGTTTATTTTTCTGTAGATCAATTTAAGTTTAAGTCATGGTGAAATACTGAATGATTAACTATTCAGATTGAAATCTTTTGTCTAAAAATCCTCTAACCAACAGGGCAAAGCAGCCACTGGCCCTGGAGGCCCCAGGTTCAGTGTTTTTAAAAATCCTAAAAGAAAATAACCAGTCGGTGTCTTGCATCATCATCATCCACCTAATTAAACCTTGAAATGACTTTGTTACTGAGCCAAATTCACCAGGTTCCACCAGGGAAATGCACTTTGCACAAGCAGAACACCAAAGAGACAAAAGTATCTGTCTCTCAATTGCAGGAATTATGACCAAAGATTTGCAAATGAATTCAATACTTAAAGGGATCAGCCTCATGAAAACACAGCAACAGCAGCCAAACAGAGAGCTTGACAAAGGCTTGTTTAATAGAATTGAACATGAACCATCTTTGAATCAGTGTTAGCAATAATGATTAAAATTTATTTCATTTATTTTTTTTTTATGTTTTGGGTGGTTAAACATATGGTATGGTTAATGTTAGAAGTTAATTATTTAATTAGTTGTTTTAAAAAACACACATCCTTACCCCCAGCAGAAAACGAAGAGAGGACCCTACTGATTCCAAAAAAGGCAGTATTAGTTTGCTCTGAGATATTTTATTAAATTTTGCAACACCACATGGAAAAATCCACAGCGGTGCACAGGGGAAGCTCTACTGTAAGTAGGCGTGAGGGTTGGCGCTGCCCATGTTTGTGCAGATCTGTGGCTTGTTGGCCAGAATCACAGTGGTGTCGAGTGCAGGCAGGAAACTCTGGTGCAGGTTTGTGCACTTCTGCTCCACATCCAGGGCTTGAGTGTTTTTGCCCAGTTTGTCCTCCAGAATCATCAGACGTCTGCGTGTGATCTCCAGTTGCTGTCTAATAATCATAGTTTACATAAGAATTAGTACATTCAAGATACCCTACAGCAGATGGTCAAATTATTAAAATCTAGGACATGAGGTGACAGGCCTATAGCTATTGTTTAGTCTTGTTAGAGTCTTGAAAATGTGCCCTTTGTGAATGGGCAGACTTACTGGGAGTGCTTCAGCACTGGGTAAAGTCCAGCGGCCATCTTTGTCAGGTCATATTTCTCCAGTGTGAGGCTGATGTGGGGCTGGAGGAGGAACATAAAAATGTTTAAGTCACTACATTTAACTAGTCACAACAACTGAGAATTAAAAGACCTTTTAATGTCCATGTTCATGACTGTAACCATATCATACCTGGTCCACACAAAGCTCACATCTAGGTCTCTGGTTGAGGATGTCCAGGCGGTGGGTGGCCTGATGCAGCTTGGAGTCACAGTTCCTGATCTGTCCCATCACTTTCTGTATGTCCTTGGTCAGATCAGAAATCTCATCCTTTATCTGGAGATGAGAGAAAGCCACAAAATAATGAGTAGCCATCACAAAAAGTAGAGCTTAGTTATACTGTGGATGTTAGGCTGTTTAAGTTGTGACATCTAAATCCATCTAAATCCACTGGACTAACCTGCTGCTTTTCCCAGATCATCATATCCTGGATCCTGCCCAGCTCATTAATCTTCTTCCTCAGAGAGTCGTCTGTGGAGTGGCGCTGGCACTCTTGGGCATTTTTCATCTGTAATTGTCACACACACCAACAAGGGGATGAGAGACAAGCATGGGCTGATGCCTTTCAGACAGGCATAATGACTAAAATATTACTCTGGTTATATGAAGAACAGCTAAGAAAATGCTGATCAAAACGGATGGCCAGGAAAAAATAAAAAAAGATTCAGGAGAGACAGGTATGGTCAGTGTTTGCTTACATTAGCCAGGGTGAACCGCAGGTTTCTCCTGAAGGTAGAAGAGTCTGTAATCAAGTTGTCAGTCGTCAGCCTCAGGTCCCTGCAGTGGGACAGCCACTTATCATAGCTCACGTGGTTGGGCTTGTATTGACTGGCAGGGAGTCTGGAGCTTGGGGTGTTGACCTCATGGATGATGCATTTGGTGGTCAGCTTGATGGCTTCACCTTTGTCCTGAAAATCAGCCTGGAGCTGAGTGCGGATCTCCTTCAGAGTGCTGGAGGAAGGATTAAGACAAATTAAGATACTTCAAATTAAGAGGGTTACATTGTCATAAACAATCAACAGGAATCTGTCTGTCTGACCTCAGTTTGTGGACCAGGGTGCTGATCTGGTTCTGGAGCAGCTCTCTGGTCTCATTGGTAAGCTGCTCTTCTTTCTTGAGCTGAATAAGGACATGGTCCTGTGTCAGGGCTGTTGTACTCAAACTTTTTTGGAGTGCCACACAGTCGCTCATAAGCTGACTGTACAGCTGCCTGTCCTGCAGATAGCGCTCGGCCGCGTCTTTCACCTGAACACGTGAGACAAAGATAAAGAGGAGGGTTAAACTTTGAATGACAGATATTTGTAGTGAACTCCTGAACTAACAGAACATCTATTCTTTCACTCTCTCTCAGTGTTCTCTTTCATCCTTTGCACGTGAACACCTGTTAAGTATTTATATGTACAATATATATATACAGTACCAGGACAATGACCCAAAACACACCTCCAGGTTATGTGAGGCCTATTTAACCAAGAAGGAGGTTAAAGGAATCATTCATGAGAGCCTGGCCTCCATAATCAACTGGCTTTTTTTTTTTTTGCTTTTTTTTTTTTTTT